>CM060969.1:35102829-35642829 GCA_030765045.1 Tenodera sinensis | reverse complement strand
GACGGGAAATAAAATAAGCATGATATATGCCAACGGATATTTCGAAATTGATTAATACTACAAAAACAAACATGTTACATGATTGATGTGTTTCATAGATATACATTGTTTTTACAGAGTAAGATATTTATATCTCCTATGATTTACCAATTAAACAGAGATATACACTATGCATTAAGAATAAGGAGATCTTGATTAGGTAATCGTTTAGAAGTTTATTTTTATGTAAACATTTAAGACATTTTAACAGCCGTATTTTAATGAAAGTCCATGTCCAGTTTTTGAGAAAAAAATAGAAAAACATTTTCTGAATAAAAGAGTAGTTGCGATGAAGGGATTTTCTTCAAAATCTTTGAGTGCTATTCTTGGAAGACGAACTTAAATACCAAGTTTATTGTTTGTCCCACATTTTGGTTTTGAATTATGTTGTGCCAGTACACACTTGCGCGAGAACGTGCCTTTTTCTTCCATTGCTTACTTCTTTTTTAAAGGAACTCAAAACTCGAATTCCCAGTGAAATCTCGATATACAGTATTGTATAGAATACAATACTTCCATTGCCTATTAAATGGAAAGTGACAGAAAAACTGCAAAGATTATTAAAGGACAAGTGCCGTTTATTACGAGGAACGTTTAAAAGTTCTCTTAATCACCCACAGATTACATCACAAGTTTTAACTTGAAAACCAGCCCCGTATTGCACATGTGCAATAGCACATGAATCATGGCATAATATTAAGATTTGCAGACCTTTGTATACGGGAAACATGGCAAATATCGAAGAACCTGTGGTTATTAAGTGCTTTGTAGGAAGGTTATGGATGTAACAGAAATTTACACCGATATGACAAACACTTTACGAGACTGTACAGCCATTTTTAACCATCACCAAGTGAACCAAGGAGAATAGACACGGTCTTAAAATTTTAGAAAATGATACACACAGCGAAAGATCGAATTTCACCAGGAGAAAAGAAATCCTTAATCAAGTCCAAGACATGATTGTCAGGATCGCCGAATGAAGGTGTTCAAAACTGCTAAAACTTTGCACACATCAGGGGAAAGTGTTTTTCAGATTTTGAGACAAGCATTGGATATTTAAGAAACTATTTGCCAACTGGGTGCTGCGACTGATTCCGAGTTAACAGCGAAAACGGTGTAAATCTTTGAGCAAATATTGGCTCTTTTCAGAGGGATCCTACCGACTTTATGTGTCGACTAGTAACAATAATAAAGGATGAAAATGAGCTATTACACATCTGAAACAAAACAGTTGTGTAATGAGATGACCAATATTCTCCTCTACCAAAGGAAAGTATGTGAAATTGGCCTGGAAGATCATGATGTCTATTTTTTGAATGCTAATTGCTAATTGATGGTGGTTCCACCTGAAAATATATCACCAAAACGTATTATGCTAACCTTCAGGAGCAATTGAAGATTAAAATACGTGAAAAAAGGCTGCATTGCCAATGAAGATTGTCAGTTTTCATCCAGCCATTGCTCGATCTCACGCGCGTTGTTATAATGGCGAAAATCAATGGAGTTGAGTATTATTTACTGTCACATTCACCTTATCACACAAGCTTAGCTCCAGCACACTTCCCTAAGCTGAGAAAATTCCTTGGTGGAAGGCAATTTTCGATAGAGGAATAACTTGAATTTAAGTTGAGGTTTATTTTGCAGGCCTGGAGGAATCTAACATCCATAAAGGCATAGCGCATTGTTGGACAAGTGTAATGTTTTCAAGGACGACTATGTTGAAACATAAAAATTGTACATATCTGTGGCAACATGTTATGCTTCATTTCCATGACTTTTCGGATGTTCCTAGTACACTCGTGCCCAAAGATAGTTTAAATTATTTGGGATGATATTTCACTTTGTGATACTTCACCAGTATGCGTTTGTAGGATAAGAACACTTTAGGTAGCCCACTCTAGCCAGTATTCGGGTAAGTATTTAACCCTTCGTGCGTTAAGAGTTGCAGAAATCACCGGCGTAAATTCAGTCAGTGGTGTGTATAACTTTGTTCTCCTTGTAAGAGAGACGAGCCGCAGAGGAATTTCCCAGGCTTAAACTAGCGTGTGCAGCGCGTGATAATAGACAAGAACAGTCAGAATATTTTCCACTTCGCTTATAGGACTTTATTTTCCAGGGAATAAACTCACTCCTGTATATGCTGCTGTTGTCTAACATTACAGACTACAGATTGTAAATTGCTGTAACAAAATCCATGCAAAATGAGGGTGCGTAATCTTTTATTGGCATTTCTTTGTTTCTTATTAATCTTATTACATTTTATTACTACTTTTAGTTATTGTTCTTATTTTGTTTAGTTATTGTTGTTATATTAAATTATTATATTAATTATATCGTTTATATTATTGTCATTAATATTAACTTTATTACCATTATTTTATTCTCATTGGCGTGTTCATCATGATTATGTTTATCACTACTGATATTGTTGTTATTACTGTTTTGATTATTATGTTTATTATTATTATTATTATTATTATTATTATTATTATTATTATTATTATTATTATTATTATTATTATTATTATTATTATTATTATTATTATTATTATTATTATTATTATTATTATTATTATTATTATTACCGGTGGTGGTGGTGTTGGTGTTGGTGGTGGTGGAGGCGGTGGCGGTGGCGGAGGCGACGGTGGTGTTGGTGTCGGCAGCTAGGTCATTAGGACAGAGAAAGAGGGAGTAGGAGAAAGAGAGAGGGAGAGATGCAGAGGGGGCAACAGGGAGCATGTCAGAGAAGGAGAGAAAGTCAATGAACATAAACCTACTTAGCTAACGACATAACTTCATTTTCTACTAATGTTAGGAATAAATGATGGCTAAGGCTAGGTAAAGGTATGGAACAACAGTGGTAGAGCTTCGCATAGAGGCTCCTGGTCCGTTGTACCTCTAACATGATCCCTGGGAGGAAGGGATGAGAGACGACCAGATCAGGATGATTACGGCCGCAACAATGGACGGGGTCCCTAATGTTTCCTGTTCCAACGCATCCTACGACACCCGATCCCACTCACAAGTCACTAACTCTCGACAGTCTCCGCTTGGTGGGCCCACTCGGAGCCAGGTCTCTCTACGCAGTCCTAAGACTGGAGAAGGAGCTCTACAAAGCACACATCCATCGCCCGCCACAACCCACTGAACACTGTCGCCTGGCCAAACTCCGAAACAGCTGACAATGAAGGAAATGAGGATCAAGAAAGTAGTGGTAGACGACAAACCACCATGCATCTATCGCCCAGGGGAAGCCACGAAAACCAATGGACCAGAGTGGGTGGTCGCTGGGCATCGAACCCGGAACCTCCCGATTGCGAGGTTTAGCAGTGAGTGTTATTCTTTCTTTGTTCAATATAACTTGTATTAAGCAAACAATAACTTACACAAAATAACCTTGACAATGTTTCAACACAGCAAAATAAACTTAATCTCGTATGTACAATATGTCGAACAATATGAGACCGTATGACAACACGAAAGAGAGAAAAAAATATGAACCTTATGACTTGACTCTAATTACTTCTGTAATAAGAGAAACATTCTTCCAAAATATGAAACTGCTTTGCAAAGAAAATTACGATGATTGTAGAAAATATGAAGTAAACTAAGTAATTCAATGTAAAATATTTATCTTCCTTAAACTAAAATTCATTAAGGTAACTGATCAGAAAATACTGACCACAAGCAGTTAAAAAATGTTCTTTTCTACTCTACCTTCCTATGATAACTTTCTCTGTCACCTATGTATAACAGATAAGAAGTATGTCACCCAACAGTTGGTGTCAAGATTTCACGAAAACACATGGTTTCAGGTCCGTTGAATAAAAAAAATGTTTTCAGAAAAAGTCCGCGCCTGCATATAGGTGTATGTGCGCACGTGAGCTCATGTGTGTATCTGTGAGCCACAAAATGAAATATCTAGTAAATACCAAACTTCGTATTCAGGTTCAGTATGTACCTTCTTGATTTCTTCTGTGTAAATAACAAGATATGGGCAGCAGAAAACATAAAGCTTAAGCAAAACAAAATCAAAACAAAAGTTACTTTAATACATTTTTACTGGGCCAAAGTACCTCAAGTTAATATCAGCGTTCGTAGTTGAGCTCCAAGAGAATTAATGAGTTAGGAGGGCTGTATTATCATTTCTGCACGGTGATCTATTAAGGAAACAGATGAGTGTTGTACAACAAGACATACATAATGACCCTTAATATGTATATAACAGCGGCTCCTGATGAACTGGAAGCCTGCCAGATCGCTCTACCGTGTTCATTGTTAGCTGAGCCTTCCCTTGCATAGCAGAGCATGACAATTATTGTAAACATTAAATAATGGGTTTTACCTGCGGCTCTATTCGCGTAGATACTCTTGTGCGTTGTTATCAGCAGATACCAGACGTTTAGGCATTATAAATCATTAAAATTGTATTATAAATAGCTAAAGTACGCAATAAAAGCAATATAGAGAAACCTTACATTATGTACTACTTAGACAATATTGCAGTCAGCGTATTTATGTTAACATCACGTTGCATTATTTTTAAAGTAACTGTAAAGTTTTAAACAAAATGCCAATTGTATTTGATAGAAAAATGAAAATGTTTATTTAAAGTCAACGCATTACAATACCTTATTGGCTTATTGTTTGCACATGACAACCAAGTGCTTTTTTTTTTTAATTTTCTAGAGCCATGCTGAATCTCCTGTAAGATAATATATGTTTAATCTGAGAAAATGTCCTCTCAACATCTGCAGAGGTAAAGTGGGAAAATTTAAAACATTTAACTATTTCAGGGTCCATTTCTATTGCTGTATAATTGTTAAATTTGCCTCTGGCGCGGAGGACCCGGGTTCGATCCCCGGTACCAGCATGGGGATTTTATTCCCTCTGGGAGGTCTGGCACGGGGTGCACTCAGCCTCGTTAGGTCCCGGGGGGACCAATTGAGGAACTACTTGATAGAGAAGTAGCGGCCCCAGGTCTAGAAGACCGCATAACCGGCCGGGAGGGCTCGGGGCGCTGACCACGTCCCACCCTCCAATACTGCACCTCACCAATGACGCCTGTAGTGGGCAGAGGTGGGGGACGCAGCTGCTGGGCGGTAGGCCTTGGCCCCTTGTGGGCTGTCGCGCTGGGGTTTAGTTATAATTGTTAAATGTTTCAAGTTTATCAAGATCAGAATTTTTTCGAAAACATTCTACACACTAATGAAGCGCATTTCCCTGACACCTCTGCAATCTGCACTACAATCCACATCATCCACAATTTTTACTGACTTCGTCAAAGGCTGCTCTGTTTCTTGAAGGCATTAGATCACTTGTGACAGGAAACCGAACTCGGTGGCAATTAAAGTTAGGTGATTTCTCACTTGTGAAGATTCAAGAAGCTTCTTTGCTGTTACAATCGAATAAGCTTCATCCTCCAAAACGATGACCACCTTAGTTGTTTTTGGAAAATTTGAAGCGTAGAAAATTGCTGCTGAAATCCAAGTCCTCGATCTCTTTGAAGGTGTAGAGGTGCAATATGTTTAAATGTCTGAATCCTTGACGGGGTTTTCATAAATATCTTAATACTGGAAAAAAGTTTATCGACATCTAGAAATAAACTGTGTATCCCTTCGACACACTGTGAAAACCATGTGCTACGCAGGTCAAGTGAAGCATGTTTGGAAATAGCACTTTTAATGTTGTCCCAGCCTTTTTCATGTATGGTGCAGTGTCTGAGATAAAAAGTAATACATTGTCGTATTGCATTTCTTCAGGCCACAGTAACTCTGATGAATTGCTAAATAACTGCCATAGTTGAATTGTAAACTTTTTCCAGATACTCTGTTGCTAGCAACCTTCGCCAGTGTATCCTGTAGATCCCAAGATGTTCGCTGGGCTTCGGTGCGTTATCCCGTCTTGTCCCACAAGCAGGAACCTGCTGCCGACGTCGACCGTCGTCTGTGGCTCTTTGGGATGCCCAGTCGCAGTATCACATCCTCAGTCACCCTCACGACTAACAGCTATAGACTTATAACGCTCTGCCCAAGCTCAACTCCAGCCAGGCTTGTTCTTCCAGAGGCAAGGTGTCTCCCGATGCCGTCACGATCTCGTAGAACCGATCTAGTTTATTCATTGGTAAGCCCTCCGCCACGTCCGGCCCGATTACGGTCACGGCTGTATTCAATTTCACCAGTGCCCGGCACAGCTTTTATATCCCGCCGTCCACGATGTTCTTTATTCCTCTGTCCAAGGCACACTGCATCACTTGGTAAGATGACTCCGACGGCTCCTCCGTGCCGCATGCCACGCCAGTCCTTACTCGTCTCTCGCTTGTTTGTGAGCTTTACTGCTAACAGCCCTTCACGTCATGTCCTGGCAGCATCCTCCGCTAGAGGATCTTTGCAGACGTCCCTGAGCTGACTCTTTGTCTCCGTCACGTCATGCACTTCCGCATGTGTAACTGTTACCTTGGCCCCTAGCAGTTTCCTCCTCAGGTCCGCGCTATCCCATCCACCCCTGGCATTCAGTTCGTCGGCACTGCTCGTCAAGTTTGCCTTCCATGGTGTTAAGACGTTCTCCGATGCCCTCCAGGGTGTTAACGCGCTGGCCGAGGTGTCCCGCGTCCTCCTTCACGCCAACCGTTGCCCGTCAATTTTCAAGCTGTGCCATTTATCTTCGACATTTCTGTTTCAA
Organism: Tenodera sinensis; assembly: GCA_030765045.1. Taxonomy (NCBI): domain Eukaryota; kingdom Metazoa; phylum Arthropoda; class Insecta; order Mantodea; family Mantidae; genus Tenodera; species Tenodera sinensis. The sequence goes on along the minus strand of CM060969.1, from coordinate 35,636,106 downwards.
TTCTTTCCATTCCGGAATTCATTTCTGTTCCATTCATCCTTTACATCATTAATTTTCACCTCGATCTTCTGTATTGCAGGCTTCCCATTTTGTCCATTCCGGATTTCATTTCCGCTATACGTACCAGCCAATAGCTTCTCAAGCATTGCTTCATTTTGGTTTTCGAATCCCGCTCCTGACACCAGTGCGAGAAATGACAAGTCCGCTTACCTTTAATGTCACTTGACCGAGCCCGATGGCTCAGGCGGCAAGTCTGTAGCCCGCATTCGGAGGTCGCGAGTTTGATCCTCGTAGCGGGCCTTCCTGACCCACGGTGTTTTTTTTTTCTTTTTTCCTTTCTTTTTTTTTCTGCGAGAATTCCTCGGGTCGCCAGGCGAATGCTGGGATGGATTTCCTTATCCTCCGAATTTCCTGTTCCTCCATTTCCTTACATAAATAATTTCATTTCAGCCTTCATCCTGTTAACTTTCTTTCAGTGTTGGAAGCGTCGACAAGCGTATCGGCAGCTGCACGGCAGGGGCTCACTCGCTCACTTCTGTTGGTAAGCTGTGAACAGCCCGAGGTGTGTCATTCGTGTACCTGCCCTTTTTAGAGCTTCATCTCTTTTATGACGGGGTGTGGGGTTTTTCAGGGTGGCGGATGAGAATAGGTTTGAACGTAGAAGGGAGGTAGCAAATTTATGCTCCTCAATGGCTGCTAGTCAGGGTGCAACTTTCGTTGGGCACCGCTGATGTGTGAGACCAAATATGGATATTTTGAATTTTGAATCCAAGCATCTCTTGGAGGGATTGTGTGGGAGCTCAGCTTTCGCTGCTGGTGGGTTATCTTTGTTGTTACCGGGGGTGCCCTCAAGCCATGCGGGGACCCGGTGACGCACAAGTCTGTGTTCTCTGGGATTATAGTCTCCAAGAGACCTAACCAGGGCGCTTCGATGTTGTGGTAATAGGTCGAAAAATTTTGCAGCCCGGCGCCTGATTTCATCCTCCACATACCGAAGAGACGAGGCCTCGTGCAGTATTCTCGAAGGGAATCTGCGGCTTACAGAATAGATTATCCGCAGACGCAACAGATGGGAATCTGCGGCCATGCCCCAGATCTTGCAAGTGTACATTAGGACTGGGATTATGAGGGCCCGAAAAAGGCGTAGCTTCAACGGGACAGACATCCCAGGCCGCAACATGGCGTACAACGAGGCATTTGACCCGCTGGTCCGACGCCAACAGGTCGCGCATGTGCTCCCGAAAAGTCAGACCCTTATCGAGCTTCACTCCCAGGTAGATGATATTCGTTCATTCTATCCTTCTTCTGATATAGGTGAATGTGGGGAAGTTGACGGGAAAATGGCGTTTGGTGAAGAGAATGGCGTGGCTTTTCTCCGGGTTTATGGAGAATCGCCAACGCCTGCATCACTCTTGGAGGAGTCGAAGGTGTCTCTGAATGGGGAGGAAGGTTCTGCGAGAGTGTCTGTAGAATATAGTAGTACGTCGTCAGTATACTGGGCTATGTTGACGTGCTGCTCGGTTCGAACGTCGGCCACATAAACGCTGAATAGTTTGGGGGTACAGAACCTTCGAGGACTCCAACTCGAATTGGTCTTCGTGTTTATTTGTTTCCCGCAACTGAGACCACAAACTCTCTGTGTTTTATAAATGAGTGTATGAGGTGTATGATGCGTGTGGGTAGCTCCAGTCGAATGAGTTTATTCAGGAAACCTGAGTGCCAGTCGTGAAGAAACTGCTGCAGTGTAAACCTTGTCCTGGTATCCCAGGGCGGCAGCCTCCCCTACACGCTGCAGATGCTGAGGCGTTGAGTGACCAGGCCGGAACCCAAACTGATTGGGAGGGATAGCTTGAATGTCCCCAAGCATTGGGGACAAGTGGGCAAGTACCTATAAGGTTCTCGAGTACTTTCGAGAGAACAGAAAGGAGGCTTATGGAGTGGTAGTTTGCAGCATGTACCGGATGTTCCCTGGTTTCAATATGCAGATCACCCGCGCCTCCCTCCACTTGCATGGAAAGTGACCCAGGGCGAGTCAAATATTGAAGACCTTAGTGAGAAAGAGCACATTCTTGAATGGAAGGTGGTGGAGCATGACAGGGGTTAGCCCATCCGGCCCAGCGGCCGTTTTGGGGTTGAGACGCCGGAGTGTGCCCTGGAATTACTGGGTGATCCGTCTTCTCGGGTGGTCGTCGAAGGTATCGTCGCACCTCCTAACGGATACGGTCGGATAAGTCTAGGTCCTGCGGAATCTCTTGGCCTCGTAATCCTCTCCAGGTATTCGGCAAACACATTTGTTTTGGCTTGGGGTTCATAGACTAGGCCTTGTATACCTAGGATGGGGGAGGCATGTGGTCCGCCTTGATTACGGAGTCTCTTGCATCGCCATCCTCTAGGTTCAATTGAGTCATCGCACTTTGTGCTCGCGTAGTCGGAGACGTTCCTTGCGGCGTAGTCGCTTTAGAAGCGCTAGGTGGTCTGGCGTGCGGTGCCCCTGATAGAGCCTGCGAGCCGCCCAGGAGCGGCGGACAAGAAGAATGAGGTCCACAGGCAGGGTGTCTGGATGAAAAGTACGGTATGTGGTATGGATAGTGAGGTTCCGGACAGTTCACGTCAGGAGGAGGCCGCAGCCTCTAAGGTTGGGCACGGCAGGAACAAGTGCTCTCCGGGTATCTCGTTCCCGGATCGGATGGCGAGTCACTGGTTTCCGGGCCCCCATGGGATAGTATAAGCCTAAGGTGGTAGGGGAGCTAAGCCAGTCTCCCCCGAGGTGCTTCTAACTGTAAAAATGTAGCGACTCTGTCGTGGCAACGTTCCGGTCACTCTTAGGATCCATTCACCTAATCCATCCTCTCGGGAATGCTCCGTCAGGTGCATAGGCACAAAAGAATGCCTTTCGGTCGAGGTGCTAAGTACCCCTCCGCAGGTTGTCATTGAGTCATTTAATGTCACTTTATTTCTTCTAAAACTGAATCATAAAACACAGTTCTGTTTTATCGTTAGCACAAGTTATAACTCATGACCTTGCAACTCAAAGCCATTCTGTTCTGTTCTATCTTAACCTTGACACAAACACTGCTCACTGTCTGCACCTCGCTCTGGCAGTCCTGTTTACAATTCTCTCAACACTAACTGGTCCAACACTGAGTGTTCTGTCCGGGTCGACTCGTTTTAGGCATATAACTGAGAATTAGGTGCCGGCGAGTTATTTGGAACTCGCTTCTCGAAGCTTCTCCTAAAATCTCGGCTCGAAGCCTCTCGAACTGCCTGGAATTAGCCTTTCTGCCTGCCGCGCGTTGCCTAACGACGTAGTGGTGTGAAGAGCTGTACGACTGGTTCACAATAGTATGCCAATATGTATTGTGCGTCACATTTCGAAAGATCCTTGGCTATGATAGCGCTGTTATTATCATACCTGCAGGCTCACTCCTAACAACGTTTGACAGGTGAGCCACAGAAGTATGCTAATTTAACTTTGTTTATGATGTCAGAGACACCTTTAGATTATGTCGATTTTAATTAACTAAAAAAATTAAGCAAATAGATACAGCTTTAATATTTTGGTAACTGTATCCAAATACAAGTTTCAAGACCTTGTGACCCATCTAAGAATCTGACATCGGAGTGTGAATGCATAAGTTAATAAAATTGGAAAAAGTAAAGCTGCGAAGAGAAAGTTGAGGTTACTTCCTACCTCTTTCAGGTGTTTTTCTACTCAAATGTTGGTTTCAATGCTATAACACTTTAAACTGATTACGTACAACTTTCATTCTTTTTCTCGAATCTCTGCTCCTTTTTTAAAAAGTGTATCTTGTTTACGGCATCAAACACTCTTTTGTGTTTATGATAAATCTTATTCAAATTATTAGGTCTCTTGACCCCGTGGAAAGTATCTCTATCCTTGTCACTCTTGTAGCGTTCTCCCGCTCCACAGATTCGCATTACGGTTCCTCATATTTTGAAAGCCAATTTAGAACTTTTGTACATGGTTTATAAAGAGGAGGGAGAGGTGGAGGGGAGGAGGACTATATATAAGATTCATTTACGTACTTTTTGTCATTACCCAATTTCCAACTCGAAGTCGATAGAGCGAGGAAAACTAAACAAGGCTGCTGCTGCCTTGAGCCTATATCCAGGCGGGCGGTGTTGCTCAGGCTGCCTAATCTCTGCCGCTTGGTTGGGGCTTGGTGCCAGTGTTTACATCTGGTTATGAGTCACGTGTAGCCGTCAGCCGAGAGGAGAGCAACTGTAGAGCACATTATTGCTCCGGCCATCGACATGGGAAGCGTTACTCAAACCCCTCTTGGCAGAGCAAATACAGGGTTGCCAATTTATCAGATTGTCCAGCAAATCTAATTATTGACTATTATTCTTGCGGAGAAAAATATTGTACCCCATTCAATGAGAATTCTAGTGGCTTTTAAACCAATAAATTAAAATAAACTCGAGGATGTCTTTTCTTCATTTCAGTAGCTTGTGATACATAACGATAACAATTACATTCGCGTTTCGCAATTTAGACCGTTAAAACTAATTTAAAAGAGTAATTCATCTATATTGGGTAATAATTTTAAATAGTGGATCGAGGTTCTGCTTGACCAATCAACGATGATTGCATTACGGATTTTTGCAATGCGGCTAAAGTTAATCCGAGAGGAAGGGTTGAGGTAAGATAGTTCAGTTCTGATGGCAACAGACGTAGCGCAGTGGGGTTCCTAACACTATCAGATAGAATTTTCCCAGTCGCACCTTTGATACTCCCTCTAAATTCACGGAAAAGTGAGTGCAATATATTTCTTGCCAAAGCAAAAACAATTCTATCCTCAAAGCCCATTCACCACTTATTATCCAGGAAAACAAAAGGAACGAAATTAAGGAAAGGAAAGCTCATGGCAGTACATGATGCACAACAGTGTTCGCCTACCGATCCGAGAAAACCACGGAAGTCTCCACGCTTGAAGGTGGCCGGCCCAACGGAAATCGATCCCCAACTTTCCTAAGGAGAGCCTCAGACGCTACCGGCAGAACCATCTCATTCGGTATATCTTGGGTAAACACCACTGCAATCTTTGTGCTTCAGTCTCAAGAACTTTTTTGAGAGGAGCCTGTAGGATAAGTAATTACAGCGATATCTGAGATGAACTATGGCTCGGTTTCTGACAACAAAGTTGACACATCTCTCAGAAAACATTAGCTCTTGGGCCTGCAATGCTGACTAAATGCATATGTGGCAAAAATGCAGTTTTTTACAGTGTTGCCATTGGTTTTAAATTTCCAAGTTACACTTGAAATTCTAAGTCAACAATCTCTTGTTGCTCGAAATTACAGAGCATCGAATTATGAAGCTAGTGGATAGCGACCCACTATTTAAATACTGAACTCCGCTTCAGTCACCATAGGTACCCACAATGAAATGTGAATAAAGTTGTTTCTGTAAATGTTTGCCTCGATTAACTTGAAGAATATATAAAATGAGCTTTTGTAAAAATAGTTTGTAGACGAGGGGGTAGAGAGGGTTAGGTTGGTGTACCACACCGGACTTTACTTTCTCTGCCTAAGTCTCTGTAGAATGGCGGCAACAGTAGATGTTATGTTCATTGATTCTCGAATTATCGCATTCCCTCAGAAAAACACGTGGACAGTTCCGCCAAATGTGTGGATTCTTGAGTACTGGAATAAGAATGTAAAATAATAGTCATCTATTCACGAGCTGGACACATTTTTGGCAACCTTAGCATTATAGTTTGTAGGAAATAAGTCGTGAAATAATTCGACATCCTTAGCTGACACAAGCAAAAGACGTTATGCATTTGTTACTAGCTGGTCTGTTGAACCGATTTATACTTGCACCATTCCGGTCCTGGGAGAGAGGCGAGAAGATGTTGCGGACAGTGATGTAGCCCATTATTAGCACAGCATAGTAAGTAATTGTAAGTGGTTATTTTAAATGTAATAATGTGCAGAGGTACTGCATCTTCGTTGCTCACGGAAAATATCACAAAATGGTATGATCTCTCAATAAGCCACGGCAACTAGAAATACCAATATTACGCCGTTGCTATTGGAAGTGTGTTATTGCTATTATTGGCACGCTGTTATAATAAGCCAGTTATGCACGATATTGAATACAGTAACAACCTGTTTATAATGGTTGGATCGTATAAAGGAAATACTACATATTTGCTGTTGCTGGGTCATAAGATTGCACCCCATTCCCACTATAGCAGCTTACGATATTCCCTCAACGATTCTGCCTCAGTTAACGATGTTCAGCCTGTATGTGTCTCTTTTCAGCAGCGCTCGACTAAACCTCTCTGATGCTAAAAGCCGTTCTTGCTATTATACGATTCACAGAGAACGCATCGACAACTTCAGTAATGTGTGTTGCATACGAGCACGGGGTAACGTTTACAAGTGGACTAGAGTTAAAACTTCCTTCTGCGCTTTTCAGGGTGGGAGGGTGGAGAGTAACAAAAACATTTAGTGCCAAACAAAAATTAATATTAATTATAAAATTAACATTCAAGCCCTATTTTACTGAATAGCTGCATGTTGTAATATATCTCCTTCATGTTAATCGGGATAATAGTTTGCAGAAACAGTTGCAGTATATTATTATTTATTTATGCCAACAAACTTAATGCTGGTGTTTTTAAACACGCAAGGCCTGTGTGGGCAATGCTTAAGAGATGGAATCAGGACTGAAAAATTCAATGCCAGAGCCGGGATTTGAACCACGGATCTTCCGCTTATCAAGCGGCTGCTCTAACCACTAAGCTACCATGGCCAACTTGCCAGTACGACATTAAATTCCACAGCCGATTTGCACTTTCCCGGTTAGACCACAAGGGAATCTCACATCAGAAATAAATACCCCAAGGGCGACTTACAATAGTAAGTAATTTATGTCCCGGATTTAAGTAATCTTTAGAAGGTAATTATTATTTATTTATGTCAACAAACTTAGTGCTTAAAACAGCAGCATCAAATAAAAATGAAGTCCTGTAAGTGAAGTTGAAAATGTTCTAAGACAGTTCTTGTCTATTATCACGCGCTACATGACAGTTGAAGCCTGGGGAATTTCACTACCGCTCGTCTTCTCTTGAAGAGTGAGTGAGTCTAGTTTAAGGGCCCGTCAAGAACTAGATCATTAGGGCCCAAAGTCCAAAAATAAAACAAGCAAATAATAAAAATCTCACCCCTAAAAGTTGAAGAGTGAAAGTTAGAATAACTAAAAAAAGAGATGTTGTTAGAACTAAAAACGAGAGCTAAAAAAGTTAAAAGTTAAAAACTGGTAAAAGCGTAACTTACTAAACACGTAAGCTGATAAAACTTTTAAAAGGTAATAAACGAAATAAAAACAGATTTAAAAACATCCTAAGTTCTATATCCGCCAAGTTAAAAAGGTAAAAGTCAGAAGTAAAACATCCTAAAATTGCAAATCCGCCAATATAAAAAACACCTTACACTTGCTTACTAAAACCAATTTTGGCAACAAACCGCAGTACTGCAGTTACAGCTACTGGGTCGTTACCTAAAACTGAGCGCAGTGTAACGCCCAGGCCAACGGACTGGCGCTCATGAGCGAACCGCGGACAATCAATGAAGACATGTGGGACGGAGAGTGGGACACTGCATGTTCTGTTTAGAATGAAATCCCTTTCAATGTATAGCTCAAAAAACCTTTGTTTTTACAAACCACTCCTATTTATTTTTCCATTTTAGTGTGGTATAAGGCAGAAGCTTCCGCCGCAGTTTATCTCAGAAGAACCAGTACGCCACTGATGTTTTTACCTGAGCGTTATAAGCCTTTAACACTTTTAAATGCCGTAACCAATTGCTAGGGAAGCGGGCTCCATTAGCAAAACCGGCTGTCACTTGTTCAAGACTGTAAGGATGGCATGATTCATTTGTTATTTCCTAAGAGGAAGAACTCCGGTTTCGATATTATGACAGCCTTTATTTTGTTTCTTGAGTTCTTTCGGCAAGGAAATTATGGGATAATTATGTGCTGACAGATATCTCCAGTTCGACTCTAGACGCCTGTCCTCTCTGAATACTTTTACAGAAATCAGTAATTCGGTTAACTATCAAGAATCGCCGAGATAAACGCAATAATGAAGAATCCGCTGCTTAAGTGAATGGTATAGGCAAGAATGAAAGAAAACTTTCCTAAGTGTTACATTCATGTGGTTTTCTCTAGCCACAATTGTTTACTTTTATCACTCTTATGCAAAATATTTGGGAGATGTTATATAGCATCTTCCTTGGAAGATGGAAGAAAGTGAAATAATAAATACATTATTTATCCCAAATTTCGTTTTTGAGTTACACTATTCACAAACACACATACATAGACATATACACACGTGCGCGCACACATATTTTTATGTAGGTGCTATTATTGATTTAGATTACTTAAAAATGTAGTTCTGATGAAATTTCTGTATTTCTCTGTTCTATTTTTGGATGGACACAATACTTTATTTAGTTACTATCAGTAAGAGGTAGAGAAAAATAAAAATTAATTCCAAATATAGAACATTTTACAGCGTTTGCAGAAAATTCAAGGTCTGTGCTCAAATCCTCATGTCAGTGCTTTTATCAAACTTGTTGGTACCAATTTTAGACAAAATCAAGGAATGAAAAATAAATAATTTAAATGACAGTTTTGTGTGGAGGAAATTTTCTGTAGTAATACCACGAGAGGGTTTCATATATGAAAACCCCGATGGTATTTGTTTAGAGTATTCCGCGAAATAATTAATTTATTCATTTATTTAATACTAGTAAATATTAATAGTGATTTGAAAGTAAACAACCTACAACTTACAATAGTATTCGTACATTTTAATTAATATTTATTTTCACACTACAGCTGATCCAGTAGGCTGTGAGAACATGGACAGCAATTTTGACGTTTAATCCAGGGAAGTGAGGAATTAGACATATGACGAATATAAATGAATGAAATTGGGTTAGTAAGCTATTCATTAAAGTTAGGTCTGCTCTGTTTAAAATTATAGTTATTAAACGAACAATTTTCAAAAGTAAATTCACAATATTTTCGCCAAATGTTTTTTTCTGACATTTTTTAATGGCTCGCTAATAGTTTATAATGCACATGGGTACGCCAGATGTTCAGAAACGTAAGTAAAAGTTTTGGTTGGCGGAACAGCAAGGAGGAGTTGATATAACCAAGGCAACAATATCGCGACCAAGAAATCTATTTGTTGCATCTTTGGGAGATGGACGTTTGTATTACGGAAACACACAAACATAACTCGTTTTTGAAAAAGGAATCTGAAATTACATATTTACGATAAAATCTCCATATCGAATTTTTAGATGAAATCTACTACTTCTACATAAGTAATAGGAATGTAGGGAAAGTAAAAACAAGAAAGGAAGAGCTCTAAACGGGAACATAGATTGTGTTTTTATTTTATCCTAGTGACGACTTTGTAGCTGTTTCTCACTGCTGTAGGTGTGCGCTGCCTTTGTGTGCTAGCTAATGACAGAGGTCACCAAATAGGGCTAAATAGTGTCGGTGAGCAGGGAATGTGTTTATTGTTCTCGGAAAGAAGTAGATAAGTTGCATCTGCTACTTCTACTTCTGAGGAAACTCGACGAGTGTTTTTTGTTTTAGCGCAACTTACCACATTGTGCTTATGCCATTTCATAGTCTAACGGTATCTCATGATAAAATATGTGTTACATTCGCCTTCTCTACCAATACCATTTACTTCTATAGAGCTACTACAATCCATTCTAACGTAAGATTATTTAGTTTCTCCACTATATACCTATTTAGAGTAACTAGAGGAGGTGTTGTATACCAACCACAAATTCCTTATCGAGATTTCATGGAAAACACATGTTCTGAGACCCCCTGAATACAAAAGAAAGAATGCTGATGTGTGCGTATGTATCTGTGAACAGCATAACTCAAAATGGAAAATTGTATTAAACACCAAGCTTGGTAATTAAGTTCAGCATCTTCTAAGGATCAAAGAGATTTAAAAAAAAAAAAAAAAAAAAAAATCCCCTACTCCAAACTGTACATTACTTGTTTTTTTTTTTTTTTTTAATATTGTGATTTTATAAAAATGGCTTTAAAGATTTTGATTAAAGTTGTATTAAAATACCATAATCTCTTGGTAATATTGCCGAGAATAGCAGATAATAAGACAGCTAGTCTCATTGTTCACCTTTTTAAATTTAAATTCAAAGTATTTGATTGAAAATTCTGCCTAAGAAATAAACATCTAGTGTGATACACTCACAGGATATTTTTCTTCCATTACGAATTTATGTATACACTGAGTGATTCTTTGGCTATGTTACAATTTTAGGGATGTAGAGGAGACTGCAATTACGAACAACTTTCATATAGGAACCCATGGGCGAAAAAGATTCATAATGGTAATAATTAACTTAAATCTTTTAATTTTTATTATAAACCTTTATTTATTGAATACATCTGGAGGTCATAAGACTCACAACAATACAATTAAAATACAAACACACATTACAAGAATTGTTGAAAATATCCTGAATACAAGCATTACAGGACTCATCGTCGATTGTTGCACTCGTTCAAAGATTCCTGGTATGCTGTTGTATCACAGCAACCAATATCGTTCTATTACGTCCTCTTCCGATTCGATGGGTATGTCATATATAAGGGCTTAGATGACCCCACAAATAAAATGTGCAGGCAAATAAGGGGACCACATCTTCCGGTCCACCTCGCCGGAAAGCGTTCATGGAGATGTTGAACGCCCCCGGAGAAGTAAAGTGCACCGTCATACTGCCACAACATGCACTGACAATTATACAGAATATTCTATAGCAGTTCGGATTCATAATTATAATCAGTCAAGAAATTTGTGGTCAAGGGTTCCATGTAATTGAGCTGGCAAAGGTATGGCCTTAAAAGTGATCATGCAGACTGTCAGAAAAATTATTGCTCTTGATGGTTTCTAATTATGTGAAAATGTGCATTTTTCTCAGCCCAGACGTAGCCATTCCCGCTCTGGTGAAACATGACTCATCACAAAATAACACGCTGCTTATAAAGTCAAATTCTGAAATACATTTCTGCAATAATCACTGACAGAATTCCAATAAGCTGGACGCAATGTCAGGATCTTATGGCGATGAAATGGATACGGAAATTGTTTGTACTCGTATAAAACTCTCCACATTAAACACTGAAGTTTGCAATCTTTCAGGTACCTATATTCATATGCTACTGCTCAACTTACAAGTTCCGACACCTGAGGAGTTCTACGAATTACTCTTGTGCAATTTTCATATAAGCTTGTTCCCAGTTTCATACAAACATCGGTGAAGTATCTTAAAAATGGCATGGCTTGGTCGCCGTAGGGGATATATCAAGCGATAAAGCCTTGATGCTTTTTTCCATTTCCGTTTACTTTTCCATAAATGAAATGCATATCAGAAAGTTCGCGTACGTAACAATGAACAACGTTCACATACCAACATGTAAACATCACCATGGGAACATCTCTCAGTTCGATTTAATATTGCCTCCTAACCACTTAAGAATGAAATACCTCTGCTTTACTAATCTGTTACAGATAGCATTCTTACAACACACACACACACACACACACACACACACACACACACACACACACACACACACACACACACACAAACAAACACACACACATCAATATTTGTCCTGGCATAGATTCCTAGATGAAAGTAGTTCATAATTGAGTAATTATATGTAATTCTTTTAAATAAAGCCCTTCGCAAAAAATTTCAACATATAAATTTTATCTCTCATGTCAACATGCCAAACATATATTTTAACCAAATCGTTTGGAGCCATTTTGAGACGGGAAATTTTCTTTAAAAGCTTCCTGTCGTCGTATCCTTGGAGGACATACATATACGTGAATTACTAAATTTGGTTTTCACACTACATTTGTGTTTGAGCTACAGTGTTTAGGCGTACATCCACGTACAGATAGATAAGTTCGCACGTATTTTTTCTTAATGCTTCCTTTTTCTATTTATTCGCGGGTCTCAAAACATATTTCTGGTGAAATCAGATAGTAAATTTGTATGTGGAATACAGTCCTTCCTTTACCTGTATAATGAGCTAGAGAAAGCAAAAATTGATTCTTCTATTCACTTTACCTTAATCATGATGAAGCTGTTTGCCTAGCAATGCTTTCAAATTAGGCAATATGCACTTGCCCTAATTCCTCACTGCTTTAGCTCTGTATAAGTCTGCTTCTCTCTGCCATGGGCTCAAATGCAAAGTGCAGAGAACCACTCAAATTGGAAAATTCAAAGGTGTTTTAGATTTCAGCCTGGAAAATGTAAACAAAAAACAATGTATATTTCGAAAACGACTAATGCTGCAGAAGTTATTCCACACAAATTGCATAGTTTAATCACTTAAAAGTTTTTCTCTAGGGATAGTTCCCTATTTATTTTGGTTTATTGTTTATACACAGTTACATATAAATGCAATAAAAATGAAGAGAATCTTACACTCTATGGGCAGAAAAATCAAGTTATGCGCATAAATTGAATCTGTCTTGAAATACTATACCACAGAAATGACTCGAACCACGGATGTTCAGACCTTCGGGCTGATGCTCTTATTCCTTAAACTGTCACAGTGAAATGGCCATACACCATTAAACCTTTTATCTGATTTAAGAATCCTAGTAAACTTGTTATCAAATAGTAGACATGCAATACCTCCGAGGCTGTGGTTTTTATTCGAACTTCATGTTTAAGGGGAGTTAGGGGTGAGTTTAGAAAATTCTACAATTTGTATGCCAGCAAATTTTAACCACGTTACTATAGTATTTAGATATGCAGCTGTACAAAATTTGAAGTATGTAAGTCAAATAGTGTTTTAATTAAAAGCTTTTAATTGATTAAAAGATACTCTGATTAAAAATGTTCCTTGCGTAACAATTTTTATATGTTTGGCATGAAACTTACTGATCTGATGCTTCATGTACTTGAAAGTCATAATTGCTCTGGATTTTTATTTTACACCAGTACTTTAGTATCTGGAAATTTTTTAATATGTCTATTTACAGATGTCACGTTTTTTTAACTTTCCATCGGCATTTGAATGTGAATATGTTCAATATTACTTGACTGATATCAAAACCCAGAGCAATTTTGGAGCCTTATATGAATAAGAACACATCTTGAAATTTTTAAAAAAATCCCTTAAGAACTCTGTCGCAAGGAGTTCTTCAGATGCGTGAAAATGCTGAGAAAAAAGAAACTGAGAAAAACAGCATTAAACTTTTAAAACGTTCTAACCTCATCAGAGGTGTGTTGCAGCATAGGTTTCACTTTCTAATCTCTTACCCTCTCCTGTACTGACAATTTCTGCAATTTATGGGCTCTCCTTGTGTGTGTTTGTTTCCTGGCACTGCATATTCTACTCTGAATACATCTTCTAGCATTGCACTTCTGACAAATGCATATTATTCCAACTGAAATGTTTTCATTCCTAAGACTATTCAACACTTGAATTGACTTCACACACCCCATATTAAACTCCATGACAGTTTTCAGTACTGCAAGTTCAAGTTTATTCCTAGACACACACTTATTTTGGACAAATAGCTCCCACAACATTGTGAAGAGATACATTCGAGTTCTGTGTCGTACCCTTCGCATAGCGTTCTAGCAGCTGGTCAGAACCAAGTCGCTGATCCGGAAATAGAATTTGAGTTACCACTTCTGGAGACAACTTGTGATTTTGTGGATGCAGATGAAGGATAATTTACATGATTGAGTTTCTGATCCGTCGATATTTTTCAGGTATGCTTGTGACCGATGGGGTTTTCTGGAAAAGGTTCTCTCGCTTCCTTAAATACTATCTGATTCAGGTAAGAACTTTGGTATTTATCTGAATATTCGTTTAAGAGCTCTGCATGTGCTCGCGCACATAAAGGCACATTTCTCTAGAAATACGTGTTTAGTTTTCGGTAAGCTCCCGAAATGTAATTTTTGAGTGGGATACAGTAATTCGACTACCTCCATAGGTAAGCAATAGAGAAAGCAACAAAAACCTAGAAACAAAATAATCTTAATAATATTCTATTCTATGAAATCATCCTTTCATGTATCAAGTACAAATCAAGTATAAATTACACAATTATCATGCAATTTTGTACTTCCAGGAATTCAATTGCTTACAAAACATGCACAGCAATACCAATAATTACAGTTTGATCTGCTATACCTCTTCTCTAGCTTCGTTTGCAGAGAAGTGCTATGCACATTGCATATCTTAGTGACTCGGAGCATGATAACACATTTGTTATGGTTGTACTTATCTGTAAATACAGAGTTCTCATTTATAACCTAACGGGATCACGGCATTTCGCCTTTGCTCCTACATAAACTCCGCACGTAAACATGTGTAACACTCTTACCTTATAGAAGATGGTGGAAATGTCCACCTTCAGCTAAACAAGCATTATATCGGAAGAACACATTCTGATTCTCACGATTAAGTTGGGCCACTATAATGTTTCCGATTTCATTTCTAATATTTTGCTTTAGTTCTCTCAATGTATGAGGATTTGTTTCGTAAACTTCGTCTTTCAGGTTACTCGACAAGGAAAAATCACACAGATTGAGGAAGCGAGAGGGTCATACACCAGCACTAATCACTTTATCCTCAAACACTTCCCTAATTTTATTCATGGACTCCTCTGCTGTATGGGCAGTAGCAGAATCTTGTTGAAACGACCGATATGATTTCTTTTCGTCTGTCAGTTCATGGTAAAATGGGGTCAAAATGTCATTTCGGTATCTCTCTGCATTTATAGTCTGCTCGTAGAATATTGGATCGATTATGAGTCTATAGTATTAACAGCACACCAAACTACAACTCTCCCATCATAATTAGGGATTTCTTGAACGCGACGTAACTTTTCAGAGGCCCAGTACCGACTAACGGCGCGCACAACGGCAGCCGGTAGTGGGGGAATCCAGCAAGGTCGCGGGAGAGGCGAAACACCCTGTGCTCCGTTAGGTTTTAAAAGAAGAACATTTAACAACATGTGTAACTATCATTATGGATGCACACATGCGGCTGCAGACCCATTTTTAGATCTGTTAAATACTTAACGCTGATTTATTCTAATTGACTTAAAAGTATACATAAACTCCAATGTGACGTTTCCTTGCTTCCTACAATTACCTCAACATATTTAGTTGTTTGCTTGGCGAATATCAACGTTGGAAATAGACATGTCCGCATGCACCTGGATTTAGAATCGTATGATTATGAAGAATTGAACGTTGAAGAGCTCTTGACACATCGTGGAACTGTTTGCATGACTATAAAATGCATATCATGAACTTTTAATGATTAAGCTGTGACATACAATTTACTTGATCAGTTTTAAAAACCTTTAAGTGTAGACGTAAATTTATTGCATAAAACATAAAGTAAATTTATTGCACAATTTGTATAAAACATGTTATAGTGTTAGCCGTTCGAAATGCTCCGATTACAAGCTTAAACTTTGTCCAGGTGTCATCTAACGGAAATGTTTGATAGTCTGACCCCTTCCTCCTTTGCTTTTGGTCCCATTGCAAGAGCTTTTACCACGAATAAACATTTCAATAGGGTAAGATTGCGTAATTCCGTGATAGTTTTGAATGAGTGTTGTGTAATGGTCATAAATGGACAAAAGTATTCAAAAAACGAATGTTAGAATGTTCTAGAACATATTTTACCTGACTGACAATTAAAAAGTTGTATAAGTATACTAAAACATTGTAGAAATAAAGTTTGTGACGATGGCCCCTAAATGCGTGATAGAATTCCTAAATCAGTGATAGTGGTATCCTAATTCATTCTGATTCTCTGATTTCAAAAACAATGATGACGTATGCGCATTGATTCTCTTGGCCTTCATCTACGTTACGAAATACAAACTGTTATTAACAATATTACCTTTATATTTACCTCATTAAACGTTCGAAATTAATTGAAAATTTTGTTTCTGTGGTGAATGCACCATATACTTTCATAAATAGGGGTGTATGAGCCCGCGCGTCTTTGAGCTCGCAAATCAAAAACGAAAAGTCGATTAAATATCAGACTTTTAAATTTTGTGTCCTCTAAAGATGCGGTATGTATTAAAAGGGGGGAGGGACATACAAAATATAATCTTTGGGTTTTCTTTGAATAGCCTATGAAGTCCTCTTTATTCCAAGAAAGTTTGTATAATTTTATATTACTTGGAAATCATAAGAGGGGGAGAAAGATCAGAAAAGTGTGCCATTTATGAGCCAACAGTACCAGTTCTGCCATAAATATCATATTGTTTCAAATGATGATTTGGCTTATTAAGAGTCAGGAATCACATGCTTTTTTTACAATTTTGCTGAAGATATAACTTAAAGAATTTATTTACGAAAGCAGTGAACCTTCAGTGTTATTAAAGATCGCTTATATTGGAAAATAATTTGTATTGTACGTAAACTAATTTATTCTTACACCTACACAAATTGGTTTTATATAAGGACCATTTATCATGCTCACTTAGCGCACATACTTGAAAGTTTGTGGTTTTTCTTTGTTCTTTCTATAGTGAGAACTCATTACCACGGTTTAACACTCGACTGTTGAGTTCATATCTTTTATGTAGCTAAGGGCTTATAGCATTATGGGATTAACGTAACGTGAATAGAAAAATCACATTTTAATATGGACAACATATGTCAATTTTCTTATGGATAGGGAAAGTTACGTGAGCGTTCAAATTCTTTAAAACACGAGTAACATATGTCGACAAACTATCCTTGTAAAATATGTTCGTAACTAATGCACGAAACTGAACGGCATATAATCTGAATATTGTTGATTAGCGGACGATGTTGTACGTGTGTCGCAACAGGTAGGGAAGTAGATATTGCCTGTAGCAGTGCAACTGAAGGTAGAGAAAATCTTGATTAATTAGCGAAGTACATGTGGGATCTCACACCGAGTTGCATTAATTAGCAAAGTACCTACATATGGGAATCGAGCGGTATGGATACTAATGAGAGAAAAACCGAGAAATACATCTCTGAGAAACCTAGAGGAGGTAGAACCTGTAATCACTGATTAGCAAAGTGACAGCTAAAATCTAAAGGAACACCAACAATAATACTAAGTTACCTCTTCGGAGATGTCAGCTTACTGGTATGATTACATTAGGAGTTAGGAGGGGCTTCCAGTAACTGGAGCATAGCAGCACACGTAGGCCATATTGGGCCCTTTGTGCTTCCAACGTCACTCCTGGGAGGAAGGGATGAAGGGAAGACCCGAAGGGCGACTCGATCCGAACGGCGATGCGACCTAGCGATTTCAAGATGACGCCAGTCCTGACATCAGCTGGTACTATCTAAGCCGGGAGCAGACGAAACATTCCCACAAACGAGGAGCCCCAAAAGCCTCGCCAAACGCCAGGAAGAAATCTTTTCACTGCGAAAATTCCACCGTCCTGCCGTAACACACAAACCACCTTCTCCCTAGTCCTAAAACTCTGCAACAGATAAAAACAAATGACGCGGACAGGGACTGATGGGCAGAAAATTCGCATTAGAAGGGAACAGCCCCACATACGATGACCCGGGGGAACTATGAAGAAACCCATGCTCAATGTGGCCGGCCCCACGGAAATCGAACCAGGATATTCTGGATGCGAGCCTAACATGTTACTGTGGAACCATTATTGTTACATTAGAAAGAATGCCAATGATTATTGTCAGTAGTGATCATAAAAATATATTTAATTTACATCAAAGGAGAAAAGATTTCTTTTGTGGAAACTCCGGTGTCGTAGAACGCAAATACCCACAGCGTGGTACTGACCTTGTTCGTTCTATTTTGAAATGAGTTACGAGTGATTTTTCTGTTATCCCTCTCTGTATTCACTGAAAGTTAGGAGTCCTGGTCAGTTGAGATGGCAAATTTATTGCAAAGTTTCAAGGGAAAAAGTAACGTGCAAGGCTGGGAACTGGTACTCACTGAGCGCAGCCTGCTCACGGCTTTGCACGGATAACTCTATGTTTAGCAGGTTAAAAAAGTAGAAAGAAAAGAAATGATCAGTCAAGGTATTCTGCGTGTTGCTCAGACCTGTTCTCCATTTTATTTTATTTTTTTTTTTTTTTTTTATTTTTTTTTTTTTTTTGCATATTAACGTTCTCCAAAGTGATATGTCATATCGGACGATGAATGAATAAAATTAATGAGGTTCATAGAGCACAGAGCTTAAACTTACACGACTCGTCTTCTCAGGATAAGGGAAAACCTCGAAAAAACGTCCTTATCCGGACAACTCACTCAAACCGGGACTCGAACTCGGAAGCTCTTGAATTTGAGGTAGAAACATTACCACTACACCACAGAGGCAGGCAACCGAGCCATGTACCATTATATACATATATTCCTTACGTTCTTGCTTTGTGTTTGGACAAACGCAAGAAATGTAATCTAATTAGTACAAAATGCTACAGAGCGAGTTTGCGCTGCGATAACGTGTGTAACTATAATTTGCAAGTTCGTGGGTTCGATCCCCGCCGACCGCGCACGCTGATTTGATGTTTGCCGTGGTTTCTACCTTGTCACTTAGGGGATGCTCATGTCTACGTTTTGTAGCATTAGCCGCTTCCGAAATATTGGTTACTAGGCATCTAGCAATTTATTTCTTATTATTACATTTAAAATAATATTTACATATGCCAACTATAACTTATTGGCTATTTTTACATTTTAAGTTTTCCCAAGTTTAATTGCCATGTGGCATTTAGATATAATCTTACCAAATTTTTCTAGTTCTAAGTTTTGCATTTACCCAATTTTTGGTTTTTAAGTAATCCTGATTAGACATAGATTTAGAGAGAACTTTTTGAAAATGTTGTTTCTTTCCAGAAGGGGTTTTATAGATTTAAAAGCATATAGTTGCAATAAAACCTCTTTATCAAACTTTGGGGTGGAATGCAATGAGTATTTCCTCTACATAGCACAGGTAAGTGGTAGAACAAGTAGAAATGGGGGAGGGGGAGGTGTTGCAAACGCGGTGTTTATTAATATTATGTATGAAACTATTTTAAAAGCTACAGATATCAGTACTGGGACATGGACAAAAACACGTTTTCTTGCAATGTTTACGTTTTGATGTGCCGTTAACGATGAAACAAGCAGTTGAAGATTGGCTTAGGCAGTGCGAGTGAGCCGAGCGGCCTGCCAGCTCCCAACCTAGCATCGCTTATGCATTCCGGAGTGTGCTCGGCTTGTTTTCCATATAAGGGCATACAAAGTGAACCGGCTTGCCAAGATCAAAGCAGGCCGCGGAGGCTGGGCTATTTAAATTGCAGAACACCCCTGAGTTATAACATGTCGGAGAGAGAGGGAGGGGGAGACCCAAGGGGAAATGAGAAAGGAGGTGGAGGTGGAGGAGAAGGCGATTTTTTTTATTTTGCTTCCTCATGTTAAAACATTGACCAGAATTAAACAGTTTCCTATCTATTTCTTGGCACACGTCACAGATTCACCAACAGCTGACAGCAGTCCAGCGTAAGGTGGTCATCTCTCTCGAGAAAGGTGGAGGGGATGGTTAAGTTTACTAACAAGGAGACCTTGTCACACCAATGCTTTAGAGGGGTAGGTGAAAGCACATCCAAAATAATGAGATAGGTGGCTGTCTGTGCGTTCTCTCCCACAGGCACTGGTATTAATGTGTTATCTTTTACGAACATTAGGGTGTTAAATAACCATCATGTTTCATAACACAATACGGGGGCCCATCAAAAGTAAACAGGGGTTTCCTTCTTATGGCCAAGAAAGGTGGGGATGGATACCTTGCCACTCCACGACAATCAGTAGCAGGAGTGAGAGAGAGAGAGCTGGCCACCTAGGATACAATGTAGACTACTTGAGCTGATCATTTTTGGTCGTGGGCAAACAGGTAATTGTGCGTTTCAAATGACCTAACTGTCGACGGACCCTTAGACCCTACTCACACACACACACACACACACACACACACACGCACACACACACACACATACACACACACATACACACACTCAACCATCCACCCACCCACTCACTCATTCACTCACTCACTCATTCAACCATCCATCCACCCACCCACCCACTCACTCACTCACCCACTCACTCACTCACTCACTTAACCACCCACCCACGCACCCACACACTCTCACTCACTCACTCTCACTCAAACACCCACCCATGCATCCACCCACCCACTCACTCACTTAGTCACTCACTCAACCATCCATCCACTCACCCACTCTCACTCACTCACTCACTCACTCACTCACTCACTCACTCACTCACTCACTCACTCACTCACTCACTCACTCAGTCACTCACCCATCCACTCACTAACCCACTCACTCCCTCGCTTCCTGCCTCCCTCCACCCTCCCTCCTCTCTCTCCCTCTTCCTCCCTCCCTCACTCACACATAATCAACCACCCATCCACTCACTCACCTCATTCACTGTCACTCACTCACCGCTCACCTCGGTCACTCACTGACTGACTCACACACTCACTCACTTTCACTCACTCATTCATTCACTCACTCTCACTCACTCACTCACTCACTCACTCACTCACTCACTCACTCACTCACTCACTCACTCACTCACTCACCCATTCACTCGCTAACCCACTCACTCCCTTCCTTCCTTCCTCCCTCCCTCCTTCCTCGCTCCTCCCTCCCCCTCTTCCTCCTTCCCTCACTCACACAATCAACCACCCACCCACTTACTCACCTCACTCACTCACTCACTCACTCATTCACTCACTCACTCACTCACTCATTCACTCACTCACTCACACTCGCTCTCTCTAGCAGAGTAGCTCGTAGTTCTTAATTGCGTTACACAACTTCATCAACAAGAATTACTGCTCTCCTTCTCTTTCTTTGAAATCGCCAAATTTCATGGCCTTCTCCCGATCGCTGTATCCTCTGCCTCCGTGAATCAAGGGAAACTACGCAGAGATTACGTGCAGTTTTCGCGTTATGGAAACTTCTCAGTCAGGACCATTGCTCAAATGCTAACCTAAAACCTCATTTTAGTGGTTTGCTTTTTGCAGGCCGGTGTATATGCAGGAAGAAAAGAAGACCTTATGCTCCCCTCTCTTAACTGTTCGCAACATTGAACCATGGCACCGCCATTTAGTTTTTTGTAGTGTTTAACGCCCACTGTTACTACTACGGCACCGGAGGCGGTGACACTGGTGATACATGGAATGAAGATAGAGCACTGGTGGAATGAGATAGCGGGGGAAACCGGAGAGCCCGGAGAAAACCCTCCCCAGCGCCGCTTCGTCCACCACGAATTCTACATGCGGTTGCCTGGGTTCGAACGCGGGCCGCTTTGGTGAGAAGCGAATGGTATAACCACTCGGCTACGGCGTGGCCACCGCGATTTCGTGACGAACTGTTTACAGGACATGGTGACATTATTAACGTCAGTTAAATCTCCTTATGAAAATCACATCGCTAACACTTCTTTGTAGCACAACTGAGGACAGTTGTACCTCTGGAATTTAACAGCATAATTAAAGAAATGGGATAGAAGATTTCTAATGGAATTGCCGTTATCACTCTGCATTGAAGGCATCAACCTTCCTGTCATAATATGAAAGCATCTTTAGGCTGAGTGCACTTTATTCCAGGCTCATGAACATGAGAAAAAAATCATGCTGTTTGTTAGCTGACAAATTACTTAAGATGCGTTCTTCCTGAACCAGCTGCTTGGGGAACTTTCTGACGGTCTCAGTTGCGTAGTCGCCTTCCTGTTCCATCTATTTCTGTGCGGTTGAATTTTGGCGGAATGTGAGGTTGGGATCGTGGAATTACTGTAGCCTGGGTCATTGTGATAATGGTCAGGGGTCTCAGTGGACAGTCAATTCCAAGTACCATCTATTTCATTTATGTTTATTTGTATGAGAAGCTTCGGGTCGTATTGTAGAATGCCGAATTGGATATTTACCTCGACCTGAGGTAAACATGATAAAAAACAGTACACGGGATTTCAACCCACGACTTTCCAGTACGCAAACCATAGCTGCTACTGCCTAGCCATTTCTGTTACTACAATTTTGAAAAATGAAAAGCGTCAAGTGCAACTTTCCATGCATATACAGAACTATTCACAATGCGAGGGATTCAAAGCAATGATCCATTAAGTATGACGTCCAAGGTATGAGACTATTTGAGTAATTTATTTCGAAAATTGTTCTCATGCCAACCCTCGCATACGCTTTTGTTCAACATTTCTTTAGCCTGCCTCCGTGGTGTAAGGGTAGCGCGACTGCCTCTCATTCAAGAGGTCCCTTCTTCGAACCTCAGAAGGGTGAGTTAAGCGCATAGTTTTGTTGTGTTCCGAGGTTTCCTGTTGTCCTATATTAATGTCGGATAGCTTTAAGCTTTCAGACAATTCGTTAATTCAATCTCCGATAAGAACCATTCGGTTAGGGAAGAAAAAAAAAAAAAAAAAAAAAAAAAAAAAAAAAAACAAAGGAACAAAGGACAAATACAACACTTTCATCTTAGGCTTTTCTCGCACAATGGGAGTCATTTTGCAAATATTTGAGACGCTTAAATCCAAGTCATAAAGGCCACTTACCGTTTTCTTTTTTTTTAACATACCTATTTGTATTCATTCAGATAGGAGTTTTGTGATCGAAGAGCTGTTTATTAGCACGAAAAAAGCAAAACTATCATTCTACTTTCGGCGCTAATTTCGAGTTCAACTGTCGTTAAAGATAGTGTGCATTTTCCCTACCCAATCATTACCTATACACGTATTACGATAAGCATTATCCATCAGAAAACTCTATTATATCTAAATTTTTTTTTTCAGTTTGGGAAACATATACTTTATTTGTATGCAGGGGAATACTCAATTGTTTGTCATAACATACATGCAGTTGAAAAATCGGTGCTGTGTTCAAA
The DNA here is from genome assembly GCA_030765045.1 of Tenodera sinensis. Lineage (NCBI taxonomy): Eukaryota > Metazoa > Arthropoda > Insecta > Mantodea > Mantidae > Tenodera > Tenodera sinensis. Next base: position 35,613,090 of record CM060969.1, on the reverse strand, counting down.
CGGTTTTTTTTTTTTTTTTTTTTTTTTTTTAAATAATGAAATGAATAATCTGGAAAAACAAGTTCTTCAAAGTACATAAACTGCAGTGTTACTTTTTCTCTCTGTTTATTAAAAATCTGATGTGTTGCACTCATATGACTTTCTCTACTCTTGTACTAACTATTCTTACAAACTCTTATTCCTATATCTTATTCGTGTTATTTGATATAAAATTTGCAGAAATTATTTAATTGCTTATTTCTTTGTAGGGGCAAGGGGAATAGTACTCAAATCTTTTAAGCTTTCAAATTTCGTTCTCTTTGCACGGTTAACATTTAAAAAAATGAATAACGATGTTCCATTTGACGAAAGTTTGCTTTTCAGAATTCACACAAATAACAAGGAATTTCTCCGAAATGGTTCACTCTAAAACAAATTATTATTTGTACATAAATTGTGTGTTTTAGCAATATCTACATTTTTGTATAGTAAGATTTGGCCTATCTTTTACGGTTTACCAGTTATGCAAAGGTCATCAAGATTAAACAGGACTACATGGGCTATAACCAGAAAATTCAAAATATAAATTTCATTTGTCGTAAAAATACATTAAACATATGGTTAATTAAATTAGTTGGAGCCATTTTCGAGAAAATAAAAATTTTCGAAACATTTTCCATGTAAAGGGTAGTTTAGGGTGGAGCAATTTTCTTCAAAATCTTCGTGTCGCATCCTTGAAAGGCATTAATTTTATAACAACTTTGGTTGTTAACTGAATTTTCGTTTTTGAGTTATGCTGTTCACACAGGCTGATAGACACAGAGACGCAGACACAGACAGACAGACAGACAGACAGACGGACGGACGGACGGACGGACAGAAACACATACCCGAACCTTTTTCTAAAAATGCTTTTTTTTATTCATGGGACTCAAACATATTTACGGTGAAATCTTGACATCGAATTCTGGGTGAAATACAATACTTCCTCTACTTACTATACATAGTAGAGAAAGTAAAAGTGAGACATTTTATCTCCGTTAATTTGAATGTTGGAATCTACATACTTTCTAGAGCAGCGTTGGCCAAGCTTGTCTCTTATGTGCCAAGGACGTCCCACCCCACTACATTCGTTCTGTGCATGAAGCACTCTTTACTCACTCAGGCAACCAAACGTTAGGAGGGTTTATTTTTGAGTCCCATGAATGTGTTATATCTCACGAAAAGCAAGTGGGGGCAAATGCACCCTCACCTCTTTCGCATAAGGTTGGGCATTGCTGTTCTAGAGTATTTATTGTAGTAATGTCGCACCAAAGCAAAGTTCTAACCTGGGAAAATGCAGTTATAGGTAAAAGAATATTTCGAGACTGATCAATGCCACAAGTTTGATATGTTTTTTGTATAGTTTAACACCTTACCTGTAGTACAGTCGGAGAGAACTAACCTGGCACTTGACAGCTAGCTGATTCACTCACCTGCGAGCGAGGCTAGCCCTATCCGTCCAATCGTGTTACAAACTCATCGCGCAACGATTGGACGAGATAAAATCTTGATTAACATGAAGAAGATAGAAGCATAACACGTTGTAAGAATAGTTGATGCAATTGTGAGAATAGAAGTCAGGTTAGTGTCCGATTTCTTTTACTTTCCCTACTGCGTATCTACAGTAATTTAAAAAATAATGGATACCGTAAATACTTGAATTAAGAATCCCTGAATCACGAGAGAGAGAGAGAGAGAGAGAGAGAGAGAGAGAGAGAGAGAGAGAGAGAGAGAGAGAGAGAGACGCATTTCTGGAAAAGATATATGTGTGCGTTTGCGTGTCTATGAACAGTATGACTGAAAATGCAAAGTCGGTTAGTTACTAATCTTTGTATATAACTTGAGCATCTTCCAAGGATGCGACGTTCTTTTTCTGTGGGAATATTTGCACAGAAGTGTGTAAAGGGCATATGAATGCAACACATATTTTTTAACATTTCTTGCAACTTTTTCTTGTTTTCCTCTTTTATTTGGTTGAGCCTTGCATAGAAAAACGATTTTCAACCGTTCAGAAGACTTTTTTTTTCTTTCTTTTTACATTATGAGCATACAACTTATCAACATTATCAACATTTTTATAATTAACTGTGCTGTTTAATATACCCAATGACCTCCCGAATGCGGGCCACAGACGTTACTGCCTGAGCCTTGCCGCTCGGTGTTTGTTTCACGTACTACTTTATCACACATTTCATCAGTAAATATATCTACTCTTGAGAGGGACTTTTATGAAGCACATTTTTGTAGAGCGTGTTAGGCTAGATACTATGCTTCAGCAACTTCTTGATTCAAGAGGCTATTTTCGCCATTCAGATTCACCCTTACCATGTACAGTGCGTTCCTTATACAGAATGGAAGCGAAATAATCTGCCAAACCGAAGAAGGTGAGAGAGTGGATGTAAACTAACAAAAAATTATAATACATTTTTTAAATTAAATTGATAAAAATATTTTTTTCTAGAAAACTACAAAATTTTTAGCTTTTTGGTATTAGACTTTCTTGTTTTTTTGCAATAAGAGAAATTTACTGTTAAAGTCTGACGGATTATTTCCGGGCCCCGTATGCGTTCTCCTGGCAATGTCTTATTACACTGAGCAGCTTTCCGTTCTACAACTCCCTGGTTATAAATGATGTTGAAAGTGGTGTCAACTTTATTGAGACATTCCTGGCTTCTTCCGAAGAAATTTTCATCCATAGACATAATTTTACATATTGCATAATTTTTATAATTTATATTCTTATGTTGTCCTTAAGTTCATTAGTGTGGAGAGTGATCCTATAAACTTTTATGATTTTTACGTATGCACCTTACTTAAAAACTCTATTCAAGTGTGAATTTTTGGATAGGCATTTCAGTGCACTAATAAGAATATATAATCTAATTCACACAGGACACATGTCTTGAATAAACTTTCGTTTTGAGATGCACAAAAACAAAACCTAGTCTTTACAGCACGAAAAAGTGATCAGTGAACTTTAGTCTGCAGTACAAAAAGAAGTGATACTTAACATTCATAGATGATCCCAGCCGTGTTGAAATGGATCGTTCGCGGTAGTGAGTTACCTGAGACATACCGTCCATATTTTTGGGAAAACATATTCGCGCACACTTAGATGCATAGGTCCTTGAAATTTAATTTTGTGTTATAATACTATTGAAAAAATATCAATAAAACTTTCAGCTAGATTAATTGAAATTTGCAGAAATTAGCCATTTCATTACTGAGTGCCCTTAGGAAAGTTATTACACTTTTTCGTACGTAAGCTGTTAACACAAGTACATTATAATTCCAATTGCATAATAAACTTCAGGAAGAAGCATAGTTTTGTTACGATTAAACTGCTTGCTTATATTTCAAATTTCATTAGCACTCCAGAAAAAAGCAGAATGATTGCCTATTTTCTAAGCTTCACAGAGAGGTGGAGAGAAGGCGACAGAGGGGAGAAAGTGTGAATCTGGAAAATTGGATGGATGAAGACTGAGAAGAGCGAGGGTAAAATGGGAGAGGGAGAGAAAGAAGGCGCGAGAGTGACAAAGGAAGTGATACAACGTAGAATCAGCACAGTTAAACGCAATTACTGTGCGGAGCTGCAAATTATACATAAATTTAAACAATGAAAGTGAAAGTCAGTAAATATGAGCTTCCCAAAAATGGTTTTCATATTTGTATGTCTTTTACAGTTAAGGACGGAGTAGGCTGTGAAGAACTCTTAATTCTGAATGACTTTTGCATAGTTGGTAATTTGTAAAAGACAAATTTTTACTACACAAAAAACGTAGATATCGTAGAAACACATAGTTTATGTCAAATACAATTTTTCTAGGCATTAATATTCCCAAGATATTCCTCCTTATTGGTTTGAATTTTCGAATGCTTACACTTTTCTCAAATGGGAAGTCGTATTCTTTTTCTCGTGATTATGCTAAGAGCAATGAATTTCAAGGCTATCACTTAGCAACACACTCTTTAAGGATCTGACTATCGCTTTACCTATTAGCTATATCGGACAAAAAACGTGTAAATGTTAATTCAAAGTTTATCACAAGTAATATCATAAGACGTCTGACTTAACCGATTTATCTGGGAAAATCAGACCGTCGAATAATATTTATCTGGACTATTTCACAAATAAAATATGAATTTAAATACTATATCGCAAAGATTTGACCAGAAAATGCTATATTCTACAAAAATAATCTAAAATATATCCATTCTTTAATTCATTTCAATTAGTGTCGACTAACTTACTTAACATTGCCAAATGAGAACGAAACCCAAGAATTGCATGTATTTCGATCTTCTCTAGTTATAACAGAAAACCAGTTTATAATTATAATCTAAATAAATCTCACTTTATTTTTAACATTAAGATATAATCTTTCTTCTGGAAAATACATTGATTATTAAAAGAACAATTGTTAAAAACACAGTTGTCAAATTGAAATGGAGTGCTATTTTTACTGTAAATCGATTGTAACGTGTAACAAATTTTTTTCTTCAGCGATTTATGAGATACAGTTGGCGACACTGACTAAAGAAATGAATGATCTAGTGATAATGCTAGAAAACAAAAGAATGACCAGGTGATAATTCATGTACAATAATTTAATGCCACTATGTGTGAAATTGTCTGGATTAATACTAATACTAGAATAATGAGCATAGTATGAATAGTTTGTTGAAATGAAAAAAGTTGTGTGAATTTAATACATGCGATTTTTGATAGACTGTTAGTGCAGGTAGTAAATGTGGCGATCGGATGAAATAACAAATATGAAATGCCGAATACAGACGATATTGTGTGGGTTCACACTGTGGATGGCACACACCCCTGCCCCCTCGCTTGTTTGGCGGTCACTGACATGGGACCGCAGATCTGGACCAAACAAAGCCCACGTTGGTACAATACACAGTGTTCGGTGTACCACTGACAGACCTATATCCCGCGTAACTGTGGCAGTCACTTCGTGTAAATATTCATCTGCCACGGAAAAACACTTTCGTATAACATAGAGTGAGCTATTACCTCCATTTGAAGTTTCGTTAGAGGTTAGGGGTTAGAGACCCAGGATTTCAACTCTGAGGCTAAGCCTAGGTCTATTGCAACTGCTAAGCATCCGGAACGAAGGGATGAAGCGAGAGTACGAAGAGCGGCCAGAAAAATCTACCAGTCGTAGCGGAGTTCCTAACATTTCCAGATTGAGCAACCTTCAGATACAGATACAGGCGCGAGCAGAAGGCCCCGTCCGAGAGAAAAAGCAAAGTATTATGTTATGGAAAAATAACAACGCTTCGAAAAAAATGCAAAAACTATGTAATGTATCTGAAATTTGAATGAGAAAAGTAAATTTTAATATATCCTGTGCATCTGTAGTTCCAAGGAGAAAAAAAGTCAATAATATATAAAGATTAAGTCTTGTTATTTTATATAAGATAACTTTTCCATTGGCACCACCTGCAGATAGGAGTTTTCATACAAATATCGACTGAGTTAGAACCGGGAACTACAAGCAGCAAAAAGATAAGGGACTGAGATTCTAACTTAGAAACAAAGGTAAAAAAAGCATCTTACCACAAAGAAACATACAAAATTATCACACCACAGAAGGACATACAATGAACATACAAAAGAAACTAAGCAGCCATACATAGTTCATCCTCAAAGCTCATATACCACACCAGGTGCTGCAAACTTGAAACATGAAAGGACATGAGGGACAGGTAATGCTTATATTTTTATATTGATATTTGCCTCAGGTAAGGAACAATGTAATTGACATTCCGGTAACACAAACTAAAGCTATTAAAAATTTAGGGACATTACATTTGAAATATTCATTAGCGTCATAGAATTATATTCTTATGAGTCAATCGGACTTAATGTTTTAATGCGGTCTACTAGAAGCTAGGAAGAGTAATCAGTTTGCAACTTTTACGGACATGGTTACTAAGTTAGTCATAAGTTTGTTCAGTTTACATTTAGTAACATTTAAATTCTAATTTATCCTTATATGCGCATGAATTTCATTCCTTCTTGTAAGTACAAGTTGGGTTTAATACACACGACCGGTTATATGAACAAGTATTGCTGAGGAGAGATAGCACTGAGGTTGTATGTTTGAGGCCAATGGAGGTACTACGATGCACTGCGTAACTAGTGTACAGGGTAGGTACGTAGACTTTCAAAATTAAAAGTCAACCTCCATTAATATTTGGATGGAGTTTTTACACCAGCGGTGCACAAAGACCGTTGCACCTTGACCGGCAGCTGCTGAGAGCAAATATTGCTGCTTCCTATCATTATCCTGTCATTTACACCCGCCATCCTGCAAACCTCACATTCCGTCAGTGGTTCAGCTCTGACATGGACAAGTACACGCATGACACACCTCGTCCTCAACCTGCCTACGCCCATACACGCTAAATGTAAGCACAACAGTGCCTCCAATACTTACGCATTGCTAAATTAATGTCCCCAGTAATAATAATTTTGTCATACTCAAATGACAATTAATATGACGAAGAGGAACACCTCGCTCACCTTGACCCAAAGTTCCTAGAAGGAACGGATGAAGTGCAGAAGGGTACAGACCGCAGGCCACGAGGCTTGCAAAAGTCCGTAACGATTCCATGTTCAAGACCCGATCACACCGTCGAGTTGTTTAGAGAAATCTTCTTTCTGGTGGAGTAGGGAAGTGGTTAAAAAAAGGCTACTATCTGGCAGGGTCGAGATCTTTTTAATGAAGAATCATTTGCCCCATCTGTCCGACACCAACTGACAACACAACCTCGAATGTCACCCGAAACGAGAGGCTACGAGGGAACTGGACTCTTTAGTGGAAGAGAAACCACCCAATCCTGAACCCGTGAATCCCACGCCGTAGTCGAACCCGGAACCCCCCGAATGGGAGTCTCAGACGTTATCGTGCAGCCGTTTCGCTCGTTGTTACACTCAAATAATAGTTTATCTTCCTCATGAAATGAATTTGTATTATTCCAATGGCATTTTTCTGCTTAATTGAAACTTCTTATGGATTATTACTCTATAGAATCAATACAAAAGTTTGTTGTGAAAAAAAGCAAAATGAGCACATCTCAGGCAATTATTATGAGAAATCGCAATAAAAGCAATGCATTAGACAATTTAGTACAACATGAGTTATGTGCGAAAATTAATTCAGAATGAACAAAAATAGGTAACAAGTTTAACCCTAGTATTTCCAAGTCATATTCCATAACTTAGATTACCAAGGGGGAGGGGGCACCACCACTGGTAACAAAGTATCTTAGCAATTTTTAAAACAAATTTATTTTAAAAACAGGTATTATATCTTCTCATGTTTATAAAGGTAATATTTCGCACTGCTTAGCTATTACTTTTTTACATGAATCACATTAGATACTTTGCCAATCCTTATTACGAGCTTAAACTATCAACGAAGGTGATCACCATTGATAACACTGTCAGCAATTTTTAAAACAAATTTACTTTAAAATGGCTATTATGTGCCGTTATGTTTATAAAGGTAATATTTAACATGTTTAACTATTCCCTTCTGCTTTTTTTACTTGAATCACATACCGACGAATCAGTACTTTATGAACACCTTGACATTTCACTGTTTCTCAGAAAGGCCAAAAATGAAAAATTTGAAACAAATACACAATTTAGTAGTAGAAACACTGATTGATAATAACTATTAACTACACACCGGCGACGCTGATGTGATCCTGGCAATGGATAGCGTCGTTAAACAGCAATTGTTTAATAATTTTGCACGGTTTCCTCTACTCACTTTTCCTTTACGAAATATGATCACATTTCTTTCTCTATTCGCCCTTCAGTATACAATTCATACAATTTTCAATGATTGAAATAGAAATGCCAAATGCTACATTTTTTAAAGAACGGTTTGTTGGAGAATGAGTAGAGAAAGTCATGTGAATGTAACAGATCAATCCTTTTTTTATTTATTCATATGTTACGTTCTTTCTGAAAGAAAGCAAATTACAGAAATGAAAGAATAGATGAAATAAATGAGACAGAATGGAGGGAACAATCTAAGAATTTAACGAAAATTAACACACACACACACAAAAGAAAGAAAGCAAACAAAAAACGAAAAAACAAAAACAAAACCAGGGGAGTAAATTGATACGGATTATGCTGTGCGTCGAGAAAGTCAAGTTAATTATACAATGGACAGAAACAGGTGGCGGGTTGTTATATTGTTCCTTAGTAGCCAAATTAGCTAGCTGTTAGCTCATCTGTTTATCAAACAAGGCGGCTAATTATTATGTATTTGATAAAAAGGGGGTTTTGGAAATACGGAGGTACCTGTTAGCAGCGTAGAGCTGAAAGCATCTCTTCCGGCCTTGTGCCTTTGATCTCGAGGAGCCGTGTTTGTTTTAGCGAGGTGGTATCAAGTACTGGCCAATTAAAGTGATGGGGTAAACATTGATGTATTCAGTCAGGGTGGAGAGATAGATATACATCTCAACAGAAATCGATAATCATCTTAGTACATCTCCCAGCACTCAATAAAAATCTTATCTCTACACCAACCATTGTTTTACAACTCATTAAAAATAAGTACACACTTTCGAAATTTTTTGAAGGATAACATTCCATAGGTTTTGTTTACGACAAAAATAAACAAGATGTGATGTATAACTTTTCATCAGTCATTATACAATATTTCTACAAAAGTGCATTCTCCTATCTACCTCTTGTTAATCGAGTTGAGTCTTACGCATTAAACATTTCTATAAATGGAGATAGTTGAAGCAGGCTTTCCGTTTGCACCTCAGCCGAAAAATTCTTTATTGCACTTTCTTTTTTCTAAATTACGGATCTATATCAACATACGAGGTTTCAGTGTTTGTCTCACTAGATTAGAACCTTTCTCTAGTTATACGTTAGCTCCGAAAATCCGTTCTTCTGTTCTCCTCTCGTAACTTCGAATTTTAATAAGAGGCTTTTAAACATAAGCGACGAATGGTTAAAAGGAGATAGTTAACTTAAGAGAGAGGTTTTAAAACCCAGCCGATATGTGATGACTTATAAATTCCATCGTCTTTGCGTGTCTACGAGAAAAAACTGATTTACCAATTTAAAAAAATCTGATGTGTTGCACTCACATGACTTTCTCTACTCTTGTACTAACCATTCTTACAAATTCTTATTCCTATATCTTCTTCGTGTTAGTTAAGATAAACATTTGTACAAATTATCTTATTGCTAATTTCCTTGTAGGTACAAGAGGGAATACAGTAGGCTTTGTGCGATAGTCAAATGTTTTAAAGCTTCGAGATTCTGTTGTCTTTGCGCACTTCACATATAAAAAATGAACAGCGGTGACCCATTTCACGAAAGTTCTAAGTTTTCCGAAACTCACATACATAACAAGGAATATCTGCGAAATGGTTCACCCTACAAGAAAATTTATTGAGACATAAATTCTGTATTTTAGCAAGATCTACACTTTTGTATAGTATGATTTGTTCTGTCTCTAACGGTTTACCGGTTATGCGAAAGTCGTCCAGAGTAAATACGACTACAGGGGCTATAGCCAGAAAATTCAAGATATAAATTTCATTTGTCATCAAAATATCTCAAATATATGGCATTTTAATCAAAATCGTTAGAGCCATTTTCAAGAAAATCAAAATTTTCGAAAAATGTTCCATGTAAAGGGTAGTTTAGGGTGGGGTTATTTTCTTCAAAATCTTCGTGTCACATCCTTGAAAGACATTAAACTTAAATACCAACTTTGGTTTTTAACCGACTTTTCGTTTTTGATTTATGTTGTCCACAGACTGACAGACTGACACACAGACTGACAGACAGACCGACAAACAGACACACACACACGGACCTTTTTCTAAAAATGCTTTTTTTTTTGGATTCAGGGGGCCTCAAAACATATATTTCCGGTGAAATCTCGACATCTAATTTTTGGGTGGAATACAATACTTCCCCTACTTACCAGTAGAGAAAGTAAAAATCTGATGTGTTGCACTCTCATGACTTTCTCTACTCTTGTACTAACCGTTCTTATAAACTCTTATTAGCGCCATACCTTCTTCGTGCTTGTTGAGGTAAACATCTACAGAAATTATCTTATTATCTTCGGAAATAATTCACCTCAAAAATGTATTTCACTTAAATTGTGTGTTTTAACGAGATGCGGAATTTTTGTGTTGTAATTGATTTCTCTATTTCTTACAGTTTACCACTTATACTTATAAAAGCAAGCCAGAATGAAGAGGACTTGTGAGGACATTCGCATAAAATTCAAAACACCCATTTCCTTTATCATGAAAATATCTTAAACACGTATTTTAATCGAAATCCTTAGAGCCATTTTTCAGAAAACCATACTTTTTATGAAATGTTGCATGCAAAGGATAGTCTGGGATGGGGATATTCTTGAAAATCTGCGTTTCGTATCCTTGAAAGACAGACACACACAGACCCTTTTCTGCCTTTTTGGATTCAGGGAGACTCAAAGATTATATTCCCGGTGAAATCTTGATATCGAGTTATTGGATGGAATACAGTATTTCCCCAGCTTACTACACGTAGAAGAGAAAGTAAAAAGTATATGTATTTGAAAACTGAAACCAATAACAAGGAGTAGCTCAGATATGACTACTACATAAACATATTATTTGACATAAATTATGTGCTGTAACGAGGTCTATGTTTATTGAAGTAACCTTTTATTTGTCTCTTAAGGTATACCATTTATACTATAATTATTCAGAATGAACAAGAGTTCACAACCTGATTGGAAATAATTCAATGTATACATTTTGTTTGTCATGCAAATATGTTAACATGTATTTTAGTCAGGCACTACAGTCATTTTTGATGAAACCAGAAATTGCGAACATTTTTCCTGTAAAGAGTAATTTTGAGTAGGTGAGATTTTACCGAGAACTTTAGTGTCTTATTCTTAGAAGATGTTGAACCTAAGTGCCAAATTTAGTATTTAGCGTAGTTTTCATTTTGAGTTAATGTTGTTTACACAGACGGATTTTTTCTTAGAATGTTTTTATACAAAGACGTGTATTTTCGGTGAAATCTCTGTATAGGTATAACGCGGACCTTTTTCCAAAAATATGGGTTAATTTTCTCAATGGCTTTAATAATTCTAATTAAAATACCATATGTTTAAGTTATTTTGATAACCAATAAAATTTACATCTTGCATTTTCTGTTAATAGCCTTTGAAATTCCCTTCATCTGGATAAGTTTGGTATAATTAATAAACCTAAGAGTTAGAAAAATCCTATTACATAAAATAACATTTTTGTAGACCTGGTTAAAGCATACAATTGATTTTTTTTTGTTCCTAATGATATTCTTGTTATTGTTTTGGATTTTCAAATATTTATACTTAAGTTTAAAACGAAACTAGCTGTTTTTCTTCACGCAAAGAGAACAGAATTTTAAAGCCATCATATAGCGAACTGCTGTTACAAGTTTTGAATATCGCTTATGCCGACAGTAATCCTCTAATTCCATCGTGCATATAACGAAATGTGCAATTAGATCACTTCTGTAAATGTTTATTTACAGCTTTTGTAGTAATAGTATCTTGAAGAGTGGGTAGAGAAGGTCATGTGAATGTAACATAAGATTTTTCTAGATATTTTTTAGTTTGGTGGAATTCAAAAGGTGTATTTCCTAAATTATTGATATCAAGTTTTGTAGATCGCAGTTCTTCTCCTCAACGTGTCATTGGCAAACGGTAGAGAAAGGAAAAATGATGTGCATGCACGAATAGTTTAAAATGAGCTTCTTCCTCCCTGTGTCCAACTTTTCTGTACCTACACAAACAGTAATCGCAGCTTCAGCTATTGTGGTCCCCGGTTGGAGGCCCAGCACATAGGGTGTTTTTTACAAATGAGGACGGAGCACAGCCTCCCCCTACGCCGATAATTAAGCTGGTGATTGTGTGATTGACCGGCCCCCAGTTAATGGTGCGGCACTGTAACGTTAATAGGCCTGGTGTTTGTAGCCAGGAGGTGGTTCCTAATGACCTAATGACAGAAGAAAGCTGCTGGTGTAACGAGCTAGCCTTTGTACATATCGAAATTCACTAACCGTTCTATCATAATATCCACAACATCCGGAATACAAGCTGAAAACTGTTAAGATCATCTCTGATGCGTGACGTTTCTTTTTATCCATAGTCACTAAAATATGGTCAGTTTACTGCTTTCTTTATTATCTAGAATAATCTTCCACTTAAAAATTAGACAGGGATTTCATGGAAGTGTGCATTTTGGAGGCTCCTGAGTGAATAAAGCACGTTTAGAAGTGGGTCTTCATTTTAAAATTATTCTTTGTCATATGTTAACAACTTGCCAACTTTAAAGTTCGCGATACTTCTTTCCATTGGAGTCTAAATAAATACTTTTGGTATAGACGCTATCAATTGCTAGGGTTATATCTGGAATTTTATCCTGCAGGAGCTCTTTTACAAACTAATAAAAGATATGGGACTGCTATTTTTTAAGCACACTTAAAAGCAATCGATCTGGACTGTATTTGAACCCCCCGACCTTGGGATCAATAGGCCAGCGCCTAATCAACTGAGCCACCGAACCGTGGTTTACGAGCTTGTCTCAAGAACCATAAAAGTGGAAGGTCACTCCCACCACCCAAGTTAGGGGCAGGGGGTAGAAAATACGTTTTTAGGCAGAAACAGCTGAAATCTATTCATACCTGCCTCTTCAATCCAGCACTGATTGAATAGAAGGAGTCGAACCTTCTCCCACCTTCCCCATAACTACAGAGACACAAGGGTGGGTATTTGTGTCTCTTTTCAACACATCTCTTTCTCTTTCTTTAGGTATGAGACAAGATAAACCAAACATCTAACGCACGAGTGTGTGCCATTACTACGGTTAAACATTTGAATGCTATTTCGATTATTTTATGTGACTAGGCACTTATTAGTTAACTAGCTGGCTTACTCATCGCTGCGCGTTTAGCTCTCTAAAACACGAATTTCATTTACCTCCCTCCGTTCTTTGTGAAATTATTAATCCTCCCTTATTCCTTATAATTGTAATTACGTATGACACTGGCTATTCGTAATAATAGATGAAAAATCTTCTGATATTTTCGTGTAAAATCGGCAAAACGTCAAACTTCCTTAACTCACCTCCCCTGTCTATGAACAATCATTGATCAGAATGGTCGAGTAATTTTTTAGATAATTTCAATAGGTGAATATTTAAATCTTTATACATTATCTTTGGTCCCTTACTCAATTTTTAATATAAAATACTGGTTCCCCGGTTTCTAATGTTAACACTTTTATTTCTTTTTACAACGACGTAGATGGGTTACTACAAACTTTATTACAACATAAACAGGTGCGCAAAACGTTCTTACATGATGATTATTAGAATAGCTATCCACAAACTTCATGCATACATCTATAGAATTATAATAAAGGTTAATTAGAGGTTTTAACACTGTTTCATTAGTTAATTAAACACATTATGCAATATTGGAAAAATAGTAATTAAATAATTCACACACATACATATTTCATTGATTTTGCATTTTACATATAGTAAGTTTTGGTTTGCCCCAAAAGTTTTCTAAATTACACTAAATTATCAAAATGCTTCCATGTTGAAAACTTAAATCTATGGTGTTTATTAAAAATGTTGGTCATTTTTGAGAAAATCAAACATAACGAAATGTATGCCATATAAAGGGAGCGTTCGGAGGGTTTGGAGTGAGATTTTCTTGAAAATTTTTGTGTGCCAATTCAGGAATGCGGTTACTTAAATATGAATTATTTTTTCTCGGGAATCTCACATGTATTTCGTGCGAAATTTCAATATGTAGAATAGGGTAGGATGCAAAACTTCTAACTAGTGCAGTTTAGGTGCTAGAAAATATTAGAGAAGAGTTTTTTTATTTTGTGTGTGTGTGTGTGTGTGTGTGTGTGTTGTTTCTCATTAAATGTGCTAAACAATTTTCAATTAAAGACATTATTTCATCTATGAATAATTACTGATTTTCTCGTATATCAAGGCAGGTATATATATATATATATATATATATATATATATATATATATATATATATATATATACACTCGTGTGATATGTAGAAAAAGTCTCTAGGAAAAGATACAGAAGTCTATTGTTGACTGCCTCTGAGCCCGAGGTCTGGTTTCCACTCCTGGCTGTAGGGGAGCATTTTTCTTCAACTAGATTTTTCAGAGTCTGGAAGTCTGAATGTGTGTGTCTAATGTTTAAAATTATTAGGAAGTGAAGTCAGGGGTAAAGAAGTTACAATCAAATCAACGAGTTGTTTCTCAATTAAAATCCCACACAGGAAGAAACTAGGGGAAAAACTATTATTGAAATGTTTTACTTTATAAACTACAGGAATGAATATTAATACAACTATTTCGCACATCGTCTTTGGTTGCATGTTAAGCGGTGAAGGTGTTGGTAATATTGGAAGCAGGTAACACCTACTAGAGAATTTTTATTGAAACATTTCAGCTCTTTTTCTGGGTCTGCTACTGTAATCAGGCTGCGAGAGTGCGATTAAAATTATCCCGAGCTGTAAAAGGCAGGTCGTTAAAACAAATGAATAGCCACAGCCGTCGAGTAATTTCTCTCAACAATAAAATACCCATTATCAGTCATTAGCGGCGTTTCTCAGGAATTTTTGGATCAGAAAAACTAGAATTGTTTTCTACGAAGTGCTGTTATCAACTTCATGATATGTTATTCATAGAAGAAATAATAATAATGGAGCAAGCGGTTTCTGGCAGTCAAAAGGAAAGCCCAAACTTTGTATTCCCTTTCAAATGGTAAAATTAGATCTTGCATTTACAATGCTCCCGCAGGCTCAAATAAGTACTTTCAGAAAGTATAAATAATTTAACATTGACACCAATTTAGAATATATCGGAAATAATTAAGTTTATAAAAAATTATATAACATAATTTCTGTTTTTAACGATATCTGCATTTAATATGGTAAGATTTTGTCTGTCTACTAACGGTTTACCATTTCTGCAAAAGTCATGCAGAATCACGAGCACCATTGATAGACCATTCCCAGAAAATTGAAGATATACATTTTTTCATGACAGTATCTTAATTATAGTATGATATTTCAACCAAAATCGTTTAAGCCCTTTTGAGAAAATCAAGATTTTGAAAAATATTTTCCATCTATTAGTTTGAGTTAAAGCTTCAAGTCACATCCTTGGAAGATGTTAAATTTAAATCCAAGTTTGATATTTAACCAATTATTCGTTTTTGAGTTAGGCTATTCACGATTCTTCCATAGACGTTACATTAATCACAACAAATGTTTGACCTGAAATTATTTCAAATTTATACTAATATTATAAAGAAAAGAAAGATTGTTGGTATACTCGCATTTCTATGTAATACTTGCACACATAATCTTGAGCTCTGGAATCTAGTGCTACGAACGGTCCGAGTCAAGAAGGTGTGCTTTCCCACAGAAGAACTGAGCATCGCTGCCCATACTCCAGTGTTACTACTAGTGTATTTTGCTGTATCGCATTACCTTTGTTGCTGTCCTCTTGTGTTATCATATCAGTTTACTTTTGTATTTCACCAACTCAAACAGTAACTTAAAGTACTAAGTGCTGAAGAAGATCCAGCATTGGTTCCGCAAATTCCTGTAAATAGTGAAAAACGGAGTCACGCGTTTAAACTTTTACTTTAGTCATTCACTAACCTGGATAAAATAATTACGGAAGTTACAATTCACAGCCTCCTACGATATAATTTAAAGTACGACTGCGTAAAAGACATGAAAAGTTTTATTGGTGTCTCCGACAACAACGCCATCTGAGAGCTGAGGAAAAGTGTTCGAGGAGTGCACTATGCACTAATAGTAGCCCTATTCTTTCTGACCGGCATGAGCGTATAAAACATTTAGCTTCGATTTATGAATTACTAAAAGATAAATAATTATTCACAAAGCCTTCATTGCGAATCCATGGAGCAAAAAGTCGCTTCTGTGCTCCACAGAGAATGCTTATAGAAACGAAAGCCGGTTAGTTGCAGAGAAAGCGTGTAAAAACAAAAGCAGGTTACAGGTTACATTATATTCTAAGCAGCAGACACAGACGACCCTAATGTAACTCTTAAGGTGGAGCAAACAGAGGATAGAGCTGAAAAAGCAACAGTCGAACTTGTTTATACCGATACAAATCATATTATGTACATACCAGGTGGCCCACTTCATCCGGCATGGCGTATGTAGATAACCCTTCGTGCGTTAAAACAATTGTCGATCTCCACCGCGCGATTCTAGCCATAGGGAGGGCAGTGGCGTGTTTAGCCTCTCAGCGAAGACGTGAGGTGAGAGGCAGTTGGAATAGCGTGTGTAGTCCGTGATAACAGACCATAACAATATAAGCAACCGGAAAGTCTCACTTTACTTACAGGATCTTTATTTTTCAGGGAATAAACTCATTACTACATAGTGCCATAGTGTAACATTAAGGATTACAGATTGTAAAGTGCAAGCATGGGGGCACCTAATGTTTCATTGACATTTGTTGCTTTCTTATTAATATTATTGTTGTATTTTATTATGATTTGTATTATACCATTATATTATTATTTTGTTTTATTAGTGTTAATTATCATTATGCTTATTATCAAGATTATTACTATTATTGTTATTATTGTTGTTATAATGGTCTTTATGCTATTCATTATTATGTTTATTATTATTATTATTATTATTATTATTATTATTATTATTATTATTATTATTATTATTATTATTATTATTATTATATTATTATTATTATTATTATTATTATTATTATTATTATTATTATTATTTGTATTACTATTTTAAGAATAGGCGTGGCATCCCTACAAAATTCACCTCAGCCAACAACTCAATAGCAATAATTTTGCCCATAGTGTTCAATAGTGCACAAGGGTGACACCCTGACTTTCTTGAAAGTCTGCTTTGAAGCGATGAATGGTATTCAGCAACTAAGCCACTTGAATAGACATAACTACTGGGCCCCTTACAGTCCTCACTGCGCACAAAAAATTTTGGTGTGGTATTCTTGAGGCCAATGTCGAATTTGTCATTCTCGCAGCAAGACTTAGAGGACCACGGTATCTGGAATTCCTGCAAGGTGAGCTTCAGGATTTTATTGATGAGGTTCGGGTACAACTTGTCTTAAAACACTATGCCCAACAAGATGGTGCACTACCTTGTTATTATTAACCTGTAAAGGTCCATTTCAACCAGTACCCTGGTCGCTGACTCGGCCTAGGTGTCATATCAAGAGTATTGCATTTGAAACAGATCGCCTCAGTGCACAGGTCCTACGTCAAAGGATCGTTGAAGCATGTACCTCTGTCGCAGCCTCAGTTCTCAGAAACGTCCATATGGATACAAGAGGACGGTTGAAACAATGTATCAATCAACAAGGCATCATTTTGAACACCTATATCTATCAATGAAGCCAGCATATCAGTAGCGTTTGATGATAATAATAATGAAAATAATAATCAACCATAACACCAAAAAACAATTAGTATTGATATAATAATGATAATAGAACTAAAACTAATTACAATAAAGCTAATAATTGTGATACTCATGTTAATAATGATGATAATGATAATGATGATGATTTTGATGATAATGATGATGATTTTGATGATAATGATAATAATAATAATAATAATAATAATAATAATAATAATAATAATAATAATAATAATAATAATAATAATAATAATAATAATGATGATAATAATAATAAATCCAATAGCATTAATAAGAAACGAACCAATGGCAGTAAAACATTGCCATGCTTGCACACTACAATCTGTAATCCGTAATGTTAGACTATAGCATCATATACAGGAGCCGAGTTTATTCCCTGGAAAATAAGGGTCCTGTAAGTAAAGCGAGACCTTAACGGTTGTTTATACTTTATTTTGTATTATCACGGACTATACACGCTAGTTCAACTGCCTCTCACCTCACGTCTTCGCTAAAAGGCAGAACACACCGCTGCCCTGTCTATGGCAAGAATCGCGCCGTGGACTTCGGCAACTGCTTTAATGCACGAAGGATTATCTACTTACGCCACGCCGGATGAAGTGGGTCACCTGATATGTGTGCGTGTGTTTGTATATATATGCTATATACTATAGACAGATAGGCAGACTATAGATTCAATGTGCTGACATTTGAGTGAGTCGTTTTTCAGCGTGAGGTAGCATATACCGTAGTATGCGCGTGGTGGTGTAATTATTTGACTAATGTGACATATCTCACTTGAAGAACTCAAGATATCTTTTCCCTCTTCATCACGTAGACCGCGTTGTTTCCACCACATAAAAAAGAAGAAAAGAAACGAGCAGCTTGTCTTGAGGATGTAGGTTCCGGTTTGTGTTTTCTTTGTGTGTGGAGTTGACGAGGAAGACCACACAACCAGAGGCATTCTTCCAGAATTTTAATAAGACTTTACACCATAAAGTACCGTATTTCATAAACTGCGGTGGCACTTCCTTCGTTTGTCTGACGGAGGTCTAGCATCATGATTGTATTTTACAAATTTATGTCAACCTTATCTAAGCTAACTCTATTAGCATCTATGCCTACTAACAAACATATGATTGTCTTTCGCTACCCACTCTTCTGCTACATATTCTTACAAAGCTTATTACTTTCTGTACTACGTATGGTAGGTAGGGGAAGTATTGAATTCAACCCAAACATTCGATGTCGATATTTCACTGGAAATACACGTTTTGAGGCCCTCTGAATTCAAAACAAAGCATTATTAGAAAAAGGTCCGTGTGTAAATAGAGAGAAAGAAAGAGAGAGAGAGACTGTGTATGCACTTGTGAACAGCATAACCAAAAACAAAAAGTCGGTTAAAAACTCAAATTGGTATTTAATACCTTTCAAAGATGCGGCACAAAAATGTTGAAGAAAATTTGTCCAATCTAAACTACCCTTTATAGGGGAATTTTTCGAAAATCTTGATTTTCTCAAAAGTAGCTCTAACGACTTTGATTAAAAGGTCATATGCTCAACATATTTTTATGGCAAATGACATGTATACATTTGAATTTTGAATTTTCAGGCTGTAGCCTATGTAGTCCTGTTTACGCTTGACGACTTTTGCATAGCTGGTAAACCGCAAGAAACAGACCAAATTTTATTATACAAAAATGTAGATCTCGTTAAAACATTCAATTTATGTTAAATGATCTTTTTTGTGTGAAGTGAACCATTTGGAGATATTCCTTGTTACCTGTCAGAATTTGCAACACTTATAGACCGTTGTCAAATGGGAGGTCGTTATTCATTTTTTTTGTTTTGGTCAGGGGAACGGAACGAAACTGAATTTCAAAACCATCATATAGGGACTAATCTGAAAATATTTGACTATCGCTTAAAGCCTTCTGTATTCCTCTAGCACCTAGAAGAAAATTAGAAATAAGAAAATTTCTATAGATGTTTATCTCGATTAGCATGAAGGAAATAGAGAAATTAGTGTTTGTAAGAATAGTTTGTGCAAGAGTGAAAAAAGTCATGTGACTGCACCATCCGACTTCTTTTATTTACTTCATGTTAACTGACATTGTTTGCTGGTCTTGAAATTCCACTCTCTGTATGACATTATTAGAAATAAATAAGTGCTAATTAAATATTTTAAAAATATAAACTATTGGAAAATTAAAACTGTCAACAGTGATAGAGAAAAAAAGGTACCATTAGATGATTAATGTCACAAAAATGTATTTGGTATAAAATGTTTTTAAGCGGAACTACTGCCTGTGTAGTGCGTTTGTATCTGTATCATATTACTTATGATTCATCAGTTGAACAAGGATACAAAAACCCATTCAGAATAAAGGGCTTAATTAACTATTAGCAGGAAAGTCAACATTTAAATTTTATTGGTCATATAGTAATCTTAAATATATCTACAGTATTTTAATTAAGTGCTTAGATCCACTTTGAGTTAATAAAGACACTGAAACAATTTATGTAAAGGGTAGTTTAACGTGTCAGAGGGTCTTCAATCTAAAGCATTTAAGGGCGCAATACAATATTCAAATTTTGTATAAATTAGGGATGTATCAAGATGCAAGAGGAAAGATTTCGGGAGTTTTCTGTGCTACTACAGGATTTTACCCAGAAATAGTTATTTTCAATATTTTCTCTAAGATGGCTTTAACACTTATGACTAAAGTATTATGAATTCAAGGTATTGGCAATAAACAATATAATTCCTATGAAGTATTATGTAAAAAATGATAAGCACACCTTTAATTTGAAATATATTGAGATTTCGAATTAAATATTACCGTTGAAGACAGTCCCGCTCTAATCACCGAATGACATTTTCAGCTGCTTTTTTTCAATATCCACGATGATTCTAAAACACGAGGTTGGTATCTCGCGCTTGACATCAGAACTAGACACCTAGGAAAGGGAGAGTTGGCTTAAGTATAGTAGACGCAACATTTAATGGCGGGTGTCATAAGGTGCTGCTCAACACAACATCCAGTCAGAGGCTTGCCACGCCTTGCGGTGCTGTATAGTTAAATACACTGTGAAATCACACTATAAAGTCGGTGTTATAAATATCATGTCCGCCTACAAAATGTATTTGGGCATCAAGAAAGACAATAATATGATCATGAAATCATCAGATAACAGTCACCATTAAATTTGTGCCCACCATTATTCAGTGCTTAGCTTAATTAGTCGAGTGTGGTACAAGAAGAGCCTAGGGTGAAACCAGGTAAGTGAAGCATTGTTGCTACCATTAGTGGCCAGATGTTTGGTGCGTTTCGGAAGTGAAGCAGTGCGTTTTCCAATTCAAATACACGCAGGTTGAACCGAACGGGAGCTATTGAATTTAGAGAAACTGGATAAAATATTATTTGAAGCAGCGTTTGTAACACTTCAGAGGACTTAGTGTTATAAATTAAATAATAAACATTTGTCTCAGTGTCATGCGTAATACAAAAGTACTACCGTTGCTCAGTCAGTAGAGCATCTGCTTGATGTGTTCGATTTCCTACTGGGGAGTGGGAATTTTTCTCTATCTAAGATTATTCCCTATTCTCCCCAGAGTTTAGAAGTATGAATCAGAGTGTGAATGTGTGTGTGTGTGTGCGCGCGCGCGCCAGTGCCTGTGTGTGTAAACCAAGGGAAAAAAACCTCAATCCTATTGTATACAAGTTCACACCATTGTCTATAGACAATATGTTTCAAAGGAAAGGCTGCGATATGACCATTGAAATTAAAGGCGGATTATAAATGAAATAATTAATAATAATTAATATTTACCGTCTACTAGTGGTGCTAAGAATAAGTATTGTATTCTCTCAAAAGTTCTGTAATGAGGTTTTACTGAAATTCATGTTTTGGGGTTCCCTTGACCTAAATAATCGTTTTAGAAAAAACTCCGTGTGTGCGTGAGCGTGCGCGTGCGTATGGAGAACTCAACTTCATATGAACATTTTGGATAAATACTAAATACAAAGAACGGAGAGGAAAATTTGCATAACAAATAACATGCACGTCTTAAATTTTCTGTGAATACCCAGCAAAGTCTTCTTAATTCTGAATGACTTCTGTATTATTTTGTAAGAAATAAATATAAACAATATGCAATAAATGTAGATCTATCTCACCTTCATTTAATATCATCTTCTTGCGTACTTTCACATCAGGCTAGGGGGCTGATCTCCCATCCTGGCTACTTTCTGATCCAGAGTTTGACTGCTGTTCGACAGGCATCTCACTTTAGGCACCCAGTAGTAAGTCCTGGGACTGTAAGTCCATCATATGAGGAAGGTAATAATGAGAAACGAAAAACCAAAAACAAAATAAATAAATAAATAAATAAATAAATAAATAAATAAATAAATAAATAAATAAATAAATACATAAATAAATAAATAAATAAATAAATAAATAAATAAATAAATAAATAAATAAATAAATAAATAAATAAATAAATAAATAAATAAATAAATAAATAAATAAATAAATAAATAAATAAATAAATAAATAAATAAATAAATAAATAAATAAATAAATAAATAAATAAATAAATAAATAAATAAATAAATAAATAAATAAATAAATAAATAAATAAATAAATAAATAAATAAATAAATAAATAAATAAATAAATAAATAAATAAATAAATAAATAAATAAATAAATAAATAAATAAATAAATAAATAAATAAATAAATAAATAAATAAATAAATAAATAAATAAATAAATAAATAAATAAATAAATAAATAAATAAATAAATAAATAAATAAATAAATAAATAAATAAATAAATAAATAAATAAATAAATAAATAAATAAATAAATAAATAAATAAATAAATAAATAAATAAATAAATAAATAAATAAATAAATAAATAAATAAATAAATAAATAAATAAATAAATAAATAAATAAATAAATAAATAAATAAATAAATAAATAAATAAATAAATAAATAAATAAATAAATAAATAAATAAATAAATAAATAAATAAATAAATAAATAAATAAATAAATAAATAAATAAATAAATAAATAAATAAATAAATAAATAAATAAATAAATAAATAAATAAATAAATAAATAAATAAATAAATAAATAAATAAATAAATAAACAAATAAACAAACAAACAAACAAACAAACAAACAAACAAACAAAACAATAAATTGCATATCTTGAATTTGGGAAGAGCTTGTGATGTTCTCTTCATTCTAAATGGGATTTCTGTAACTGGTAAACGTTTTGAGAGAGAGGGAGAGAGAGAGAGAGAGAGAGAGAGAGAGACAGACAGAGGAAGAGAGAGAGAGAATTTTACCATATAAAAGTGCAAATCTAGTTAGAATTTATCTAAAATAAAATGCTTTGTGGCGTTACCTACTCCGATGTTCTTTATTATTGGTTAGAATTTTCACTAGTTATAGTCTTTCTTAATTTCTGCAAATGTTTATCTCAACTAACACGAAGAAGATGTAGGAAGAGGAGTTTGTAAGAATGGTTAGTACAAGAGTAGAGAAAGTCATGTGAGTGCAAGACATCAGATTTTTAATAATTGGTAAACCAATAATCTTATAATTTGTAACGCAATAATCTTATTGCACAAAAAATATGATAAGTTGGCATTACTGACTCCACCCACTCTTGTACAAACTCTTCTTGCCAATTCTTATTCTCCTAATTCTTTTAATCGACATAGGTAAGTAACTGCAGGTTTTTTTATTACATATTTATTTACAGGTAAATGAGATAGGAGAATATAGCATCCTTAAGCGAGAATACAGTATGTACATCTTGTTAAAGCACACAATTTATACCCAATACATTGTTTGTGAAGTTAATATTTTCGAGATATTCCTTGTTATTGATTTGAATTTTCAAACACTTATGCTTCTCTTAAAGAGGAGGTCGTTATTCCTTTTTTTTTTTTCTCCTGCTGTGCAAAGAGAACTGGATTATGAAGTCATAACAACCAAGTCTTATAATAGTATACTATCACTTAAGCCTACGTATTCTCCTATTCTCATTATATACAAGGAAATATTATGTAAATAAAATCATTTCTTCAAATTCTATCTGAATTGACACAAAGTGGATAGAGAAATAAGAATTTATAAGGATACTTTGTACAAGAGTGAATATGGAAACTTTATTTCAACTGTTTCTCGGGATGTGAGATAACACGTATGGAGTTTCAACGTCAGTAAAGTGTGACTTTGTTCAGTTTCTGAACTGTCACTGGAGAAGTGACCATTTAAATACCAGGAAAGGTCAAATGTGGTGTCAGGAGTGGGATTAAAACCTACGACGGAGGAAATGACTAAAGAACTATTAGTTCAAACCAAGGCCTCAGAATCCGAAATGCAGGAGATGGAGACCAAAATTGATTCTGCAGTGGAGAAAATTGAAAGCAAATGAGTGTAAATTTTGGAATGAAGACGTAAATGAGTGGTAAATGAGAAATGAGCAAAATAGAGAAACTGGGTTATTACGTGACACGTGACAGTGAGAACTGAGTAGCGTTGAGCACTTTCGAGATATTCTTTGTTATTGTTTTCCGGGTGGTAATTCGTTATTCGTTTTTGGCCCGTGGTGGTGCAAGGAGTTGGGAATTACAAAACCTCACATAGAGATCCTTAATGTCGCTCAACTTTTGTTAAGACTTCACTTAAGTCATACTGTGACTTCATTGACGTAAACTAGTTCAATTTTCCCTATCTATTCACTTTCCTCGGTCGTAATGACGCAGGAGCCTCCTCTTCCGGACGGCCACTCGCTGGAGAGTCCAGCACAAGATATCTTGAATCCCTTGCTATAATAGCACCCACTGCAAGTCGGCGCAGCTTCCACTTGCTATATCGCTCGTTGACTTGCTCACTTGTTAAGTCAGTTTGACTTCGCCAGACTCATTTGCTTTGCAAGAGCGCTCGCTTATATAGCCGTTGGACAGTTTCAGAATGTTTCAGATGAAATATTCAGAAAATTGTGGTTTTCTGGCGATAGCGCTCATTGCATTTATGTGATTTCCGTTTCGACTGTTCGACGCCGACTTTTCAATAGTCTTGCGCCATAGCTGCTCTATCACAATATAAATATTGTGATAAATGATACTTTCAATTAATTTTTCCTTGCCACTTTATTTCTGATCTTAAACTGAATTACACAAACTGAAAAACACAATCTACAATTCCTCGCGACTTAGCATTAGCTGTGCTATCCTCTCGGAACTTTGACACAAAACTCTAACACTGCTGGACTGCTCACACAAACATCTCCGACGATTCACTCACTAAAAGCTGTTCCAACACTACAAAACTCCGACGTGACGCTTAAATGTCCAAAATTGTCTCTGATAACAGTGATACTTTTTCTCTCCCAACACTGACTATGCATACACACCAATTAAGACTAACTGCTGACAGCTGTCTCGTTCAACATTTAACGACCCCAAAGAACTGCTCTCTCTCTCTCACCGTCGCTTTGTTCTGCTGCGCTTATTGTCGTCCATGTTCTGACCATCCCATTGTCGTCGGCCAAGTATTAACAAGCAGTAGTGTGAGGTAGCTAACTCGTAATTCATTTGCTTGGATTTCTGGATCGTAAGCCACAGACAATACCATTTCACTCTGCAATCTAATCAAAACATTTCAATGAAATTGTAATTCAAATAACTATAAAATAAGCTTTCATGTAAAATGTTAATATAGAAGGAAAAGATGACATTGAGGACAATCATGAGTGAGTGACCAGGAACTGAGTGATCGTCAGCTGACACCTGGTTCACCCCTTCATGTCGTATACATACAGGCATTGTACTTACCCATCTAGTGGATTTTATCAGGGGATCTTACTGCCGTGCAGGGGAGTTTTCTCATGGGAGCCTTACCCTTCCCCTCACCTACCTACACTTGAACGAGCTTCATCTTATCCAACTATTTCCGATTTAAAATAAATGGGATCGGATTTTTAATTACCGCAGCACTTATAACCCGTGTCATGATTCTAACAAAATATCCTTTCCTCTACTCGTTGAGAAGCTGTTCTACAAACTATTCTTACAAAAGTTTATTACTCTCTGTACTTACCTTATCGTAAGTAAGGTAAATATTGCATTCTAACTACAAATTCGATAACTACATTTCAACATGCTTTTAGGCATGCTTAGAGAAATGTGTGTGTGTGTGTGTGTGTGTGTGTGTGTGTGTGTGTGTGTGTGTGTGTGTGTGTGTGTGTGTGTGTGTGTGTGAGTCAGTGCGCGTCTATCCCTGAACAGGATAACAAATAAGAAACTTGGTATTAAAGTCCAAAAAATGTGACACGAAGAATCTCAAACAAATCCCTCACTCCAAATTATCCTTTACATTCAAACATTTTCTCAGAAATGTCTGTAGCGGTTTTTATTAAAATAGGTACTTATGTTTATGATACTTGAATTAAAAAGTATATATATCGCCATTTCTGCATTTACAACTACAATGACATACACGATAACCAGTTACATTACCAAACTTCCAGTTTTCCAAGATAAAACCGCAAATTTTGTTTCTTACAGTTTTTGTTTCATAGAACTTCATAGTTGTAATAAGCCTGTATTAACATTTTAACATATCTTATGGTTTACCACTTATTCTACAAAATTATACAAAATGCATTCTGAACGGATTTCAGTGGCTGTTCACAGACCATTGTATGTATATATTTTATTGCTCCCACAAAGATCTGAAATGTGTGGTATTTTATTCAAAATTACTTCCGAAAACAAGAAAATGAATCTTTTTCCTGTAAAAGATAGTTGAGATGGCATACTTTCTCGAAACTCATCATGTTTTATCCCTAGAATGAGTTTTATATTAATGGTAAACCCTAAGAGACAGACAGAAACTTGATGTTAAAAATAAAGACAAATAAAATAAATCTCTTTAAAACACACAGTTTATTTCAAGTACTTTTTGACGTATCAGCCACTTTCAACATAGATGTTGTTAACATTTAGAATGTTGCAATAATTTGCCAATTTTTAAAGCTCGTTCACCATCCAGTTGTTTCTCGTAATATCATACAAAAGTGTAGAATTTTAAAAACCAGCATATGGTGAGTCGTATTTTAAAGTTTTGCCTATCACTTTAGCCTCCTGCAGTTAAACTATTTCTACAAACGTTCATGTTGATTAAAATGAAATAGACAACTGAACAAATAAAGTTTTGTAATAGTAATGTGTAGAGGAGGTATATAGACAAATGATACTCTGTAGAGAAAGACATGCGAAGCCCATTAGATATTTGAACTCATAAAAGAACCCACGAAAGCTCTTTATGCTAAATGACTTACGCTGTACACGGAACGGCCGCTGTTTGCTTGTAGCCATATATGTGTTAAATCACATCTGTTGTGTCGCAACACGCAATTGGCTAATGTTCTCCCCCCCCCCCCCCCCCCCTCTGTACTCGGCGCTGATGAAGAATCAATCGCAATTTTATTTCGAGTTAGTTTCCCTTCTTTTTGCAATTTCGCTTGCAGCTCGGGTTGTCGGCGGGAACGCTTTGTCGGTGGAAGGCAACTCGAAGAAAGCAAGACCACGTGACATTTTGATACTACGTGGTCTGCATTCGCCGGGTCGGCTTTTGTGCACCTTGCTCTTCATTTGTTACCGGCCTTGCCAAACATATCGATCGATTCATTTACTCTAACATTTTATAAAGGTTATCATTATCGCAAAGATTATCCCAAATATTGTTTTGGATCTAAACTACAATTTCAATCCTAGAGCAAGTTTCACTGGAAACAATGAGGTAACAACCACACAGAATGTTTAAAAAAATGAGGGAATTTTACTTTTAGTTCTAAAGTTTGATGCAACGAAAAAAGACGAGAGTCACTCCAGCCACTGCCGTATTTTCTATCTATATACAGACAAAACTTCGTAGAAAGAGTGCCGAAAAAACCGAATTCGGTATTTAAGTTTAGATTATTCCGGGAAGCCACAGGAAGGTTTTAAAAATATGACATCCTCCTAGCGCTCCTCACATGAAATATGTATTTTTTATTCTCTGATAAGCGGCTTTGAATGATTTTGATTATAATACCACATGTTTGAGATGCTAGCATGAAAAATAAGACGTATAACTTGGCTTTTCTGGGAATAGCCTGTCGAGTGCTTTTCATTCTGAATGATTTTTGCGTAATAATTATTGGTAGCCGTAAGATATCATCAGCATAAGCTGGTGTCTGGCAATATATAGCTCCTAAATTCCACTATCTCACTATTGGCTTACTTGTTTTAAGTCTTCATTATTTCATCCATAAATATTGCAAATAGTAATGGGCTTAGACTATCTCCTTGCTTAAACATCGGGAAAGACCTAGACTTATTTTATTAAGGGAATATTTGCCTGGTGCCGGTACAATGGGGCCCGGCTTATAGGCTAAAATTTACATGGACATATATTTTACAAGGTTTCTTGTGCACTCTGGTTTGGTTTGTTTTTTCACAAAAACCCATACAGTGAGCAGCCTTAGCTCACCGAGAACAGTTTTTGGGGTTATTTTTACTGTTTGTTTTTTGTCCTTTTGATACACATGTTTTCTTTGTTTATGTACACGGATACATACGCACACTCACTCTTGGGCATACCACAGATATGTCCCATCACACACACACACACACACACACACACACACACACACACACACACACACACACACACACACACACACACACACACACACACACACACACACACACACAGACACACACAGACACACACACACTCATATATACATATTTACACACACACCCTCATGCCCACTGGGCACACCAGAAAGGCGGCGCCGTGGCCGAGCGGTTAGCGCGCTCGCCTACCACCTAGGCGGCCCGGGTTCGATCCCAGGGACCCGCATGTGGTATTTGTGGTGGACGAAGCGGCGTCAGGGCGGGTTTTCTCCGGGTACTCCGGTTTCCCCCGCCGTCTCATTCCACCGGTGCTCCATCTTCACTCCATGTACCATCAGTGTCACCGCCTGCGGTGCCGTAGTAGTAAAAGCGGGCGTTAAACACTACAAACAACAACAACACACCAGAAAGATGCGTCCCAGCACTTAACACTTTCACTGCACTATATACACTATTTACAGTTTTCCCGCAGTTTCCCTGTGCGGCCAGGTTGCAGCTCCTGTGGCGTTTCCGAGGCACAGACCTCTACCGTAGTGTGTGACCTAGGGCCTGGGTTGCATGGGCGCCCATTAGTCGGCGAGCCGTGGCACATCTAGAACATTTTGATTCTGGCATGTTTTCGGTGCTTTGGCTCGCCTTTGCCGATGTTGGCGATCACGTCATTTTGGGGATTCCTGATGAGCTCCCACGCAGCAGAGGTTCTTGGTTCTGAGGTTCTGCCTTTTAAACTTACTTGCCTTCTATGTTAACTGTAGATTTGATTGCCCGTATTGATTTTAAAGGTACCTTCTTCTAAGAAGAAGAGACAGATAAAATCTTACTACACAAAAGTTTAGATCTTCTTAGATAATCAAATGTTTGTGATGTTAACAATTTACGAGGTATTCTTTGTTATTGGTTTGCATTTTCAAATACTGCACACTTTTCTCAACTGAAAATCGCCATTGTTTCTTTTTTTCATGCAAAGAAAACGGAATTTCTAAATCCTCATATAGCGACTAGCTTTGAGAAAAGCTACTATTACTTTAGCTTATTACTTATTCTGCTTACGCTTACAAAGAAGCTTGTGGATCTGTAATGAAGGTTTACCTGTATTAACAAGTAGTAGGTAGAATAATGAGCTTATATATGAATAGTTTGTAAAGTGTGAGCAAAATAGTCATATGAACACAATACCTATGATAAAAATATATCTGACCGTAATAAAAGCGTATTAAAGGTGTGAATTTTCTTTTTCCTGGACAAACTCCCAAGTGACGTGAGCACAAGAGATACACATATTCACAATCAGTCAATATTGACTGTCGTTCAGTTGACTTTCCTATTTCGCGAACCAAAGCCCGTGTGCGAAAAAGGTAAAAGAAGGGAGGAGTGCTGCCAAAATTTTGTCGCCGAGGATAATAGCCTCACACGGGGAGAGCAAAACACCTCCGAACCGACTGCGCGGTGTTTTGCCTGGCGGCATCCTGGGCGCTCGTTGCGTTGCCTTTCATCACAGAAAGGAGCAGATGAAACCATACAGCATTTTTAGAACTACGTTTAAAGGCTCTACTAACCAACTTTATGAAAGGAAATGCTGAAATTGGTCACCGTCGTCCATACATACACTTTTGGAACCTCTTTAGGAAACTATCCATCACTCGCCATAGTTCATGTTGAGAAATGCTGGCAATTTCCTGATGGATCTTTTGTTTTATTTCTTCCAAGGTGTGTAGGTTTGTCTAGTACACTTTATGTTTTAAGTTATCCCAGAGATAGAAATCGCTTATTCTCCACTAATAGCGCACCATACACCAAATGTTTCGTCATGAAGGGTTACTTCATGAACAATAATAGGTTCTAAGTCATAGGGCCAATTTTTTCGAGGCAACAGTTCACGCTCGTACGTGCGTGAATACATTTTGCTCCTTTGTTTCAGTGAATTAACAGATAGGGAACGTGATTTTGTCTTTTTCCAAAAGACTCTGAAAGGGCTCATAAGGCCAATCTTTAGATGAGAACAAATGAAAGTGGTTTAGGACAGAATTGTTAGTAGAGATTTGTGGCCTCCTCGGTCCGTCGACCTGACCCCCTGCTATTTCTATGTTTAAAAGGAAAGAAAAGCCGTAACCCCGTGGGACAACAGCGTACCACAGGACCGCTGCGTCCCCAACCTCTGCCTACCACAGGCGTCATGAGTGGGGTGCAATATTAGAGGTGGGACATAGTCAGCGCCCGATTATGCCGTCTTCTCGACCAGGTAGAAAACCAAAAGTAACACAGCTGTACAATTAATAAGCTGACAAAATTAAAATTAAAAAAAAAAAAAAGTAAAAAAAAAAAAAAAAAAAACTAAAATAAAAATAAAAAACAAAAGCCGTCAAGGACTTGGGGTTAACCCTATCATATTAAGCCAAGAAACATCGTTTGCTGAATCCTCGTACTAAACGTTCTTGTATCCAAATTTGTTTTATTTGTTGGCTTACAAAAAAGGTGCTAGTACTTCTTAGATTTAAATACATTTGTTATTTTCTTACAGAAACTAAGCGCACAACAGTTTAAAGTTGTCTTTAAAAATTCAGAACTTAAAATGCTATGCTGGTAACTTGAAATTAGAATATTACTATGGAATTCTTTCAGGAACTAGTTATCTGTGTCTTCTATAGGATTATGCCTTTAACTCAATTGGGGTTAACGATTTTAGAAATGAGCCACTCTAATTTACACCATTTAAATATACAAATGCGCAAATATTTTGAATACATTATATCCTCAATCAAGTTTTCGGAACAAAGTGTATTTTAATTGGTAAACAGTCCAAAATACTACAGAATTGATAATAATGAACTCCACTTGTCAGAAATGTGAGGGTGTTTATTCCATGAAATAAAACAAAAAGTTACTTTTGTTGTACACTGGTAAAAGATAAAGGGCGCTTGAATCTATTAGGGCTGGATTTTTGTGTATTAAATTAAAATGGCATTTCGTTAATTACTATTTTTAGCGAAATATTACCAGAGTAGGTCCCAAAGTGTATGGGTTGTAAGGGCTTTTAGTGCTAATTATCCTTTGTGTCTGTGCATGCACTGAATTCGATTTTCAAATTGACATTTCCACACAGAGCGATAAAATCGCTGGTTAAGAAAAAACGAGAAGAAAAGCTTGGCAGTTGTTTTGCTTACTCAAAGATTGTTTCAGTAGCTTCTAGGAATCACCTACCTTTTGCTTTCTTCACCCACATTCCACTTTTTCTCAGAAGTTCAGTGTTCGCCACCCGCCGAGGTCCATTCACCTGAAACACTTGTGATAAGGTGCCAAGATTTATAATGTTAATTTTATATCACATGGCACGCCTATTTCGAGTATATTCTTTAGGATAAAATTAAAAATACTCTGGGATGGTATCACAAGAGTATATCCTATAACGTAAGAGAATTTAGTAAATATTCGGCGGTAAGCAATTTTGTGCTTTTTTCTGCAAGACTAGGAATTTTAGGTTTGTTTCTTTCCTTTTTGCTTAAATTTTGATCTCCTTTAGCTTGATAGTAATCTGACGATAAACAATGAAAGGATGAAATATTATTCAAATGAGCACGGGCTCCCTGGAGCTTAGATTTACCCGAGATTTCTCTTCTCAGAATGGAAACCCCGGAAAAAATATTCAGGTAACTTATTCTAACCGTGCAAGATGGCTCCGCGGTAACGTGTGAGGTTCGATTCCCGTGGCCGACCTTCCTGACTCATGGATATTTTCGAGGTTTCCCCGGGTCGCTAGGCCAATGCGAAAAGGACAGTTACACCCCCTGAATTTCCTGTTTCTCCATTTCACCTGACTTATCATTTCAGTTCACCTTTTCCGGCTTGGTTGCTCCAGGGTTCTAAGTGTCGGCAAGAGTTTCAGCATGCCTGAAAGCTGTTTGTTCTATGTGAACACTCGTCCTTCGGATCGGGGGAAGTCTACAAATCCCGTCCCTCCAGGGGACCTAAAGCAGCAGGGTGGGAGAGGAGCCGGAGTACGAGTGCAAATCTGTATTTGTTAGGGAACCTACCCTTAAAATTTAAAACTCCATAGACTTCGGGCTCATTTGAGCATCATTTCATTCATTCACCGTCCGATATGACACTATGTTGGAGGACGTTAATTTAAAAAAAAAAAAAAAAAAAAAAAAACCCATTACGTCAAAATGTTCCGTTTCGTATTCTGTATGTTGATGAGTAAATCACAAATATTTGCAGGCAAGTGCCCCTTTTTGGATTTAGCTTGCACTGTTGTGCTTTTTAAGATATTAAATCTTACAAATTTTAAAAGCTGTTCTGTTAAACGATGTAGCCTAAGAAAGAAAATGGTTGCCAATCCCTTTAGAAACACCGTATTACATCGGTAGTGTGAGATGCAATATTCTCGTAACGTTAATGGCTCCCACGACAACGTAAAGCCGATGAAGAAACAAACACGCGGAGGAATATAGACACAGAATGCAAAATGAGGCCATCTATCGTTCCATTTCTGAAGCATGGGGTCGGATTTGCATTCCGCTCGCACATGTCTGTTTGGAATGCAGGCGATATGGCGAGCTAACGTCGTATAGATGTTGCCACACTTTCAGACATAAATTATTTTCCATTAAATTTCAAAGTTCTCAAGGACAGTATCGTGGTGATATTATTATTACTTTTAATATTATAATCATAATAAATATTACATATTGATAAATGGGAAAGAAACATAACACACAGATCTTCAATTATGTTGCAACTGATTTATAAGAAGATGAACTTTGAAGTAAAATAATTTAGATACTTATTAGATTGGAGATATTTTATTTTAATTTTTCAGCTTTTCCTTTCCATTTTCTCAGCTACCAACATTCAGCTACTAGCGGAAGTTTTGAAAACCCACCTAAATGAACTGGTAACACATCGTTTAAGGTTCCAATGGGAGAAAAATGAAAAAGAAATCGAAAATAGTTTGCATTTGACCATGAATAAGTAGAAATACCAGAAATTTTCAATAAAGTTTCAGCAACCCACATTTTAATTAAACGTTTTTCTAGGATTTTTGCTATTAATTTGTGAGCTCTTTGTTCTAAATGAGTTTTATACAGTTGCATATAATTAGTAAACAATAAGAGATAGACAAAAGCTTACCATACAATTGATGGTTTTTAAATACTCCTCAAGGACCTTCTGGGGAACCTTGTCTTTCAAGGCCTTTTTATTTAATTATGGCGATGCAACAATGAGTTGCTCAGCTTTCACCTTCAACACCGAACCCCACCATAGGCCTTGCGGATATTTCGCACAAATTACCCAAAGTTGAGGGTCTAAATAGGGGTGACATGAAAGTGCTCTCCTACAGCCGGAAATCGAATCATGTACCTTCAGTACGAGTACCGTAAAAGAAATCTGGGAGGTATCCTTGCCTTCCCTCCCAAAAACAGTAGTCCAGATCAGCAAGAGACAGGAGAGGGTAGAAAGAAACTCTGTTAAAAAGAATAAAATAAAAACGTTAAAAAGAAGCTAATAAGTTAAGTTTAGTGGACAAAAGTGATTTGAAGTGATTGATACAATATAGAACGACAGAGTTAGAAGTGTGCTAAGCGGACGAAGAAAGTTAGTTGTTTAGGACTACAAAGATAACAAAGCGGCTCATCCTGTGAGTCCCCATAGAGACGGTAAAGGTAGACCTCTACGGTAAAGGTAGAGGTCCTCACCCTTCAGAGATTTCATGACTTATTCTATCTTATCGTGAGGTAAAGCTGGCGTAACGAAAGCTTGCCCATCTGCAGGATACGCAGAGGACGACTATTTTCTTAAAGCGTTCCGCTTCGCCTGTCACAGGGTGACAGTATTCCTATTACGGGCTCCAGTATCTAACAACGTCTCGAGGTGTGCATATCGCAGTGAATGAGTAGAGAGGGAGTAGATAATGGGATCGGCAAGTACGTACAATGTGGGGAGGGGAGGGGGGGCTGGAAGTTGTCTCTGGCCTTCAATCGAAAGAGGTAACCTGACTTCATCTGCAGTTTTGCGCAGAGTTCGTTGGCAAACTTTTGTTCTGTTACCTCTATGAGGTATGATGAGGTTCGGAGGGGACACTTAGCACCTCGACCAATGAAACCTTTTGTGCTTATGCCACTGACGGGTCGACCTCTGAGAGAGAGGATACTAAGGGTTGCCGGACGAGGATAGATGACAGCAGAAAGCATAGTCCCTAAAGACTACAGATTTAAATTGCCGGCGGCTCGTACAATCGCCGAAACTCCCGCCTACAGTTGGAACCCTGAAATAGCCAAACAAAATGAAAGGTGAAATAAAATGAAAAATGATGTGAAATGGAGGGACAGGAAATTTGGGGGATACAATTATCCTTCCCAGCATTCGCCTAGTGAGCCGGGGAAACCCCCGAAAATGACCAACAAGGATTTGCCATTGATAATGCAACATTAAATCGATTTTTTACATTTCATGTTGTACGAGTTACCATTTATTGCTAGAGCAGCGGTGACGTTATTAAACTATTCTATAGGAAATAAAATACTTTAGTTTCTAATTCAGGCAACCTCAACAAAAAGAAAAAACGGGCAGCAAGCACGGTTAGCATATTCTGTGCTAGCAAGCGGTACGGCGTTGTTACAGTGGCTTCTTCGAGTACAGCAGTGGCGGACGCGTGTAACCAGTGTGGGAGATCGGCTTAGGAATGTAAATTCTCAAAGTGTTGCTACTTAATCTATCCCTCACCTATTATCCCCATATACGTTTCTCTTTTTTTGGGGGGGGGGGGAAGAAAGTTAACTAACTTACGACACTACACTACTTATGGCGATGAGTGCTATGGTTATAAAGAAGTGGAACGTGATTGGGTGATAGAGAACTTCAATGACACCATAACTACTGAAAATGAGTTTCTATTGGAATATATTGGCCTGCACTATGATCGGGAAATGAGGTCCTTCTTTCACAAAACAAGCTTGACTGATTTTTACTTAAAATTTTATAAATCTAAAGTTCCAGGACCACACAGCTGCTCACTTATGGATCTACTTATTTATGAGTAGGTTTTATCATTAATGAAATCGTAAATATGGTCACAGAAGGCAATTATCTGACAGCAATTTATAATGAAGTCTATGACTTTGTACGACAAATTAATAGGAGGGAAAAGGGCATAAAAAGCTCGATGTCTGAAACACGTTTAAATGCAATCATAAATATTGAATGTATACCGGTATATACTCGTAAGTGGGAAAGAAGCTACGAAATGGAGGTTCATATATGCACCCAGTTGAATGCGATATTAAATATGTGTATTTCACCTTGTATAGAGAGTCTATACTTTCAATAAAAGTGTGTGCCTTCTGATATTGCAAATCGTACAAGCGCCACTGTTTTTCCTTCCTCCATTCTGCCCACTTCTAGCTGTACGGGTAATAGGCTAAAGAGCATGACGTCACAACGCATTGAATTGAGGCTGCCTGTTCTGAGTATTTGTTGTATTCAGGAAGGTCGTCTAAGGGAATCGAACCCACTATCTACCGAATGCAGTCCACAAATGCTACTGACTTACTCATCCTACTCGGTCCTATCTTAACTTACACCGAGCGAAATGGTCCGCGGTAACGTGCGAGGTTCACATTCGGGAGATACTTGATTCACCGGCCATTCTAACGTTTTTCGTGTTGGCAAGGCAATGTGGGAGTGGTTTTTCTTCTACCTCGAATTTCCTTTTCCTCATTTCTTACCATTTCACTTCCCTTTTACGGTGGAGTTAAAGACTGTGTTGTATCGGTCGGTATAGGATAGATGGCGCACATACTTGATCGATGGAAAGTTCTTATCGACCCTGTCAGATGGTATCGTTCTCTAAACCACCTTAAGTGAGTGAAGTTCTCGCCGGTTCCGCAAAGGGAAGCCTTCTCTGAGCATACCATTAGTGTAATCGGGTCATTAAGCTTAGAATCGCCAGGGAACCTTTATGCGTCTCTGTCGAGCGTCCGGGTTAAGGCCTATAACATCCAGCTGGTCCATTCCTCCTGCGGATGGTAAGTACTAAAGATCCGCGTTGGATTGAGGTCATAATCATTTTATCTTATCTTATCCAAACCATTTCTATCACCGATTTGCAGCGCTATCACCACTCCCTCGTTTCTCTCGATGTCATGGAAAGAATGTGGAACTTCAGCACAAACCTATCTGATTTTTAAAGGTTTGGCTATCGCTTCAGCCTCCTGTATTTCACTTGTATAAGATTGTCTCATAAGTTCGTTCGCTTTGCTCGCAAGTTTCATCTATAGCGCCTGAAAGCCCCGAACCCTCTGTACACTCAAGCTATCATAATTGCTTAAACAACTCTACGACTTAGAGGTCAACAACCACAATCACTATTAGATAGGTCAGTGCGCATTTGTGACTGACATTGGATGGAACAGCATTAACTTGTGTTTGCAAACTATGGAAAGTAAAAAATGAATATTTCCTATAACTTATGCTGGGTTACTATCGCAAAACTGCTTCAAATGTGCTGTCTACGGAAAAGATGCAGTAACGAATCGAGCATGTCAAAAGTGGTTAAGTCGATTTCGATTTGGCAACTACTCTGTCGTAGCTGTGCTGCGGATGAGGTTAGTTTCCAGGCGTTCTTAGTGATAGAAACGTAATGAGAAACGAACGAACTTATGAAACAACGTAATTAATGTTTTTCACACTAGCCGTGTGTAGGACGTAATTGGAAAGGGTAGAGTGAGACTGAAAAATTGAATGCCATGACCGGGATTTGAACCACGGATCTACCGGTTACCGTTCGGCTGCTCTAACCACTAAGCTATCATGACCAACGTGCCGATATGACATTAAATTCTTCAACTCACTCGCATTATTCCCGGTAAACCACACAAGGAGATCCCAATTTACTTTGAGATAACATACCTTACTCGACTCACAATGCTGTAAGTACTTATGTCCCAGGCTTCTAGTATAACCAACTATAAGGTTTCTCAAAATCTTTATCTCGATTAACATGAAGTGGATCAGAAAAATAAGCGTTTGTAAGTATAACCTGTAGAAATATATAAAAAAGACGATATTGGGTGGAGTTTATACTTTTAATCAAATCGTATTCTCTTATAAAGTCAAGAATGATTGTTAGGCTATGTAATAATTCCCTTACCTTATGTATGGGATGAAGAATAAGAAGGTAAACCTCACATGTCATATACGAGAGCAGAAATATCTGCTCCAGGGAACAGATATAAATACGGTGGTATCCGCCTTGATTTTAAACATCAGAAAGAATACTTTTTTTTTTTTGCCTAGGGTGGGTGCAGAATCAGAACACTTACATCCAGTAAAGCTTTTTAATATGTAAGCGAAAGGTAATTTGTGAGAGACAAAAGAGGCTGGTTTGTGTCCAGTGTCCGGAGCCCTGTCTCTACTAATGGAGGAGGGAGAGAGATGCAGCAAGAGCGCAGCTTCCCTAGGGGTACCGCCCCTACTCTGAGCATGCGCACTGTACAACCCTTCACAATTCTTTCGATTTTATTTTCCCTTCGCCCTCGCTACAAACCCCCAGGCTCTAAACAAATACGCATCAATCGATTTTAATCTCCATGTACCCTAAGTGGTAGTGGTAGTGGTGGATGTAAGAATACGGGTCTCGGATTAAAGGAGTTTTATTATTATTATTATTATTATTATTATTATTATTATTATTATTATTATTATTATTATTATTATTATTATTATTATTATTATTATTATTATTATTATTATTATTATTATTATTATTATTATTATTATTAATTATTATTATTATTATTATTATTATTATTATTATTATTATTATTATGATCATCATCATCATCATCATCATTATTATTATTATTATTATTATTATTATTATTATTATTATTATTATTATTATTATTATTATTATTATTATTATTATTATTATTATTATTATTATTATTATTATTATTATTATTATTATTATTATTATTATTATTATTATTATCATCATCATTATCATCATCATCATTATCATCATCATCATTATTATTATTATTATTATTATTATTATTATTATTATTATTATTATTATTATTATTATTATTATTATTATTATTATTATTATTATTATTATTATTATCATCATCATCATTATTTATGGGAAAAAGTATAAATTTTTACTCATAGGTGTGTTTCCCGAAGATAATAAGAA
Organism: Tenodera sinensis; assembly: GCA_030765045.1. Taxonomy (NCBI): domain Eukaryota; kingdom Metazoa; phylum Arthropoda; class Insecta; order Mantodea; family Mantidae; genus Tenodera; species Tenodera sinensis. The sequence continues at coordinate 35,574,598 of CM060969.1, read as the reverse complement.
CAATTCTGTTGTGCAGTCTTCACATGACTCTCTCTACTCATTCTTCTACAAATTATTCTTAAAAAGTTTAGTCTCTTACATATTTCTTGACAACAGAGATAATCTTTCATTACAAGTTTATGTATTTCGTTGTACATAGGTATATGAAGCATACGGTAGGTTGAAGCAATCGTAGATTTTTAAATAGTGGGCGTTATATGATGACTATAAAATACCATGCTTTTTATATGAACAGAATCAAAAATAATATGGACTTATCACTTAAAGTAAATTTTAGGCATTTGAAAATTAAAACAAAAAACATTCCATATCTCACATTTATATGGTATAAATTATGTGCGTTAAAGAGATTTTTATAGTATGATTTGGTCGATTTCTCACGTTTTACCAATTATACGAAAACTATTCACATTGAGAAAGGACTTCACAGGCTATATACAGAAAATTGAAAATGTACATTTCACTTGTCATGCAAGTTTCTTAAACTTAGCTTTAATATTTCAATAAAAATTGTTAAGTCATTTTTGAGAATATCAAGTTTGGATAACCGACTTTAGATTTTGAGTTATGCTGATCTCTCTCTCTCTCTCTCTCTCTCTCTCTCTCTCACACACACACACACACACACACACACACACACACACATGCGTGCGCGACTACTCACTCGCACACAAACACACACACACACATACACAGACACAGCATTTCCTAGAAATGCAACTATCTTTATTCAGGGAACTTCAAATCATGCATTTCTGACGTAATTCGTTGTGGAACTTTGTGGGTATACAATAATTCCTCTATCTACTAGTTATAAGTAGCTGATAAAGTAAAAATTACAGCATTTTATAACAACAATTAATATTGACTAATTATATACCTAATAGATGCATTTCTACGCATGCACGTTGTCAGTTTGACGTGTTTAAATTGGACGACTCATATATGTAAAATAGTAACGCAAGTGGCTGCTGAGTCCATAGGGCTTAGACATTCGTTTTCTTAGAATAAAGAAAACCTAGATAAATGTTATCCAAATAAATCATCACATCCGAGATTTGAATTCGGTCATCTTGAATGTGAGGCCGACACGCTAACCCTACACCTCAGAGGTGGACTTATGTATGTTTATATACATATGTAATAACACTTCTGTCTTCGTATATACAAGTAGATGTGTCTTTGCAGATTGTTTTTTAATTGATGTAGTGTGTAGGGTCGTGGAATGCGTGTCCTACGTAAGGAAAGCCACAGTACATCCTGGTTATGTTGATTGGAATAAGGATTTTATTCTAATTCCTCCTAACTTCTACTTTCAGGTTAACAATGATCTATCTCATTTTGTTTCTGCAAATGTCAAATCTTATTGTTTTGCAACCTTTCTTAAAGGAATGTTATCAGTTCATTTAATGCATAACCTGAGCTTATTTTTCTGTATTGTGCCTCTCAAATTCCTCCCCTGCTGAGATTTAAAGCGTGGACGGTTTTAATTTAATGTTATGGTCTGTTTTATGAACTCTCGAGAAGTACATCAATTAACGGATTTTAAATGTGGTCGTTTAGTTGCTAGATGGCGCCCGGTGGTGCGCTGCCACGCTCTTGGACCACTTTTCGACCAGATTGTTCGCCACCCGCTGGGACTATAACTGAACTTTTTCACATCTAACATAAATACCTACTGGAGTTTTGGACGACAAAGACGAAGACTTCAAGCTGTCAGTGTATCAAAATGTATCTCACTATTTGCATTGTGGTCTTCGCTTCAATTTTCAAGCTGTGTATCTCTGTTTCCTTTATGCTTACAATGATTATTTCTTCTCTGAAGGCCAAAAACTATTAACACGGTTCGCCTATATTTTAGTCTGTGAATCTTGAGCACGTATGAGATTGTGATTTTAGTATCTGTTGTCAGAAATGCACGTTAAAAGTCTGATGTGTTGCAGTCACATGACTGCGCTTGTAGAAAATATTCTTAAAAACACTTATTCCTCTATCACGTTCATCCAGATAAACATTTTCAGAAATTATCATATTGCTAATTTTCTTGTAGGTGTAAGGGGAATATGGGAATATAGTAGGCTTTAAGCGATTGTCAAATCATGTAACAGCTGATCTCTGTGTGACGGACCTTACATTCCGTTCTCTTTGCCTGGCCAAGAAATAAAAGGAAGGAATAACGACCTTCCATTTGAGAAAAATATAAGTATTGGAAAATTCAGACCAATAACGAGGAATATCTCGGAAATGTTTCACTCCACGAAACAAAGAGGATGTATTTGACATAATTGTGTGTTTTAACGAGAGCTTGTGTAGTAATATTTTGTCAAGATGGCGCCGTGGCCGAGATGTTAGAACGTTTGCCTACCACCAAGGTACCCCGGGTTCGATCCCAGGGACCTACATGTGTTATTCGTGGTGGACGAAGCGGCGTCTCAGCGGGTTTTTCTCCGGGTCCTCCGGTTTGCCCCACTCCATCATGACATTTCCAATCATCGATTTCGCTTGCATTTGATATCATCTTCTTCCTCACTCTCATACCTGGTGGTGGGCTGACCAACCACTTCCAGATCTTCATTCTGTCGAGTCCATAGGATCATCTGTTCCCCGACTTCTTACCCTAAGCAAAAACTTGTAAGTCCTAGGAGGTGAAAGTTCTCATTACGGGGAGGGTTATTAGATAAAGAAGAAAGAAGTATATTTTGTCTATTTCAAGTTTACCAATTTGGCAAAACACATCCAGAATAAACAGGACTTCTGAGGACATTCTCAGAAAATTCAAGATATAATAGGAGAATATCTTAAAAATATGGTTTTAATAAACAAAATCTGCGTTTTTGATAAAATTAAAAGTTTCAAAACATGTTACATGAAAGGTAATCTGCGTTGAGAAAATTTTATTGAAAATTTTCGTGCCGCATCTTTGAGCGCGGCCCCCCCCCCCACACACACACACAAAACACACACACACACACACACACACACACACACACACACACACGCACACCACAACCATGCACACACACAGCTCTCTCTCTTTCTCTCACATACACTGACCTTTTTCTAAAAACTCTTTGTTTCGATTCAGGGGCCTAAAGACATATATTGGCGGTAAAATTTGGATAGAATGCAATAAGGTCTCTTTCTACTTATGCATTTGGTAGACATAGTAAAACTGCTGGATTTTGGAATCGGGGGCCTCAAAACAAGTATTGCTGCTGTAGCGTTGATGCCATTTTTTCTTTTTCTTTTTTTTGCGAAATGCGATACATCCTCTCCCTTCTAACTTTGTGGCAGAGAAAGTTATTTTCTTGCAACAGATACTGTCATAATGTGCTAGCAGTTGATGGGGGCTAGCCTCGGTTGATTTAATTACGGGATTTGGACAACATGTGCAAGCAACAAGAATGAAGACGAGCTGTAATAGACTGCAATTTCAGCGTGCTGCGATTATGGAGGTGTTTTATGTTACCTCATTGTATATGGTAATGACCCTCGGTAGGTACGGTCGCTCGTTAGGACTCGCTAAAAGGCGACCAGACGGATTACAATATGCAAATTGCGAAAAGAAGTGGAAACACGGCGGCTTGGCAATTTATTCTGTCTTGGTGTATACGTCCTTAACATCTTAGGGGAGACATCTCTTTGGCTCGTGTTGATGCGGGCAACCAGCAAATAGCGACATATTTATACATTACCCGGCCAATCTTCTCGTAATTACATTATTGGCAGATTTCCTGTGTGCAACGTGTATTTGATGTTTTCAAAAAATCAATATAATGAAGCTTACCTACGAGAAGTAGAGAAACATGCCACCCAAACATTTGATACCGAAAGTTTACCGGAAATACAAATTTTAAAGTTTCCTGAATCGGGAAAGGGCACTTTATTTCTGTGCTACGTATGGTAAGTGGGGAAAGTACTGTATTCGACCCAAAATTTCGATGTCACGGTTTCACCGGAAATATATGTTCTGAAGCCCCCTGAGTCCAAAAACGCAGCTTTAGAAAATGATATGGCGCGCGTGTGCGTGTGTATGACTGTGTGTCTGAAAACTCGGTTATACCAACGTTGGTATTTAAGTTTAATACCTTTCAAGGATGCGGCACAAAGATTTTGAAGAAAATTCCTCCACCCTGAACTACACTTTACTTCGATTTTCTCAAAAATGGCTCTAAACGATTTTAATTAAAATGCCATATGTTTAACATATTTTTATGGCAAATGAAATTTATATTTTGAATTTTCTGTCTATAGTCCATGTGATCCTGTTTACTCTTGATGACTTTGCATAACTGGTAAACCTTAAGAGATAGATAAAATCTTACTATACCAAAATGTAGCTTTCGTTAAAACACACAAAGTTATGTACAAATGCATTTTTTTGTGGAGTGAACCATTTCGGAGATATTCCTTGGTATTTGTGTGAGTTTTGCAATACTTATACTTTTCTCAAATGGAAGATCGTTATTCACCTTTACATCTCTTGGCCTGCAAGAAGAGAGCAGAATTTTAAAGGCTTCATAGGTTACCACACAAAGCCTACTGCATTCTCATATTCCCTTTGCACCTAAAAGAAAATCAGCAATAAGAAAATTTCTGTAAATGTTTATCTCGACTGACATAAAGAAGATGGAGGAATAGGAGTTTGTAAGAATAGTTTGTACAAGAGTAGAGAAAGTCATGAGAGTGCAGCACATCAGATTTTTTCAAAAATATACTTTTTCTCTGTACTCTGTGCTCTTGTGGGTATGTATGTATCTATCTGGGAACAGCTTAAACCAGAAATGAAAAGTAGGTTAATATTAAACTTAATATTTCAGTTGAGTACGTTCTAAAAATGGACACGAAGATTTTCAAGTCGTCCTCCGTGGTTTAGGGGTAACACAGTAGTCTCTGACTTCCGAGGTCACGGGTTCAAACCAGGCGGAGGGTGATAAATATTTTCGGGCGTGAAAATCCTTAGCGTGGCTTCGTTTGGAAGGGAAGTAAACCTGGTGTTCCCGTGTCGTATGTTTAGGCATTTAAAAGAACCTCAAGACTGAAAACAGACCTCTAAGAAAAATGAAGCGGTCTTTCACTCCAATATAGAATGGGATGCTGCGAACACAGCAGTTAACTGTCCATAAATAAAAATTCAGTTTTTATTTACGAAGATTTTCCAGAGAATCCCCAGAACTATGTTTGCTGAAATGTTTTCATTACACATTTTGTTGTAAATAAAAGACGGATATGCTCGTATACACTCTATGACTATGGCAACTTGTGGAGGGTGACTTAGCGCTTCGACCGAACGCGGTCTTTTGTGCCTGTGCCCCTATCGAGGCATCCCCCGGGAAGATGGATGAGGCGAATGGATCCTAAGGGCGCCCAGAACGTTCCACGACAGAGCAAGTGGCATTTTCCCAGTTAGAATCACCCCGGCGGAGGCTGGCTCAGCTCGGTTCCTATCCCACCCCTAGGGTTCTTACACCCAAGGGGGGCTCGGGACTCTGAAATCGGCTACCCTCTCCCCTGGGCTTGTACCACCTCATGAGGGGCCCGGAAATCAATAAGCTCACCTTTCAACTTGGGGACGGGATTTTCAGAGCGCATCCTTTTCCCCTGCCGTGCCATTGCCATGACACTCGCCGAGGCATCCAACTCTGAAATATAAGGGTAAAATTAAATGACTAGTGTAACAAAATGGAGCGGCCCTGGGAAACCAAGTTCCATAAAAACATTTGACATATATATGTTTTAATAAGCTCTACACATATTTTTGTTTATGTTTTATGTTTATCACTTGTGTAAAGGTATACTTTAAAAATCATTCCGAATGAAGGGAACTTCACTGGTTATTCACAGAATATTCAGGATATCCTTGCATTTTATTCGTCATGTAGAGGTGTTAAATATATAGAATTTTAATTAAAATCGGTAATCTTTTTGAGAAAATTAGAAAAATAATGTACATATATATATATTTTTTTTTCAAGTATAGAATAAAAAGTGGGAGGATTCTCTGGAACATTTTTATGATTATTCTTGAAACTTGCTGAACTGAAATACTAAACTTGGTATTCATTCAATTTTTCGTTTTTGAGTTACACCGTTCACGCATCTTTTCCTAAAAATCTGATGTGTTGCACTCACATGACTTTCTCTATTCTTGTACTAACTATTCTTACAAACTCTCATTCCTATATCTTCTTTGTGTTAGTTGAGATAAACACTTGCAGAAATTATCTTATTGCTTATTTCCTTGTATGTGCAAGGGGACTATGGGAATACAGTAGGCTTTGAGCGATAGTCAAATCTTTTAAAGCTTTCAAATTCCGTTCTCTTTGAACAATTAACATAAAAATGAAAAACGACGGTGTTCCATTTGACGGAGGTAGTTTTCCAAAACTCACACAAGTAACAAGGAATATCTCCGAAATGGTTTACTCTACAAAAAATTATGGGGATATGAATTGTGTGCTTTAGCAAGATCTGCATTTTTTGTATAGTAAGATTTGGTCTATCTCTTACGGTTTACTAGTTATGCAAAAGCATCCAGAGTAAATTGGACTACATAGGCCGTAGCAAGAAAATTCAAGATATAAATTTCATTTGTCATAAAATATTTCAATCATATGGAATTTTAATCAAAATCGTTAGTCATGTTGGAGAAAAACACAATTTTCGAAATATTTTCCAGGTTAAGGGTATTTTAGGCTGGAGGAATTTTCTTCAAAATCTTTGTGTCGCATCCTTAAATGAAATTAAGCTTAAATACCAACTTTGGTTTTTAACCGCCTTTTTGTTTTTGAGTTATGTATGCTGTCTACAGACTGACACACTGAGACACACACACACACACACACACACACACACACACATACACATACATACAGGCGGGCACACACACATACACACAAACACACATGTGCGCCGACTTTTTTCTAAAAATGCTTTTTTTATTCAGGGGCCTCAAAACATATATTTCAAGTGAAATCTCGACATCGATGGAATACAATACTTGCTCTACTTGCTAAAGGTAGATAGTAGAGAAAGTAGAAAGCGTGTGTAAGTATACTTTTAGAATAAAGCAGATCGAGCATTTCATACGCCTAGTTTAGTTTCGTGGCAATCATAGAGTAATTCAGTACAAACTGTAGACTGTATTTGAAGAAAATGGCGAGCCGCAGGGTACACATTTAAAAATTCGAAACACTCGCCAGTAGCTGCATATCGTGTCCAAGAAAGGTAATGAAAAGGTGCAGGCGGCGGTTAATTACCAATGTTAATTGAGAAATCCACTTTGTGACTGTTTCGTTACGGCAAGCATATTAATACGTGGGGGGTTGTGGCATGAAACATTCATGGTACAAGGATTTCCATTCCTGGAGAGGCAGACTGAAGTGACAAATCTGACAGCGACATTGTTTTGTTTTGGACATCAGCGGTGGGTTGTGAACCTCATGTGTGCAAGATTTGTACTTCTAGAGGAACACTAGTGAAAATCTACCATTATAAGTGACCTATTTTTGTCACAATATCAGTGACAGGTTCGCAAGTTTTAGTGCTAAGCTCAATCTGTATTAACATAAAGAGGAAAATGTATTGACATTTTTATTTGGAGGTATCTAAGAAGCTGGATTTGAAGTTTTTTTTCAATGCTCGATAGCTTAAACCGAGCATTGAGAGAATCGCTTTGTAAGAATATCGTATTGTTTAAAAATACATTTCAATGTTAAAGTAATATTTATTCCTGCCCATTTTCAATAGATTGGCATAAAAGATTGTCTATCAACGGAAAATTTTTAAGTATGGCTGACACAGAATTTAATGACGGGCGTCTCAACACAAGATACAGTAAAGCCTGCCTAAACTGGAACGCGATCTTTCCAGTAATATTTTTCCATTTTCACGGGTTTCCATCTTACAAAGGATTGTACATATTACAGTAAAACAAAGTACAAAAAATCTGATGTGTTGCAATCACATGACTTTCTCTGCCCTTGTACTAATCATTCTTACAAACTCGTATTCCTGTATCTTCGTGAGTGAGTGACTGAGTGAGTGAGTGAGTGAGTGAGTGAGTGAGTTAGTGGAGTTTAAGGACTCGTCGACAGATAGGTCATTTGAGCCCGTGGATTTAGAAAGTTATTAGTACCATTAATACTCAGAAAACCAAAATTTTCGATAATTTTTCCAGTAAATAGTAATTTTGGTTAGGAAAATTTTATTGAAGATCTGCGTGTGATATCCTTGAAAGACGCTGAAATTAAATGCCAAGTTTGGGATCCAACCAACTTTTTGTTTTTGAGTAATGCTGCTCTCACACACACACACACACACACACACACACACACACACACACACACACACACACACACACACACATACATACACACACACTCACACACAAACGCGCGTGCTGAACTTTCTTTAAAAATACTTCTTTTTGGATTCAGGAGCCCTCAAAATATGCATTTCAAGTGCTGTATCGGTATCGAAATGTTGGGTGGAGTGAGTATATACAGTATTTCCTCCACTTACTGTAAGCATGTAATAGAGAAAGTAAACATACTCGTAATACCATACTTTTCTAAAGCTTTCAAAAGAACTCACATACATTATTGTTTAAAAAAGTAAATTTCAATATCAACATTTATGGGCTTTGAAACTATCCTGTTTTAAGTACATGAGCATATTTGTTTATTATTATTATTATTATTATTATTATTATTATTATTATTATTATTATTATTATTATTATTATTATTATTATTATTATTATTATTATTATTATTATTATTATTATTGTTGTTGTTGTTGTTGTTGTTGCTAATTATAACTATTATTGTTGTTGGAGATTCAATGTATGTACTAGTATTTAGCTTAAGCTATGAAAGATAAGGAAAGATAAGTAGAAGTGAATTAAATAAAATTTTAATTATAACATTAAAATTAAAAAGAGCACGATTTAGAGAGTGGCAGAGGGCATTGCGAGATCCAGTAGGTATTTTTAAATTTCAAGTGAGAAATGCTATAGTTAGGCCAACGTTACATCAAACGACAGTAAACTCCCGATAGCAAGCTCTTCTGTGACATCTCTTTGAACAGCTATGAATGTTTATAGAACAGCGCAGTGTTTAAGCAGTAAACCCTTGATAGTCGACATTTGGTGGCCATATGACGGGGTATGTTCTGGGCGACATAATGCAAGATATGATGCGATTAGTTAAAGATCCTGCCTTTAGCACCGTGGAAAATATGAGAGTATAACTACACAAATGAACTTTTCTTGACTTTTATATTAGTAGTTGCATCTTGGACTGCTTTTAAACTTTTTCCTTCGAGCCATGAATATCACCAATTTTTATTAATTTAAATTCACATATGAAACTAGTATCCAAAACTTCAGGATATGACAAATTGTTAATGTATCGTGTCTTTTTTATCCAAATCCCTCATTACTCTTTTTCTAAACATGTTTCCGAAATAAATACATTTTATTAATTATACTAAATATACAACATACACTAAAATACTCTTAACGTAGGTATGTAAAACATTGTACGCAAGAGGTTACAGAATTAGGATTAGTAACTGTTATCTTAAGGGGACAGCGTACTCTGAGCGAATACCAATTTTACATCACTTTACAGAATTTACAATACACAAAAGGCTATCAAATGGAAATGATTGAAAATTTTACTAGTATTCACAATAAAATGAGACATATTTTGGTTTACGTTTTATGATTCTGTCTGTTAAAATAGATTTTTAAAAAATTCAGATATATGAAAATTTATTGAAAAAATATTTTCCAAAAGCATACAAAACTTGGATACCTGTTCCTCGGGAACCATTTGCAGCACACAACTGAAAAAATTCTGGCATGTTTTGAATATAGTTAGCTACTCTAGAAAGCAGAATTTTTAAAATACATCAATTGGGGAAGTGTACAAAAATTAATTGGTAAATTGGGAAATAAAGTGTAGATTTTTAAGCAATTTTACAACAGGTTTTCAGTTTGCACATATGGTTAATAAACACTGAGCTTAAAAAACACACACACACACACACACAGAAAGAGAGAGAGAGGGGGGGGGATGGAAAACGAATAACGACTTTCCTTTAAAAAAAAGCATTTTAGAATGAAAATCAGTAACAAGAAATATCTCAGAAATAGTTGAACTATGTGGAAAAAAAAAAAAAAAAAAAAAAAAAAAAAAAAAAAAGAGTTTGACGTAAATTGTTTGTCTTACGTTAATGAAATCTACATTTTATGTGTAGTAAGATTCTATCTATCTCCTACGGTTTATCAGCTATACGTAAGTCATTAAGGGCGAAAAATATTTTGCGGATATTTCTAGAATATTCGGAATATGCGTTTAATTTATCATAAAATATCTTGAACATATGACAACTTAACAAAAACTTTAGAGCCATTTTTGTGAAAACCAAACTTTTTATGTAATAGTAGTTTGGGGTGGGGAGATCTTTTTCAAAGTCTCCTTAGAAAAAGTTGATGTTAAACACCAAACTTGGCATTTAACTGGCTTTTCAAAGATAGACAAAGGCACACACAAAAAAAAAAAAAAAACACATTCACCACACACACGTACATTATGCATAGACCTTTTTTTTTTTTTTTTTTAAATTCAAGGACTCTCAAATTTCCTGTAAAGTCTCGACATCATTTTTCGGGTGCAGTACAATGCTTTCTCTATTTATTGGAAGTATATAGGTAGTCAAAGTAGTATAATTATTTATTTTGTCTCTCCCATTTGTATTCAGTTACATATGTTACATTGTTTCTTTTAGCCAGCAAAACTTCAAAGCTATAACCTCAGTTGGGAAGTATTTAGCTGCAAACTCGATATGAAACTTCTTTACCTACGCGTGAGTTTTATAAATTTCAACCAGATTTGAAATGTGCGCACAAATTTTGTTTAGACTCCGATATGTAAACTGTCAACTCCCGTGGTTGCTGCTGTTTGCGAGTTGTTGCGGATGAACAAATAAGACAAAGCAGTACTAATATGTGCTCCAAGGTAATTTTACATGTAAAAAGTTTGTTTTGTTGAAACGTGAGTAATGGAGACGTGAGGTTTTTTGATTCAGTTTCCTTGAAGTTTACCTTCTGTGTGTTACCGCATTATCCTGAACTATTGCGTTCCAGGAGCACCTACCTACCACAAGGTTGACAAGAAAGCGAAAATTAATTTGCAGTGAAGCACACACATTTCCTGACGTTTGTCGGCAGAAACAACAAAACCTGACTGGTAGACCGCCGCCGTTTGAAATTCTCATCACAAACCCGAGCAGTACCAGCAAATGATTATTACAGGCATCAACGCCAATTAGTTTTGACGTACATGAGATATGGGTTTTATCCGGTGTAAGTATGGGAAAATATCGTAACGACCTGTTAGTCATAAATGTGACCTCAGGTCACAAGTGTCAAAAATGGCGAAACAATTTCAAGAAACTTCCGATAAGAAGTAATGTTACTATCCATTTTAGAAACCGAGGGGGCAGGCTCAGGCGGTAACGTCTGTGGTCCGCATTCGTGAAGTCGGATGTTCGATCCCCATGGCCGACCTTCCTGATCCATGGATTTTTTGGGAAGTTCCCCGAGGTCATCAGGCGATTGCTGGGAAGGATTTCCTGTCTTTCCATTTCGTTACATTAATAATTTCGCTTCACCCTTCATCCCGTTCGGTTTCTTTTAGGGTTGGAAGCGTCGGCGAGCGTCGCTGCAAGGGGGACAAATGTGCTCTGGAAATCTCGTTGGGATGCTACAAGCTGAGCGGTGGAGGGGAGCTAAGCCACTTCTAAGCAGTAAAATGTAGGGACCATGCCACATGCTCTATCGTGGTAATATTCCGGCTGCCCTTAGGATCCATTCGCCTCATCCATCCTCCTGGGGGGTGTACCCCGTCTGGGGATAAGGCACAAAGGACCTTCCCCCTGCTCAAGTTGTCATAGAGCCATCCATTTTGGAAACCGTATAGACATTTGTGTGTAAGAAGAAGGGGAAAAGAGTGGAGACTAGGTTTAAGGTCGAAGGAAGGTGAGAATCTATAGACAAAAGAATTTTTACATTTAACGCAATAAGGTGGACAGAGCTGCAATTCCTGCTAGTTTCGTATTTGCCTTTTCAGACTGGCATCGTAAGCGTAAACGACATTACACGTTAATATTTTTTTTTTTTAAATAAGCTCTCAAGTTACACAGTATTGAGAGTACAATACAAAAATGATAAGAAAGAAAAACTGAAGTGTTACACTCACGTGATTTGATCTATGCCATCGTTTATTTTTATACATTTTACAAATTATTATTAAAAAACGTGTTTCTATCTACTTCATGTTAAATGTTTGCATAATCAGTTTCATTATAGATGTCATTGCCGGTACAAGGGAGATACAGGAGGCTAAACCAGCTGCCAAATCTTTAAGAGGTGGGCTGCTGTGTACTGGCTTTGAAATTCCCCACCGTGCAGAGCATCGTGCCTAACAAGCTAATGACTACTGAGCACTTCAAGAAATGTAGGCTTTGGAAAACTTAGAACTACAACAACGAATATTTCGAAATAGGTTTATGCACAAAATATTCATTTATATAAGTTGTGTGTTTTAATTAGATCTAGATTTTTTGTGTGGTAACTATTAGTCTCTGTTTTATGGTTTGGCAGTTATTACACAAAATTAATTTAGAATGCAGAACACTTCACAAGTTATTCACATAAAATTTAAGGAATTAACTTATTGATCATTCAAACATCTAAAATACATGTAGTATTTTAAGCAAAACTGTTTAGCCACAGAAATTGAAAAACTAGAAAAATTGTTTCCATATATAAGGTAGTTTGGGAATGGGAGACTTTCTGGAAAATCTTCTTTGGAAGATTCTCAAATTTGGTTGTCATCTGAGATTTCGTTTTAGAGTTACGCTGCTTATAGTCAGATACATATGTGCTCGTATGTGCCTACACGCACGGACCTTTCCTATTTCGGGGAGCGGGTTGTTATTGGATTTAAAAACAATAGTTTAATTTTGTTTATGATTTTAATATCATTATTCGTGTTGTACTGTACACTTTGTACTCTGAATATAATTTCATTATATTTTTTTTGAAGGACGTTTAATTCCAACTTTATTTTGGATATTTATTTAATATGTGTTTATTGTGAAATCCTGATACAGAATCGTTGGGTTGAATGCTATACTTCCTCCATTTACAGCAGGAAGTAGTAGACAAAGAAAAATTTGTCCTAATATTTTTGAAAGCTTAGCTTAGAAGTAAATACTTCACAAGTCTTATAATCATGTTGGGCCTCTATTGAGGATTAACCACGAATATTCTTGATCTATTTTCTACTTGCAGTACGTAGACGAAGAACTGTATTTCACTCGATACCTTTAGAGATTTCACCGCAAACATATCCTTTGAAGTGGGCCCAAATGACCTAGCTGTCAACGGGCCCTTAAACCCCACTCACGCACTCACTCACTCTCTCACTCACTCACTCACTCACTCACTCACTCACTCACTCCCTCACTCACTCACTCACTCGCTCACTCACTCACTCACGCACTCACTCACTCACTCACTCACTCCCTCACTCACTGCACTCACTCACTCACTCCCTCACTCACTGCACTCACTCACTCACTATCCTTTGAAGTCAACTTGATAAAAATAACAATAATAGTAATAATGATAATACTAATTATTAATAAAACAACAACAACAACAATAATAATAATAATAATAATAATAATAATAATAATGATGATGATGATGATGGTGATGATGATGGTGATGATGATGATGATGATGATGATGATGATAATAATAATAATAATAATAATAATAATAATAATAATAATAATAATAATAATAATAATAATAATAATAATAATAATAATAATAATAATAATAATAATAATAATAATAATAATAATAATAATAATAATAATAATAATAATAATAATAATAATAATAATAATAATAATAATAATAATAATAATAATAATAATAATAATAATAATAATAATAATAATAATAATAATAATAATAATAATAATAATAATAATAATAATAATAATAATAATAATAATAATAATAATAATAATAATAATAATAATAATAATAATAATAATAATAATAATAATAATAATAATAATAAAAGTAACCCTCGCATGCGAACAGCTTAACCTAAAAATGAAATCTTGGATAAATATCAAACTTGGCATTGAAAGCCATGCTATGATGACATTTGAAAAATCGAAAATTCTGTATTTTATTTATTTAACTTTTTAACTGTTGTTTAACACATTAACATTTAATTTTGTTTGGGTTTCAAGCTTCTGACTCTTGTGGTTATTCTCCTATTAATTCTATTATGCATTTACTGAGCTGGTCAAAATACGTCCCTAATGTTTTTTGATTGCTGATGGACCAACATTTATTTTTATTGTGTTAATGGAAATTTAAAATTTTTTGTTGTTTAACGACGCTGTTAATTGCCAGGATCACATCAGCGTCGCCGGTGTGTCGGAATGTTGTCCCGCAGGAGTTCTTTTACGTGCCAGTAAATCTACTGACATGGAGCTGTTGTTTTTAAGCACACTTAAAAACCATCGGCCTGGGCCGCATTTGAACCCGCGACCTTGGGAATAGTAGGCCAGCGTCTAACCAACTGAGCCACCAGACCGACCTGTTAATGGATTTATGTAGATCCATTTAATTTTCTCATTAACTCTCTCCGATGCATCAAAATATTTAAAACACCAAGAAAAATCTTTAAAACATTTTTCTTTCTTTAAAAGCAATTTTTTGAAGTAAAAATGTTTTAATTGTAACAGTGCTCTCCGAAACTCCGAATAAAATTTTAAAATAAATAAGTGAAAATGTTCTTGATTCACGTTTTCAGTCTGTAAAGGGCACAAGTAAATGCTTGTCGAAAACGAGGAATAAACTTCAGAGATACATTCAATAATTGGCATTTAGACTGTCTACTATAGAGTTCTGAGTTAAACTTAAGTGCAAAGTGCCGTGTAGTTCTGTGAAGTTCAGAACTTAAGTATTTATACTGAAAAATTGAAATTTCTTGTTAATTTTGATATACTGTTGTAGTTAATTTTTAAAATATATCGCTTTGAGTTCGGTATCTTCCAAAGATGCGACACGAAGATTTTGAAAATCCACTTTACCCTAAACTACCCTTTACATGGAAAAACTTACTCTTCATTTTATGAAAAAGGACTATTAAGGATCTCAATTAAATTAGCAAAATGTAAGATATCTGTGGGAGAAATAAAATGTAAATCCTGTATTTTCTACGAATAGCCTTTGAAGTATCCTTTATTCTGAACGGATTTTATATACTTACTTCTGTATAACTGGTAAACTGAAGGTGATAGACAACTGGCAGCACAAAAGTGCAGATCTCGTTAAAAGCATGTTATATTAGGTTCTCTGTTAAATAACTACCAACTTCTAACTTTGGATTTATTTTACGCAAGTGAGATACGATTAAAGGAAAGCTAAAGGAAAGTTCAAAATTTTAACTTAGCGATGAGAACGCAATGTAAATCCCATGCAAATTCTGCTAGCTCTGCGTTGAAACGTTACTAAAAATTAAGATGTTACTTAATTTATAAAAGTAAGTTTTTAGTTTTATCAGTCTTCTTACGGGAAATAACTAGACATTTTTTATTTCTAACTGAACTTGGCTCCTCGAGTAATTTGATTGGGGTTTTGTAAGAAATATTTAACAGTTTACTCATGTAAAACCAATTTGACTGAATCTGTGGTCGAATGGCCATATTTTGGCTTACCAAATCGAAAGTCCCTTATTCGATTTTCGCTGGCCGCTTTGACAGAATTTATTTAAAATAACGCACATTTCTGTAGATATTTTCGTCCTAATAATATATATGTGTTCTGCGATTACTCCCTGAAGTTATCTTTGAAGCATACTAATTATGCTTTTGCCTTAATAATAAGCCATAGGAAATAGATAAAATCTTACTCCAGGAAAAAATAAACATAGAGCTTGTTAAAAATATGATTATTTCAAATAATTATTTTCTTCTTTATAGCATTAACCATTATGAAAGATTCATTGCTGTTGGTTTGAATTTTATCACCCACTTTCTAAAGCGTTAATTCAATTATTATGCCTCTCGTGTTGTTATGGGAGGACTAGGAATAAAAAAGACAGTTAATACAGGCCCGATTTTAAATATTTCACATTGTTTCAGTCTCCTATAATCTCTTGTACCTGCTATAAACTGTAAAATGATACCATTTCTGTAAACGTAGATTAAAATACAACAGAAAATTAAGCTTTCGCAGGAATAGTTTGCAGAAGATTTGTTAGATAAAGTCATATTAATAAGCACATCATGTTTTTTCGTATTATTTTAGAGTTGTATTCCTCTTGGTGCATGTGAAATATAAAGTTTAATTTGGAGGCAAGCAGATTTCAAAACGATGTGTGCGATGATTGGAGTTGTTAATTCATTTTTGATAGATTTCAGCACATGATCTTTTAATGGTACTTAACTTCTACATCACTAACCGCCGGGAATAAAGTTTAAAAAGCCTAAATTCTAAATTGGATCAATACACGTATACTTTCCATCCTTAGTGCACTCATGTTCATAAGTGTCTACTGACCATCTGTTTCGGTGATAGGCTTTAATAACAGCAGATAATTGGTTTAATATCTGTAGAACCCTAGCAATTAGCAACAAATACCAAAACTGTTATTTAAAGCAATAAAAGTCCTAATTCAGCTCATAAAACGTTAATGTAGTTAACCAGATTTAAGAGCGAGCAGCGTTTGCTGCCATCTCTAGGCGGGGAGCGCAACTATGTGGACTTGCCATGCTGTGCTTTGCGTGTTGCAATGCAAACAGGGGACGAGGAAGCGGCGGTCTGTTTGGTGTAGACTGTGGCCGCCGTGTTTGATTGATGCTTGAGGTCTTAGTTCCTTCTACACTGTTTAC
Organism: Tenodera sinensis; assembly: GCA_030765045.1. Classification (NCBI taxonomy): domain Eukaryota; kingdom Metazoa; phylum Arthropoda; class Insecta; order Mantodea; family Mantidae; genus Tenodera; species Tenodera sinensis. The sequence continues at coordinate 35,557,597 of CM060969.1, read as the reverse complement.
ATTATCGGTCTGTTTGTAAAGCGACACAGAGTAAACATCTTGTCTTTTAACCAATCCTAGCGCTGCCAATAGAGAAACACATGTACCTAGGCTATGATTCGCACCCATTAACAACGCTGGATGTTTTTCAGTATTTATTTCTTATCTTGGAAAGAAAGAATTATTCAGTAAAATTGTGCGATTTTAAACTCTTCAAATAGGTATACAAAAAACAATGGACGCGTTTCCTAAGATCTATCAAAGGATGCACAAGAGAGGACCGATTTAGAAATGAAGATATTAGAAACGAATTAAGCATTGATTCTGCTTTAACACAATTAATGGAATATGGAATATGAGTCCAGAGAGAATCCCCAAACAAATAAAGGGATATAAGCCAAGAGGACGAAGGCCAATAGGAAACGCTGGGTCGACGTGAGACAGGGAATAGGCAGTAGCCTAATCCATGATTGTAGAAGAAGAAGAAGAAGAAGAAGAAGAAGAAGAAGAAGAAGAAGAAGAAGAAGAAGAAGAAGAAGAAAACAATGTATATTACTTTAGTGAGTTCTGACATTAAAACTAAACTTTTCGTACTCTTTGTTATATAGTGTTTACCGGAATAATGGAATTTTTCTGCTTAGATTTGAAGAGCATTCTAAACGATGAAATCTTGCTCTTAAGAGAGAAAATTCAATTGTTGGATGATAGCTGTCCTATTTTACGGAAATAGGATAGCTAACCATTTTGGAATTATTTTTTTCATTTAGTGTAGTATACAAAATGTATGATTTTTTACTTTGTCTACTACGTATATTTAAGTAGAGGAAGTATTGTATTCCATCCAAAAATTCGATGTCAAGATTTCACTGGAAATATATGTGTTGAACCCCCCTGAGTCCAAAAAAATTAGAAAAACGTCCCTGTGTGTGTCTATGTGTCTCAGTTTGTGAACAGCGTAACTCAAACGTGAAAAGTTGGTTAAAAACCAAAGTTGATATTTAAGTTTAATGTCTTCCAAGGATGCGACACGAAGATGTTAAAGAAAATTGCTCCACCCGAAACTATCTTTTACATGGAAAGTTTTGATTTTCTTGAAAATAGCTCTAACGATTTTGATTAAAATGCCACATGTTGGAGATATTTATATGACAAATGAAATGTATATCTTGAATTCTTTTGTTATAGTTCATGAAGTCCTATTTACTCTGGATGACATTTACATAACTAGTAAAGCATAAGAGATAGAGCAAATCTTACTACACAAAAAATACAAATCTTGCTAAAACACACAAATTATACCTAAATATTTTGTTTTTGTTGTAGAGTGAACAATTTCTGAGATATGCCTTGTTATTTGTGTGAGGTTTGGAGAACTTATACTTCTTTCAAATGGAACATCGTTATTCATTTTTATATGTTAACCGTGCAAAGAGAATGGAATTTGAAAGCTTTAAAAGATTTGACTATCTCTCAAAGCCTACTGTATTCCCATATCCCCCTAGCACCTACAAGGAAATAATAAGATAATTTCTGCAAATGTTTATTTCAACTAACACGAAGAAGATATAGGAATAAGGGTTTGTAAGAATGGTTAGTACAAGAGTAGAGAAAGTCATGCGAGTTCAACACATCAGATTTTTATTTGGATATAGTTTAATTAAACTTAATACATTACTTATAGAATGCAGGGCAATATTTATTTATTAATTTATTTGTTTATAATATATGTTAACGAAACGACATACATTATTACATTCTATTATAAGTTCGTCTTTTTTTTTTTTCCAAATACAAGCAATACAACCACCTTCTAGTAAATGCAATTCTCTCTCGAACAAAATGATACAAATGTCCACAATTTTTAGGACATGTTGACTCTGAAGTTAATCTTTAGCACACTATGTTTAGAATATATACGTGGAACTTTTTACAAAAGGCGGCATTTATTCAGTAGATCTAAAAACATCTATTTCCGATGTCGATTTATTTTGGTGAAATACACTATTTCCTACACCTACTACACTGCTGGACAAAGTAATTATTTTTAGAATCAGAGGGTCACAAAGCATGTATTTCTATGAGCTTTCGATATCGAATTTTTGGGGTGGAATGCAATTGCTTCTTTCTATAAGAGGGTATTAAAGAAAATAAACAATGTCTCTGCATAGTGACTCAATGTAAATTATAGTGAAAGTAGCAGCAAAACGTGGGCTGCATTTTAAGAAATATTTTTAGCTAAGATTCTCTCTCCAATAAATACGGCTCTCATGTAATGTAATAATTCATTACATTTATGGAAAGTGTGCCCTTATATCTAGAACTTCGATGTTTGTGGGCCCGGGCAATCATATATATATAAGACTTTTCATAGAATCCTCCCACTTTAAACTTTCCTAGAATGTTTAATTTACTCAAAAATTTCTCTAAAATGTTATTACACTACCACACATTGTAAGATGTGTGAAGGATAACTAAAAAATACATTTTATTGAATTGTTAACCAAATTTCCTTAATTTTAATTTAATTTTGTTTAACGATTGAAATATAAAAACAGAAGAAATTTTACTACGTGAAAAGTATAGATCTCGTCAATGCACAAATTGATACCGAATTCTTTTTATAACGTTAACCATTTCTGAGACATTTGTTGCTCTTGCTTTGAATTTTTCGGCGATTTTGTACGTTTTAAGTGCCGAGTCACATTCTTTGGTTTCGTACTGTTATGCAAACATTATGGGAATCCAAAGCCGCTTATATCAACCCGGTTTTTATTTGACAATATCTTCATTGTGCTTTGTACCAACAAAGAAATATGTAGGAAACGCATTTCTTCAAACTTTCATCTGGATTAACATAAGTAGATGCATAGGTAAGGTTTTTTAGCAGTATTTTGTAGAATATATATGAAAATAAGGATATTGGATAGAAAAAGGTATATTTCCTTTTTCTTAACTCTAATGCTTTAATAATTATTCTTCTTTTGCATGAAAGCTTACCAAATTGAGCACGTCATTTCTGCATCCACTATACATGTTCTGTTTGTTCTTTTTTCTCTCCCATAAAACGATAATTCCTTTCCTTGGTCCGAACGGGCTTACCTCACGGTCGCTAAGTACTCCGTCCGCAGAGGGTAGGGTGAAGTAATAAAGATGACATGTGACCAGCAAGCTCCTTAGGACTTTTGTTTTTTTGTTTTTTTTCTTGTTTTTTAAAAGAAACAATTTTTTGACCTTGTTTTCATCATGAAATTCACGAATTAAGCCTTTAAGGCTCGTTCCGATCACAGAGGTTTTCAGTAAAAAATCGAATTAATCTCTTCTTCGGTCTACCAAAATTCCTTTCAGGTTGTAATTCCAATATAATCTTTGGTATGCGATGTTCATTCATTATTTAAACATGTTCTTTCTAGTTATTTTTAAACTGATTTAATTTATCCATCGGCTTAAAAATGTTTGTTATTTCTAATATTTTCGTTTTTTATTTTCTCTAGAGTGCTCAGCAGCCATAGCTCTCTCTATGATCTTTCATACTCTTCTAGTCAAAACCAAAAACTGGAAGCCATACTGCAATGCGGAACTGTCATTACCTGTACACTTTTATTTTAGTTTTTTAGTGTTTTCTGCTTCATAATATTCCATAATTTATTCGATTAAGTCGTCAAACGCTTTTGAAAATCTATAAATAGCATGATAGTATATTATACTCCCAATACTTCTCAATTATTTTGTTAGCAGTAAATATACGGTCTGAACAAGATCTGGCTTTCTGAATCAATTTTGGACTTGTAAAATAATAGTCTCCATTACTGCATTCAGACGAGGTTTTAATTTTGCATAGACCTTGTAACAGGTGTTACCAACTCTGTAAACTGGATATATTTTTGCCATTTTCCATTCTCCAGGTATATAACCGGACTCCCAGCAAATGTTCAACAGATCAAAGAGACGTAGTTTTAGTTCAATACATCTATGTTTAATTAATTATCAGCAATACCAGTACCAGGATTATTTTTGTTTTTACAACGGTTAATAACAATTATTAATTTTTCGAAAGAAATAGGAGCTACATTTTCATCCAATGTCACAGCTGTTTACTCAAATGTTTATTCTGTCCAAATATATTTGAAACTAGCAGAGCTGACACACGTCGTTCTGTCAAAAACCATGCATTCAAGTATTTTACATTAACTTAAAGATTACGCTCATCAATTATTAAAGTTACTCCTCCAGTTCTGCACCCCACCAATGACGCCTGTAGTGGGTAGAGGTGGGGGACGCAGTGGCTGGGCGGCAAGCCTAGGACTTTCATGGGCTGTTGCACTAGGGGTTTGCTTTTAGTTTAAATAAATTTCAACTGTTTTTACTCCATATTGTGATTTGGTTCTCTTTTGTTTTATTTGAATAGAACGAAACAGTAAGTAAAGGAATCAAAGTCGATTTTAGTGTGTCTGAGAGCGATTCACTTAATCGTTTCATTCCTCAAATCGATTTTCGATTAACCCATCTCACAACGCTACCCTAGAATTGACATCTAGGAACGATTTGAATGGGAAAAAATAAATGCAGTTTTAAGTTCTTTTTCGTGCACTTTTTCCAAGTGTTCTCTTCATAAGAACCTTCCTCGGACTGCATATCAGCTTCAAACATATAGAAAATTGCACTAATTGAGAAAGATATGTGATTAAGTTGCATAAAAGAAAAGCGTGTAGAGAAAACCATGTGAATGTAGATAATACGGTGCATTTCTATTTTAGTAGTTACTTGTATGGATTCTATGTTGAGGGGAAAGTAGAGAAAGAAGTGTTATTGTGTTTAGTAAAACAAACGTGTGAATGTAATATGTTGCATTTCTACTTTAATCATAGGAAACTGGATGAGTATTATGTTGAAGGGCGAGTAGAGAAGGATATGTGAATGTGTTGCGTATGTAACAGAAAAACTATCAGAGAAAATCACGTTTCAAAGTAAAATTGATCACATAAAAGCCTCCATGAAAAAAAAAAAAAAAAAAAAAAAACACTTAAATATGCCACTTTTAATGGTGATCTGTCAGTCGTGTTGAGTTTATCAACTCCATACATACCAACATCCATTTAATTGTATGTTGAAAAGCGAATAGAGAAAAACATGTGAATGTATTATGTGAAAGAAACGTGAGTAGAGAAACCTATATGGATATAGGTTGCATTTCTATTTCAATCATAGAAAAGTATATGAGTTTTATGTTGAAGGGTGAGTAGAGAAAGAAATGTGATTGTGTTTCGCTAAAGAAAATTGAGTAGAGAAAACCGTGTGATTGCAAAACGTTGCATTTCTATTTCAATCATAGAATGGTGTATTTATTCTATGTTGAAGGACAAATAGATAAGGATTTGTGAATGTGTTACGCATAACAAAAGCGAGTAGAGAAAACTATGCGAATGTATAGCATAAAAATCTTCTGCATGAAAAACGCTTACATGTGCCAATTTTCATTGTGATTGGTCAAGTGTGTTGGAATTTATCAATTTCATACACATAGGTTGCATGAATTGTCTGTTGAAGAGCGAGTAGAGAAGAAGATGAGAAAAGAGTGCAAATAAAATACTGTGCATGTAATACGTTGCATTGCTATTAGATCATAGAACATTGTATGCATTGTATGTTAAAGCGCGAATAGAGTAAGAAATGTGACCGTGTTTCGCAAAAGAAAAATGAGTAGAGAAAACCGTATGAATATAATATGTTGCATTTCTACTACAATCATAGAAAATTCTATGAATTGTATGTTGAAGGGCGAGTTTAAGGGAAGGATATGTGAACATCTCACGTAAAAGAAAAGTGAGTTAAGAAAAACATGTGAATGTTACGTTGTATAGTAAAATGGATATCATAAGAGTCTTCTCTATGAAAAAATACACATACATGCCGAATTTCGCAGTGATCGGTCAAGCGGTTTAGGAAAATGGCAGTTTTTCTCGGTTTGAATGGGAAAAACAAAAATGTGGTTTTTCCGTTTTTCTGCGCAATTTTTCCAATTTTTCTCTTCATAAGAATATTTCTCGCATTTAAACGAATATTTAAAAAAAGAATTAGTCAAATTGGTCCAGCCGTTTCGAAGTTTTGCGGTTACGAAGATTTACAAATTCATTTTTATTATATAGATAACTTATTCATTTGTCCTCTGATATTAGTTTCATACTGATTATTAAGTTGTTTTAAAATTTCATCACACTTGACTTACCTGCCTTGCATCATGTTCTAATCACTGACATATTTCAGAAACTTCTTTTGATTTTGCGAATTTCTCTACGTACAAGGGTATTTCGTTTTTTACATTCAAAGTTTTATCTGTTCTCATATTGAAATATTTTAGCTATGCATCTATTTTTATTTAACCAGTTTTGCCACATTTTCATTCCAAATATTCAATCAGTTTCTCTTATATCTTTTACTCCTTGTTCCAGGCGATTCTGAGGAGGCTGTATGCTTGTAGCTTTTAATTCTTTCCATTCTTGATTAATATTTCTATTTATGGGCATTTCATCCAAATACAAAGTTAGCGTTGCTGATAAAGGTTTATAATAGGCTCATCTTGTAATAGGCACACTTAAAGGTTCCTACGTCAAGCGTTTTGTCGTATTATTTAGTTTACTTCTGTTTCATTTTGCTTGAATTGCTAATTTGGTAATTAAAACGTAATGGCCAGAATCAACATCGCAACCTCCAAATTATATTCTTGATCTAGAACTAGGTTAGAGTACTTTTGATTAAATATAGTTTAATCTACCATACTTCTCTGGCCCCTTGCAGACCATGTCAATACGGAAAAAACTTGTCTTTAAATTGTTAAAATTTGCAAAATCTATTAGGAATCCTTCATTTTTATTTTACGTGATATTTTACAGATGCTAATTTCCTACTCTATCATTTAGATCCCTTGCTGTTAATAAGAAATCATTTGAACTAATTTTATTTAATTAGATTCTGGTGGTTTTCGTGAAGTTCTATAACTTCTTTCAGTTTACCTTCTCCTGAATTATTATAGACAACTATTATTATTTCATAATTCCTTGCTGTTCTGAAAATGGGTAATAAACTCCTCGGGATGGATGGTAGAGAAGTCTCATGGCAATAAATTCACAAGAAAGTGTACCATTACTGACAATGAAGATATCGACAAAGCATGACTGTGAATCAAGTGCCTTACATTAAAGCACTGGCATGAAAGTACCCATGGTGACAAATACCGGGGGAAAGGGAACTTACTGCATTCCTTCTAATACTTGCTTCTGAGAATTATTACAAACAAAAAAGTCTAATCTCATTTTGTTCTTTGATCAGCCGATTTAGAAAAAAATAAATGGTTTTTGCTCCAAATTGGATGCGCAATTACACTAGAATGTGCGAAGATAATAGTTTGTTACTTGTAAGATGCGTAAGGTAACGCATAGTTCTGACAAAGCTTCAGTAGTAATTATGGGACATTACACAGGGTTTCGAAATCATTAGCCACTTAAAACAATTAAAGGAACACTTCGAGCAGCTTTTTCAAACGTGAAGTAACTCGACAACATTGCGTTGAGGTTGGTCAGGGAATTTAACCGATTTCTGGATGTAAACAGGTCGTTCGCTTGCAGGGTGGTGTAATGTTTTGAGTTAACGATTGCGATTGGGCGATTGGTCTACACTCGCACAGTAAACATGTAAGGACACGGCATGGTAGTTCACGAGACACCACACTGCGGTAGTTGTTTGTGTACTGACCTAGTAGTGAAAGTGACACCCACATAATGTGCAGTATTGCCAGCTTGTTTTCGACAAAACTAAAATATATTCGTAGAAAATGGCTAGATACAAAAACTTAACGAATTTTTGAACAATGTTCAAAGAAGCAAAGAAGTTGTTCTTACATCTGAGCTGGAAAATTCATTGATGTACCTATTAAACTAAATAAAACAGACTAATAAACTAAAGATTTTGAAATGTTCAATTTTGCCTTGAAGAACAATGTTCTGCTATATTTTCGACTAAACTTTTCACAGTTGGTTATAAATGTTAACCTGTACCTGAGGATAACATAATGTTTATAAAAGTAATGATGTATGCGCTCAAATTATTATTAATGCATATTTTAATATGTTTAAGGACATTGTGTATTCAAATTCGCAGTTTCTGATTAGTTGAAGTGTTTAGCACAACTTTTTTATTTAATTTGTAATTATAATAGAGAACGAGTTTTCTAGGTCTCGAAATGTCACGCGTGATGTACATTTGAAAACTTAGAGGTTTTAAAATGTTTGTGAAATTAAAAGATTTCCTTTTAAAACATATGTCCGAAAAATTTTCAATTTTTTAAATATGAACCACGCGTTAAATTAAAACCACAGATCCGAAAGTACACTTGATATCAACAACCTGGATTTTAGAATTAATATTGAACATTTTCAAGAAAGAAACAAACAAGCATTGGATCATGAGAGACATTTAGGATTGGAATAAATCTAAGAAAAGCAAGATTTCGAAAGCATTAGGTTTTAAAATTTCTCGTAATATGTGCACACCTTTAGACAAGTCTGTTGATGTCACGTTATACAGCAACTAAATTTTGCAAAATTTAATAGCTTCTTATTATAAGCATTGTTTTAATTTTTAAAACATGTTTCAAACTTCAGCAACAAGTAACCCTTAAAGGTAACCACAGCACATTCTGAATAAAAGTTTTTAGTATTGTACACTTAACTTTAAAATTAATCAAATACTATAAAAAAAGGAATGTGGTACAGTGATAGTACATTAACGTTTGTTCCACAGAGCAAAGTAATTCGGAATTTGAATGTTTCATAGTTCATCAAAACTTAAGCAAGCTAATGTGTTTCCTTATAAAAGGCGACACACGGCGAGCTAAGGTGATTCCTTTACAAGTAATGCGAAAGTAAAAAGAAATGACTTAAGATCCTCTAGCCAATTAAACTAAATACTTGACTTTTTAAAGAAAGAAAATATGAAGACGCCCGCCCATTCTTGGCCAAGATTGAAGCGAACTGTGCGCCGCTTAAGTTCGCATCCCGTTTGTCTTGATGGTTTCATTACAGCCCGCCAGAGCGAGTTAGTGAGGTGGATAAATTATTCCTCGTTAATTAGCAAATCTTCTTTATGTAACTCCTTCAGCCGCTCCCTCTTCTTTTCTGCTGCTTTAATTTTCTCGCCGATTAGATAGCTTTACCAGCTGCAACGAGCGCAAAATTAAAGCAAATAAAATATACACACAAAAAAGTTGAAAGGAAAGAAATAGGCTGTATGGGTTTTTGATCTTTCTCATTTTCTTCAACTCAAGGAGTTTGAAGAGCTAACTTGGAAAGTAAATAGCCTGTTAAGAGTTCCGCTTCTTATTCATTAAAATGCTATCAATTAAAATGGCGGCCTTGTTCTAAATGCGGCAAATAAACTCTTGGAACAAAAGGAAATAGTGAAGTTTTGATACAGGCAGAGGTGTTTCAGTTGATATTACTGGGTGTGTGTGTGTGTGACTGCTACACTGATGATGATCGTTACTTTCATCATTGGTATTTGTGGTACCATCAAATGCTAAATTCAAGTGAAGGTGTTTCAGTTGATATTACTGGGTGTCTGTGTGACTGCTACACTGATGATTGTTACTTTCATCATTGGTATTTGTGGTACCATCAAATGCTAAATTCAAGTGAAGGTGTTCCAGTTGATCTTACTGGGTGTCTGTGTGACTGCTACACTAGTGATCGGCACCTTCATCAGGGGTGTTCATGACACCATCAACTGCTAAATTCAAGTGAAGGTGTTTCAGTTGATATTACTGGGTGTCTGTGTGACTGCTACACTGATGATTGTTACTTTCATCATTGGTATTTGTGGTACCATCAAATGCTAAATTCAAGTGAAGGTGTTTCAGTTGATCTTACTGTGTGTCTGTGTGACTGCTACACTAGTGATCGGTACCTTCATCAGGGGTGTTCATGACACCATCAACCGCTAAATTCAAGTGAAGGTGTTTGAGTTGATATTACTGTGTGTCTGTGTGACTGCTACATTGGCGATCGGTACCTTCATCAGGGGGTGTTCATGACATCATCAACTGCTAAATTCAAGTGAAGGTGTTTGAGTTGATCTGTGTGTCTGTGTGACTGCTACACTGCTGATCGGTACCTTCATCAGGGGTGTTCATGACACCATCAACCGCTAGATTCAAGTGAAGGTGTTTGAGTTAATATTACTGGGTGTCTGTGTGACTGCTACACTGGCGATCGGCACCTTCATCAGGGGTGTTCATGACACCATCAACTGCTAAATTCAAGTGAAGGTGTTTCAGTTGATATTACTGGGTGTCTGTGTGACTGCTACACTGGTGATCGGTACCTTCATCAGGGGTGTTCATGACACCATCAACTGCTAAATTAAAGTGAAGATGTTTGAGTTGGTATTACTGGGTGTCTGTGTGACTGCTACATTGGCGATCGGTACCTTCATCAGGGGGTGTTCATGACATCATCAACTGCTAAATTCAAGTGAAGGTGTTTGAGTTGATCTGTGTGTCTGTGTGACTGCTACACTGGCGATCGGCACCTTCATCAGGGGTGTTCATGACATCATCAACTGCTAAATTCAAGTGAAGGTGTTTGAGTTGATATTACTGTGTGCCTGTGTGACTGCTACATTGGCGATCGGTACCTTCATCAGGGGGTGTTCATGACATCATCAACTGCTAAATTCAAGTGAAGGTGTTTGAGTTGATCTGTGTGTCTGTGTGACTGCTACACTGGCGATCGGCACCTTCATCAGGGGTGTTCATGACATCATCAACTGCTAAATTCAAGTGAAGGTGTTTGAGTTGATATTACTGTGTGTCTGTGTGACTGCTACATTGGCGATCGGTACCTTCATCAGGGATGTTCATGACATCATCAACTGCTAAATTCAAGTGAAGGTGTTTGAGTTAATATTACTGGGTATCTGTGTGACTGCTACACTGGCGATCGGTACCTTCATCAGGGGGTGTTCATGACACCATCAACCGCTAAATTCAAGTGAAGGTGTTTCAGTTGATATTACTGGGTGTCTGTGTGACAGCTACACTGGCGATCGGTACCCTCATCAGGGGGTGTTCATGACACTATCAACCGCTAAATTCAAGTGAAGGTGTTTCAGTTGATATTACTGGGTGTCTGTGTGACTGCTACACTGGTGATCGGTACCTTCATCAGGGGTGTTCATGACACCATCAACTGCTAAATTAAAGTGAAGATGTTTGAGTTGGTATTACTGGGTGTCTGTGTGACTGCTACATTGGCGATTGGTACCTTCATCAGGGGTGTTCATGACACCATCAAGTACTAAATTCAAGTGAAGATGTTTCAGGTGATCTTAATGGGCGCCTGTGTGATTGCTGCAAAAACGCTTACTGAAAAGAAGCACAAGTCAATGTTAATAAACATAATGCCAGTCCTATAGTTGAACGATCGAGACTATTTTCAAATATATCTACTTATGCTAATTGTATCCACATAAAAATTTTGGAAATAGAAAATACTGGACTTCCTCAAATGATTTAAAGCTTTTCCTTGATTTTGTTATGTACCACTTGCCACTTTACTGCCGAATACACTATCCATATTTCTGAGTATTGATGTACTCTTGTACAATAGTAATTTTGCAAATGATCAGATGATTGAGATTTAGTATACAGGCACTGCATCCATAACAAGCCTACTCCATCCGAGCTATTTGTCAAGTATTGTGGTAAGGTAAGCCGTTATGAAAGCAAGAATATTGCGAAATTTGAATCACTTACCTCTTAGAGAAGGTGCTGGAGATGTCTTTCTACTTGTATGTACAGGTGACACTTGAGAATAAAAGTTCCATAGGTTTGAGACCACTAGTTTACCCACTCATTAACTAAAAAAGGTAGTGACCGATTATATGGCAGTTTTATTATATCCTGTGATTATAAATTACCAATAGTAAATTGATAAGATTTAGTGTACATGTAAAACAATGTTACCAACTTTCTATTTATATTATTCTATGTTTATGTTATGGTTTGCAATGGTTTATTTTGTAATTAATTTTGTGTTCTAGTTAATTATTTTTTATTTTCCCCGATTACTTATTTAATCAAACTGATACTGCAAATTTTAAGTGAACATTGTAACTGGGGAAACCTGTAATATTCACATTATAGATAAATAAATAAATAAAATAATTTTTAAGCCCTAAAAAATCCATCGCCCTCACCGGGTTTGAAGCATTGACTTCGGGAACAGGATGGTAACATGTTGGGGGCAGTGGATTTGCGCCAGATTTAATATATGGGAAGTACGTTTATTCTTAAGTGATATGGATTTGTGCCAACAGCATGTTTGGCTAAGAACTTTTAGTTTTCTTAAGTTGCTAGTACAATAAATCGACTAGTACTTAGTTGCCATGTTTTATTTCAGCAGTAGCCACATTGAGTGGGAGAATATAATCATTGTGAGATAGACTAGTGAACAGTAGGGTTGTCATGGAAGTAGTCGAAACGGGCAGCAACAGAGGACAGCACTCACATGTATATGATAAGTTAAAGTTTCGCAAGGCATACCTACATATATATAGATGGACGTATAAGTTGGCGTTTTAATGACAATTGTTAACCATACGCGCAATTTTTAACCATACTACGCGCATTATGCGCGCGTTAGTCCGCAGTCTGCAAGTGGGACGGAAAATTGTTTCGTTTAACATTTTAATCCTTTCAATCCTAAAATATGACTCACCATGTTAACGTGGTGCCAACCTAAGAACGAAAATTAGCGCAAACTCATTATCCATACCAGCAGTACATTGTGGCGCAAATCCATGTGGCGCAAATCCATGTGGCGCAAATGTGGTGGCCCGAACATGTTACCTCTAGACCACAGAGGACGGCAAAGCAATCTTTCCTCGCAGTTAACCAGACGAGACAAATGTACAGTATTAAGTGTATTATATACTTACAGAATCTGTATAGATTCCATTACAAATGGAAGCTAGTAGTTCTAATTAAAAGATACTCTAAGTAAAACAGTGGTTTAAAAGACCATTTAAATCAAATTTGGCCTAGATTTGCTTCCCTTGATACACAACGGGGATAATTGCCGCGTTGGCCACAAGTAAACATCACTTAAGGTACCTACTGATATATCCCGAGTAGTACTCGTCCTTATACTCATCGTGCGCTTTTTCTTTTCAGGTGAGATGTGCAAAATGCGAAGAAGGAAATATAAAATGAAACAGACCACATTCAAAAAATATTTGTTTGTCTTTTCTTAGGTAAGTTATATCAATTTGTATATATTTTTCATGTATTTTATTAGACAATACATTTTAGTATATAATATTTGGTTGTGTGGAAATATAGTTATAAATACAGTAGCACCAACACTCAGCATTATTAAAATAACATCATAGTTACTTTAGTCACACTGAAATATAACATTTCAGTAAAGATAAATTAGAACTGCAGAAAACTTTGAATGTCAATGAATGGTGTCAACCCGATAACTGCAAAACAGATATTATCTGCACCGTTTAGCTGCATAAAATGTCTTTGTTATGGAGCTTAATAAAAAGAAAAAAGGAATGAAACAGAGCCACACAACCAAATCTACACAGAAAATATATGAAATCAATAGTAATTAATTATTAGACATCACTGCTTTGTGATCACAAAATAGTTTCAACACTTTTATTTTCCAATATAAACCCTTTATGCTTTGCTAAACTGCATGACAAGTTTTATTAATCCTCTTCTTTCTTTGGCCAACCTAAATGTGTATTTTCATGCAGTAATGATTATTAATAGCACCTCGTATTTGTAATGAAGTTTGTGATTCTTCTGTGATATTTTTTAAAGAAAAGAATGAATTTGTTGTTGGTTCTTTATTTCTTGTATACGTAGCTTTCAGCGCCTCCACGACCGAAACCTGAAACAAGAATGATAGCAAATTAGAACGTTTCACGGTATACTCTTACATAAACACATTTCTATACAAGTACAGTGTCATAACCATAACACGAGGGCATTTGCTCCTCAGTATTTCCAACTTGGCATCATTTTATTTAATGCTACTTTAATTGTGTTTAATATAGGGCATTTTTCAGCTAAAATATCGTGCATTGTGAACTTATCTTCTCTATTATGTTACAATGCCAAAGCGGTAGTTGGGAGTGATGTAAATGCATCGGTGTTTTGCCATCTATACTTACTACGGCAGACACAACATTTAATGGTGGCTGACTGCTGACCACTTCATGATTAGATTACTTTTACTTTCTCTACTACGTATACCCAAAAATTCCACGTCGAGATTACACCGGAAATATATTGCATTGAGTCTCCCTGAATCCAAAAAGGGCATTTTTAGAAAAAGATCTGTCTTTATGTGTGTGTGTGTGTGTGTGTGTGTGTGTGTGTGTGTGTGTGTGTGTGTGTGTGAGTGAGTGTGTGTGTAATATCTTTCAAAGATGTGACACGAAGATTTTGAAGAAAACTGCTTCACCTTAAATTACCCTTTACATGGAAAATGTTCTGAAATTTTCGTTTTCTCAAAAATAGCTCTAACGATTTTGATTAAAGTGACACACCTTTAATATATTTTTGTGTCTAATAAGTGTATATTTTGAATTTTTTGGCTATAACCCACGTAGTCTTGTTTACTTTTGATGACTTTTGCATAGCTGGTAAATGTAAGAGATAGACCTAATCTTACTATAAAAAAATGCAGATCTCGTTAAAACACAATTTACGTTCAAATGTTTTTTTTTTTTTTTTTTTTTTTTTTTTTTTTGGGTGGGGGTGGAGTGAGCCATTTCGGGGATATTTCTTGTTATTTGTGTGACTTTTGCGATACTTATACTTTCCACAAATGGAAGATCGTCTTTCATTTTTTATATCTTAGCCATGGAAAGAGTGCGGAATTTTAAAGTTTTAAAAGATTTGACTATCGCTCAAAGCCTACTGTATTCCCACATTCCCGTTGCACCTACAATAAAATGAGCAAGAAAATAATTTCTGCAAATGTTTACTTCGACTAACATGAAGAAGATAGAGGAATAAGAGTTTGTAAGAATAGTTAGTACAAGAGTAGAGAAAGTGATGTAAATACAACACATCAGATTTTTTTCTTGTTGTGCAAATACATTTTATGGGCGCAAATGATATTTACATCAGCGGCTTTACAGCGTGAATTCACTGGTGTTTAAGTACACAACACCGCAACATCTTGGATGCTCCGCCTGCCACCTGCCATTAAAGATTGTGTCTGCTATAAAAGAAAATGCATGTGTGGTGTGTGCACGCGCGTGCATGTGTGTGTCCACGCTTGTTTGTCTATGTAGGGAAATCTCGAAACCATTCAAACGATTTTGATAATTCTTTCACTATTGTAAAGCCCAGTTCTTAGTGCCGGGAACTATAAAGAATCTTCGAATTTTATTTCATAGCTAAGATTAAAACGATTATTAATAGGAATTTACAAAGACCTTGTACTTTATGAACACACCGGAGTTATAAAACAATATGCTTGCGAAGAAGCTCTTGATGCTTAGTTGGGAGTATCATGGAGTTGAAAATAAATTGTCACTCCACAGAATATAGTTTGCTGCACTACCCCGAGTATAAAAACAAGTCGGGTACATTTTATTGCAAGAAATACAGATGGCCACGATGCAAATACTTCAGCAAATAGAAGAAAGATATTAAAAAGCGACAATTGATCTTTGGTATATTTATTTCTTTGTCACTTATCAAACATTACAGATGCGTATGAAAGGAAATAGTGCGAAAAGCTCTGAATGACATTTATTCTAATTATTGTAGATGTGTCTAGGTACTGAAACTTATGGATCCTAAAACCGTCTAATAACTTTCAAATAAGAAAGTTTTTCTTTTTTCCTTTGTATTTAGGTTGTATAATCAAGTTTGTTTGAAGAAATGTATACTGAAAGAAAACTGCTTAAATTAGAAAGCGGTGAACCGATATTTTGTATTAACAGATGTCTTGGTGGCCTAAGACTGCGTAATCTTGCGGCGGTGGCAGAGGCGGGTGTATAAATGTGTTCATAATCATAAGCATTAAGCAGAGTTATTTAAGATTTTCGGGGCTATCGGAATCTAAATTTATGCTTTCGTAAGCACCCAAAATGTATGCACCTCTACCAGTTACTTCTTAAAAGTATGTCTGCAGTAGAGCTGGCGCAACGAAAGCTTGCCAACCTGCAGGATGCAAGAGTATACCTCCGGGGGTTTAACCTGTGCCTAGGACCATAAAACTGGAAGGTATCTTTCATTACCAGTTAGGGGCAGGGGTAGAAAAAATGTTTGCGTGGAGAAACGTCGGAAGCTATTCATACTTGCCTCTTCAGTCTAGCACTGATTGGGTAGAAGCAACCGAATTTTCTCCAACTTTCCCCAGAACAACAGACACAGAGGGGTGATTATCTGGGCCTGTTTTCAACACATCTCTTTCTCTTTCCTTAGGCCAGAGACAAGATAAACCACACAGGGTATATTTTCGCAAAACGTACCATTACGCCTCGCGCCTGTTGCAGGGCGCCAGCACCCCTATTACTCCAGTATCTAATAACGTCTCGAGATTGCATATCGCAATAAATGAGTGGAAGGGAAGTAGACAGTGGAAGCGGCAGTTACAATGCGGAAGATGGCCTACAATCGAACGAGGCAGCCTGACTTTAACTTAGCAGTACCGAAGTTTCGCGCAGATATCGTTGGCAAGCTTTCGTTGCGTTACATTCATTGTTTTAACTTGAGAGACTTTCATAGTTCTTAGCTCTCTTCAGACAAAGAAGCCTCTACTTTCTTTCTTTCCTCAGGTGATGACAGTGTTGCACGGAAAAGGTTGAATAAACTAACTCCGCGTCGCAGCAGCCCTTTTCGGATCAAGGCCTACCGCCCAATCGCGGCGTCCCCCAACTTTGTCCACCATAGTCGTCATGAGTGGGCTGCAGGGACGTTGTCAGCGGCCCCGATCTCTCCCGCCGGTTATGTGGTCTTCGCAACCAGGGGTCGCTACTTTTCAATCAAGTAGCTCCTCAAATTGGTCCCTCCAGGCTGAGTGCACCCTGAACCAGGTTTCGCAGTTGTAGAAAATCCCCATGCTAGTACCGGGAATCGAACCCGTGTCTTCTGCTTGGCAAACAGCAGTGCTACCATTGCACTAAAGAAAAGGTCCACTAGAGATGATAATTAATTGTTCTTTCAAACATGCCATGTGTAGGCTAGTTGTAAAGGTAAAATCAGAAAATCAGATTGAAAAATTCAATGCCATAGATGGTACTTGAACCACAGCTTGCTCTGCTGCTGCTGCTGTAACCAATTGAACTACCATGTTATGTTGAAAAGACATGAATTCCCCAAATGAATCGCATGTTTACTTTCTCTGCTATATAGTAGGGCAAGTATTGCATTCCATCCAAGCTTCGATGTCAAGAATAATCCTGAAACATACTCCTATACGCACTCATGTGCGAATTTGCAATACTTATTTTCTTACTGCATGCATTTATGTAAATTATGAAGGCATTTAATAACATTCACATTATATTGCACCGTATAGGTATCTTATTTCAAGTCCTATGAACTACCAAGGTCTTTAGAGAGGAGTGAACCATATAGAGCAAGAATGGCAATGGAATAAACATGTCAAAGACATTAGTTGAGTGTGACGTAGCATCTGCAGTAAGAAGCATGAAGTAAGCTATGAAGCAATAACATGTTTTAAAGAAGCAGCTGTGACGTCATCAACCATACACGATCATTACGTCAGTTCTCTCTTCAACTGCCAAATTATCCAATGAGTGGCTTGCGAAAAGGCAGCCGCCTGCCTGTTTAACTTCTCTTTGTTCTCAATGATATTACATCTTCCGTTTTATTCCACCAGACACATCTGCTTTAAACATTGCTTAAGCTTCTAAACAATATTTAAGGAATATTTGCATTTCACCATACTTACAGCTTCTTTAAGCATTAAACAAATACGATACAAAAAATGGAGAACTAGAACAAATGTATAATTCTTTATCGTTGAGATTAGGTGAGTTGCACCACTTAAAATCCTATTTTTCTAAACTTTTAAAACAATCTTGATAAAAATTTAATTTTAAGTTTATCTTTGAAGGGATTTAAATCTTTCCATATCATGTAACTTCGTAAATGAATATCACATGCCAATTTCCTTTTGCTTACTCACAAAAGCGTATTTGAACGTAATGCACAAATTTGTCGTATAATTATTTACCGCTAGTATACGTTCAAAAGAAAATAAATTAATAATATAATTTTAAAGGTCTATTTTTGCAGCTAACTACTTTTAATTTTAACAATTGAAAACCTTTGGCAGCACAAAAATATTGGTCCTTTGCGTTGTCTTGGGCCTTTTAGAATAAGCATTAAAATCTTACAAGATTTGCATGAAAAATTCATCCCACGGGACATTCTGAACGAATAGGTATAACTTCGAAGGAAACCTCAAAAATAAATAAATGAATAAATAAAAAAAAAATGAAACCTAAAAGTGAAAAGAATTGAATTCCAGTTAGCTACCTCGTTGAACATAATAATAATCCCTAGGGCGTCTCCTCTATCCAGAGGTTACCCTCATCGCCGGGCCGCTGCGTCCTCCAGCCACAGCAAAGGCCACGGAGGAGTGCAGGTCAGAGCTGGCGGGGTCAATACGCAGACTCCCCCGACC
Source organism: Tenodera sinensis (assembly GCA_030765045.1). Lineage (NCBI taxonomy): Eukaryota > Metazoa > Arthropoda > Insecta > Mantodea > Mantidae > Tenodera > Tenodera sinensis. Next base: position 35,538,878 of record CM060969.1, on the reverse strand, counting down.
GAAAGGCGACTACTTGACCTTTCTATCAGGATAGCTCCTCAATTGGCCCCTCAGAAACCTAACGAGCCTGAGTGCACTCCGTACTAGACCTCCCAGCGGGGGAAAAGTCCCGTGTCGGTACCGGGGATCGAACCCGGGCCCTCCGCGTCAGAAGCAGGCGCGCTACGGAGGTGGTCACCTTGTTGAACATAAGAGTAAATTTATGCGCTTTAAAATTGGAGCCCATGTTTTGAAATTACAGGATTTTAATTAATTTTTTTAATTGTTTCATTTACACCCGCCTTTAACTTCAATGATCGATTCGGCGGTCTTTCCTTTGGAACATATTGCCTATAGGCAATTGTGTTAACTCGTATACAGTGGGCTTCGGGTATTTGAGTTTTTTACTCATTAGATCACAAGCATACTCTTATTCTCATTTATACTTCCAGACTCTGGGGAGTATAGGATAAGTTTTTAGCTATAGAAAAATTTTCACTTCCTAGACAGGGATCGAACCCGGAACCCTTCGCACAGGTTATTGAATATTTTCGCGGACGCACAATGTGCATTTTCCGAGATTTTTGTTAAATGTCGGTTCAAAACCTTCACTGATATTTACAGAATAAAATGCGTATAAATAAAGGTGTTATTACTCGTATTATAGCATAAACAACAAATTATGTTTATTTACGATCTGTTTGAAACAAAATTATCATTTCACACATCATATCAGTAGTACCAACTTCTGAATTCTGATAAATACCTGACCTACTAAAGACAACGTAACATTAACACAATAAAAATCTGATATTTTGCACTCATAATGCTTTCTCTACTCACTCTTGTACAAATTATTCTTTCAAATGCTTAATCATCTATGTACTTCATGTTACTCAAGATATACATTTGTAAAAATGGTTTTACATATTTCCTTGTAGGTAAAATGGATACAGGGGAATAGAGTAGGCTTAAACGACAGTCAAGTATTTTAAGAGTCGGTCGCTATGTGATAAATATGTTGTACAACGATGCTGTCAGTTGTCAGGATCATTCAGCGTCAATTGCCGGAATTTTGTCCCGCAGGAGTTCTTTTACATGCCAGTAAATCTAACAACACATTTAAAAGTCATCAGCCTGGGACGGATTTGAATCCGCAATACAATAGTATTCTCATTGTATCACTCCATACCGGCACTGTGTGGCAACAGTGCCAGAGAAGTAAGTAGAGTGAGCATTTACTTGAGTGTGGTCACGTTCGAATGGTCATGGTGATACACCAACTCTTTTGGTATATCAGTCGCGTGACCAATCGAACTCCAGTGTAATCAATTCCTCCATATGCACGACCTTATTGAGTTTGATGACATAAATGGTAGTACAAAATAATGACCAAAACTCATTCGATTGACAGTTCTAGCACACTAGGGTAGATTATACATACCGCCAGGACCGAAAAGGGCTGAGTAACATGGCTGGTTGCAGTATGGCTTTCCCTCATGCTCTGCATGGTTACCAGGTGTCAACGTCTTGTTACATTTCTCACATCGCAGACAGGCACTATGCCAATCCTTTCCCAGGGAGGTCTTCCTCTCGGCTGTAACATAACCAACAATCATCTTATTATCCAATTATCCACATGCTTGTACCCAGGTTTCCCCGCTAGAGCTAGGAGTATAGGAGTATAGTGGTTTCCATTGATTGCATAACAATCATTAAAGTAAATATAAACGATATATTAAATATCAACAAATCATAATCCTGATTAAATATTTACTGGTATTTCATTCTTTTTCTCCTCCTATCTATAAAGACCATATCTTCCTTTCCTGGAAGATTTAGAAATTCTGTATTGCGTAAGGCATTAGCTTTCTTGGCATATTTGTGATATGTTCTATAACAAACCTCCAAATTTTCACATCCGCTCTTCAGTTATTTTTACAAAAAGAGGAAGAGGTGAGGGAAAGAGAGGAGAAAATCTACTCGCCTACCTTCCGTCCATCAGTCTTGTCCCGTCCCTACCTCTTCGTCTATCCATGTCTTCTTGACGATCTACAGAAAATTCTCCTTAAGATGTACTTTTCAAAATGTTCCAAACATACCTATCTTACAAACTTACCATTTGATTTGAGGATAAAATAAGACTTACTTCAAAAAGTAAGTGAATCACATACCTATACATTTTTATTTTTACGCTTTTTAATTAATAAAAGGGTTTTTAAAGGTTGTGCTTCGTAATTGTAACTCTCCAGAAATTTCAGCGATAATTTTTTATTTTAATACCATGTTAAGACTCCTTCGCGAAATTTTCAAATACATCGGCAAAGGTTTACATCTTAAGAAACAATTTCAACGGCGAACCCCCCCCCCCCAAAAAAAAAAATACACCTATATATGTAATATATAGGGCCAGGTATTTAATGACCTATAATTTGGTAAAAAATGCAAAATAAAAAATGCATTTATGACCTAAAAATTACAAAAAATGACCCAAAAAGATGACCCCAAAAATGTTAAAGTTACCAAAAAATAAAGAATTGCCAATAAAAATGCTATTTATTATTACATTAAGCACTCACTTTGTTACTAACTTACATAAAATATAACATAAAATCAAAATATTAAAAGAAAATTATAAATGTACATGTTAGAGTATCTTTTATTGAAGAAATTCCATTTCAGTGCACTTTTATAACAATTTTGAGTTGCAGTTAACAATCACAAATTGGCAGAGATTCTCAAACAAAAATGACTGTCTATTGTCTGGTAGTACTGACTTATAAATGGAAAAGCTCCACTCTACTTCAACGGAAACAATTGGAGCATACTGAAAGCAAGCAATATCTCCTGGATTTAACTCACAGACAGCAAGAGAAAACTGTTCACCAGACAAAGCACTGCCAATTGAACACAATGTTTTGTACCCCTGTTCTTGTCTATACACTTCTTTATTTTCATTGCCACTGCATCACCCACTTTGCCATATGCACGGCTCAAATCATTCACTACTTTATCCACTATTTCTAGCTATTGTCACTTCGGATTTTTCCAGAGAAGTTATTGCATCAGGAAGGAATCCAAAATTGGTGTTTATGTAAAGAAAGTTTACCCGCAATTTCTTTATCAGCCAGCAGTTCTTGTGCCTTTTTGATTGACACAGACTCAGCATTATCAAAAGAATCCACTACTTTCTTCACAATGTCAAAATTCTTGCAATAATAACTACAAGCTTCGAGCCATATTCCCCATCTAGTCAAAACAGGTGAAAAAGGCAGTTGAATTTCTGGAGCTTCTGCTTTGAATGCTACAACTCGAGAGGGGGCTTTCAAGAATACTTTCTTGACGCATCCAATTAATTTATCCACTTCAGGAAAATTTGCACGCACTTCTTCCGCGACCCGGTGTAATGCGTGCACTAAACATGTCACATGCACCATTTTTGGGTAGAGTGCACTTAAAGAAGCAGCAGCTTTCATCATGTAGGGTGCTGCGTCTGTTATAAAAAGCAATACATTGGAATTTTGAATCCCATTAGGCCAAAGTATTCTCAATGCATGTTCAAATATTAAGCTGATGGTTGAATAGTTCACTTTGTCCTGCTGCTCACAATGGAATAGAAATTGTTCTCCAGGGCTGTGTGCTTCTAGAACTCCAACAATAATATTCGCTACATAACGGCATATAGAGTCTGTTGTCTCGTCAATGGATACGAATATATTCTTTTCTCCAATCCCTTTTCTTGTTTATTGCAAATTTTTGTTGTAGCACCGATCCACGTAGGTTCTTCTCAATGTTCTGGGATCTGGAATTAATTTTCCTGTCTCCTCTTCTAAGAAAGCGCACAGCTTAGGATGATTCAACTTATGAAGTGGAATACCGGCAGATAAAAATGCTTCACATAATTTCTCACAAAATGGCGAAAATGTTGAACGAGTTTCGCTCAGAAGCTTCTGCTGTAAGCTTACACTGGATTTATTTTCAAGTCGTTGCAGGCCACGTTTATGCTTCTCCCGTGACATATGTTGTTCTCCGTAAACGTTTTTTCATCAGCCACTCTCACATCACCTTGCAGAATAATATATGACCGTCCGTGGAAAAAATATTTTCTCATTTTGAAACAAATGGCTTCAATTTAACACTATTACTTCCCTTTACTTTAGGCATTTTGTTCTTATGGTGCTCGTACAGGTGCTGGGAACATCTGAACACCTCACTTAACAGCACAACAATGCCGGCTTACCTGGATATAGGAATTTCCTTGGGAGTGTGGGCAAGTCCATTAACCACATTCCTTGAAAAATAGGGGTAGGAGGTAGTTTAAGCTCTAAGAAATTGAATTCCTAGAAGTGGGCCGGTTCATGATACACATTTCTTGAAAAATAGGGGTAGGAGGTAGCATAGCATTTACTTAAATCCAAGAAAATATATTGACAAGGAAAAATACTGAATTTTAATTTTAAAAAATGAATTAAGTACAAATAATCTCCCGGTCCTCCGGAAAAGTGTTAAAAATGCTCAAAATGACCTAAAATTGACATATGCGTAAAAAAGGTAAGAAAATGTACAAAAATGCCCCAACAAATTGCTTTTATTTAACTCGTTAGTCAATGCCATACATTTCCGTATATGTAAGCAATATTTCAACCTTCATAAGGAAAAGATGCAAAATCATTAATTGACTTGCCCTAGTAATATATAACGAAGAAAATTGATCGCTTTTAAAGGTAGCCATGTGATTTTAGTGGCATTAGTTGCCAAACTCTGCTAATAAGGCATCTATTCAATAATATTCGATTATTTCCTTTACCTTTCACTATAGATGAATTTGTTTTTGGACCTATTTATTCGTCGTTCTTTAATCTACCATCACTGCGCACTGATCCCTCTAACATCCTGTGTGTTTTTTTTAAAGATTCTTTATTGTTCTACATGTTCTATTACAATATGTAATACTACATGTTGGGTTTGCTTACAAAGTAAACTGATAATCATATATTAATTAACATGAATAATTATTTAGATTTATACAGTTCAATTATTTTTCGTCAGATCATTTGCATTGGCATACTGAACATATTCTTTAAAATAACTTTTAGCAATTTCGACTTTAGTTGGTGGCCATTTTCCTCTTCTTTGAATTATTTTCCTTCCGAATGTTCTTCTTTTTTCCTCTAGATTTCTGCAGTCATATAATATATGGTCTGTTGTTTGCTCTCCTCCATTACAGGAACAACTTGGGTCATCTGTGATGTGGAACCTATAGTAGTATGCTTTAAGTCTTCCGTCTCCTGTCAGTAGTGTTGTAAGGTTTGCCGTTAGATTTATCCTTAACTTCATTCTGTCTGCTATAGTAGGAAAGTATTGCTTTGTTTCCTGACCTTTGGTTGTTTCTTGCCATTGACTTTTCCAATGTTTTAGACTTTCTTGTCTTAGCGTTCTTCTAACAAAACTCTTTGGAAGTCTATTATAGCTGCATTCCTTTTCGTTTATAATTGCTCTCTTTGCTAGTTGGTCTGCAATTTCATTACCTTGTATCCCTATGTGTGCTTTGACCCACCCAATTTCTATATTGCAGTTTTGTAACATCCTGTGTGTGTGTGTGTGTGTGTGTGTGTGTGTGTGTGTGTTCGCGCGCTTGGAATGAAATATCTATGTGTATTTTGATATAAATTTAATGTGGATTAACAACTATTACCTACTCAATGGCACTTTTAAACTAAGTCCTACATATTCAAGACGTTCTCGGGCTTCGAGCCAGGTGTAGTGATGAGCCATCGACGTTTCGGGAGTGTGCATCTCTCCCATCATCAGGATGACGATCATACTATAAGTTCAACATGTTCATATTCCACATCCAAGTATCCTTTGTATTTTAGTAATTCAGGAATAGTAAACAGACTCAGTCTTATAAAACCTGTGTTGTCGAGAAGAACGACAGTTCTCAATGGTGAATGAACTATGCATTAGCATGAGTTGAATGATTTACAAACTATAATATTAGTACAGATCATACCTTCAATAGACTTAATCAAATTTAATGTCCCCAGATAAATCAGTCTCAATTCTTCCATTAATTAATATAAATATTAAGCAGAGCGAAAAGTAAACTCATTATAAGGAGTCTACGAAATAGTAATACGAAGAGAAATCGATTGAATGTTACAAATAGGGCTTTTATTAAGACCTAAATCAGGTGTATTTCTTTTTGTGAGCGTGTGAGAAAAGCGTCGATACAAGGGAAGGGTTGTTGTCGGGGGTCGAAGACAGGCATCAACCCTTAAGATAAACCAGTGCGCGATGATAACGCCATCTTCATTAAGAGAGTGTCACGCCGCACACATTCCATTAGGGTATTTCACATGTCCCGCGTCACTCAGTAATTAGAAGGTAATTAACTAATGGCGCGCGTACCCAGGGACGTATATATGTATATAAGAACGAGCAGCACCTGCGTATTATTCTTCTCGCTGCTAATTCGCACATTAGGAAGCGTTAGATGGGGCTCAGGGAATTCTCCGCCTGTCATTTATTTATTTGTTGTGCTGCCAGTATAGTCCCAAGCCACAGTCGGGATTTTAGGCTACTCATCATGATTAAAATCAAAGTAAGCTTATAAGCTTATCACGTGCATCTGTTGAGTAGAACTTTCTTTTTTTCTGCAACTGTTGAGCGTTCCTACAATATGACTATGTATAATTTTCATTTACGTGGCAACCGTGCGGGTTTTCTGTGCGAACCACCCTCTAACACACGAGGGGTGACTTTTTTTTATAAAGCCGATCGCTCTGTCACCATCAGTATTTTGTTTCATTTGTGAAAGTGCTGCCGTTCGGTCTTCCTATCTGTCTTCTGCAACTACTGAATGGACTCGTCCTAGACAAGAAAATTTGCATCAGATCCGACCAAGTAGAAACAACTTTTTCTACTGTCACTACATGAGTGGTTTTTTAAACCTCCAATAATAGTATATTTAATATAAATTAGCAAGTTCGGTAATCCGTTCGTTAATAATGCTTTAACTTCTTGGTCTTATTGCAACAGTTACTGTAGGTTGCTGGTTGTATGTCAGTCAGATGGTCTTAATTGCGCAATCACTTTCCTATACTATACCAGGTGGCCCACTTCATCCGGCATCGCGGTAAGTAGACAACCTATTAGTTCTATTATTATTATTGTTAGTTATTTTTTGTAGTTATTACTATTCTCACAATCACTATTAAGTGTATCACAATTATTAGTTTTATTTTAATTAGTTTTAGTATTATCATTTTCATTATTAAATTAATATTAATATTTTTGTTATTGTTATAGTTTTTTATTATTAAGCTGTTATTTTCATCGTTATTATTATCATCAAAGGCAACTGTTATAGTGATTTCATTCATAGAATAGGTGTTCAAACTGATGCCCCTGTTGATTGATACAATTTTCCAACCGTCTCCTTATATCCATATGGACGTTTCTGAAAACTGCGGGTGTAACAGATGCATATGCTTTAACGATCCTTTGACGTAATACCTCTACATAAAGGGGATTTGTTTCAAACGCAATATTCTTGAGTGACTCCAAAAGAACTAATCTAATGGGGTTGGATCAGAAGATCTTTGTGACCCAGGATAGGGCCACCTAGGCCCTTTTATTGTCCAGGGTGCAATGGACCTTTATAGGTTCGTTTTAACTCGTTTGAACCGGTGCACGGGTTCCACCACCATGGTACAGGAGTCTCATCAAGAAAATCCTGAAGCTCAGTTTCCAGGAATTCCACATACCGTGGAATAAAATTATTATTATTAATAATAATAATAATAATAATAATAATAATAATAATAATAATAATAATAATAAATAATAATAATAATAATAATAATAATAATAATAATAATAATAATAATAATAATAATAATAATAATAATAATAATAATAAAATTAATATTAATGTTAATATAAACAATATAATAACAATAGGTAATAATAACGACAAACAAAAATAACAATAACTAAAAATAATAAGAATAAAATACAACAATAAGAAGAAAGAAAGCGAAGAAATGCCAATGAAACATTACGTGCCCTCATGTTTGCAGGGATTTTGTTAAGACAATTCACAATCTGTAATCCGTAATGCTAGACAGTAGCAGCATATTCAGGAATGAGTTTATTCCCTGGAAAATTTCTGTAAGTGAAGTGCAAAATATTCTAGGACTGTCCTTGTCTATTATCACGCGCTGCACACGATAGTGAAACCTGGGGAATTCCTCTCCCGCTCGTTTTCTCGTATAAGCAGAACACGCCACTGGTGCCCGGGTCACAGGAATCGCGCCTTTGGTATTGGCAACTCTTTTAACGCACGAAGGGTTGCCTACTTACCCCAATCCCGGATGAAGTGGGCCACCTGGCATATTTTGTTGCTATTGAGTTTCAGCGGAAAGTGGACTTCGGCTTCATGGAACTGCCGGACGGTCTTAGTGGCGTCGTTCCCCTTCTGCTATATTTATATTCCTTTTGTTTTTCTGGTGGAACTTTGAGTCCTAGTAGTGAATATCAATTTGGTAATTACCTGTCCACTGCCGGGACACCACCGAAATAATCCAGTCAGATTCGCCGAAATTTAACCCCGAACCTTGCAAATGCCAGCCACAACGCTACCACCTGAACCATCTTGCTCTATTTGAAATTAGTACTGGGTTATTCTAGGAAATAACATTTTTGCACTGGCGCAGTAGGGTACTATATTATTTGCACGATTTAGGAACTATAGGATAAGATTGGGCAATAATGTGCCACCTAAAACATTTTATTTCTTTAACATAATGTCCCACAAAGGTTTTTCATCTCTGTGACGACGAACTACCACCTACGATGCATCTACGGTGTATCTATTATATCTTCAAATGTGAAGTACCGGGGTAAGAAAATAAATGAACTTCTGGGCTTGATAAAACCGGATGTTAGTTTCCTAAAGACAAGTTAATAATTTACTGTCAAAGGGAAGTTTATGTAACTAAAAATGAATGGTTTATAAGACTCACGTGGATGCCAGTCCGTATTCCATTTGGATAAACAGTTGGTATTGTAAATATTAGTTCTTGCACGCGTTGGATTTCATTTAAACTTCCACCAATACTTCTTAAAGTTGACATAATTTACATGTAGGTTTTTATGTTTTTAGACTGTCATATCTTATTGTTCTTTCACAGTATTTCCATACAGTTCTACATCTTGGAGCACTGGATCACTGTGGTCCCACTAGTTGCCTGAAGTCGTTTGTCCCTCTTGTACTTCCTCGGTTTCTGCTTCCAGTGTATAGGTCTCACATAGTGGTCGACTGGGCTCACCTGTTGTGGTGAAGGCTTGCGACGTGTCCCGCCCATTTTCATTTGATTCGCACAGCTTGCTGCGCTTTATTCTTGGAGGACGTGATTCCTTGAAGCCTTTTGTTTGAAACTCTGTCCCGTAGTGGAATACACAGGACTTTTCTTTCCATTTTCCCTCGACACTTCTCTAGTAAGCTCTTTTGTTTGTTCATTAGGGAGTAAGTCTGGCATGCATAGAGTATAACAGGAGCGACGCACGTGTGTAGGACTCCGATTCTGAGCTATTTAGTGACAAGTCAGGAGTTTAGATTTAAGTACCCAGAAGCCCTTTCATGCTTGAGATATGAGTCTGTTGATTTCTTTTTTCGTTTTATGTTATGGTGATAGGAAATAATACGATAAACTTTAAGATTTTAGTGGTAAGGGAAACTGTAACCCAATGGAATCACTGTTATAGTCCAGAACTATGATAGTCTCTAGAACACAAGCTGGAAGAAATTCCGGCAAATTCCTTCAGGTCATTGAGCATTAGAGAACAATAAACAATTTTATTTAATGGCTCTACCTTTAGAAAATGTTTACTCTGTCTAATTTGGATGTAGCCTAACTTGCATTATGCTGGCTAAAGTGGAAGCCGGTGAAAAATGTCGGTAAGAAGAAACTGATATCTCAGTTCCACTATACTACCGATTAAAGGTCTGCATGGGCCGATATTCTTAGGTTCGGCCCGGCCCGGTAACAACCAAGCCCAAGCCGGGCCCGAGCCGAGGAGTAGATTATAGTGCCCGGGCCCGAACCCGGCCCGGTCCGATTGTGTAATTTTGGTATTATTATTATTATTATTATTATTATTATTATTATTATTATTATTATTATTATTATTATTATTATTATTATTATTATTATTATTATTATTATTATTATTATTATTATTATTATTATTATTATTATTATTATTATTATTATTATTATTATTATTATTATTATTTGAAACAATTCAGCAGAATAATAACATAGAATTCCTAGCAAAGAAATGCTGCGATAATTGTGCTATTCTCATAATTTCGGCAAGGGTGACCAAAAAATATAATAATTTTGTATTTTTTAACTTTCAAGCCGAGGCCCGACCCGAGTCCGACAAATATGTTTCAAATTAGGCCCGAACCCACCTTGTGGGTCAGATCTAGGTCTGAGGGCTTGGCTCGAGCCCATGCAGACCTCTAACCGATGTGGTTATGCATTCTCATTCCCATTCTCGGTGTGTTGTGAACCAAAATGTTGCATGTTAATTTGCCTCTCTTGTTTCCATTCGCGGTTTATTGTGCACGTGCGTTTGATCACAAATACATTGGTTGAAACCTTTAGGTACTAAAGCTTAATTTCAGAAGTCATCAATTGAAACAGATACTCAAAAAGGATCACCAGTTGCACTACAATATAAGCGCCTCATATACACATCAGTAATTCGTCCAATTTGGCAATATGGTTGCTGAATACGGACAGCTGCTTCCTCCAGTCAAACTAAAAGAATTCACACCATGCAAAACAGATGCCTACGACGAATGAGAGGATTTTCATAGTATGCGCAGTGCAGTTCTACATGACGATTTAGGACTTCCGGAGGTAACGATGTTTCTCCGCGTTAATTACATACGACTTCAAAGACCATTCCAAAATCATAAATATCCTCTGAGTCAGCAAATAACAATCTATCACCTGACCCACCGCTCAGAAGACTAAAACAAAAGCGACATACCGACTTACGATTGTAACTCAGGCTTCGTTGGGTAAGTCCTGATCACAAGATTCACATTGTTTATTTGTTAACTAAATTGTGTGCACAACTGTAGTGTACTTAATTATACAATAAAGCCATTTTATGAAAAAAGAAATTTTAATTTGATGTATCAATGGAATTTAAACCTGCTGCGATCCTGCATCCCCACGGCGAAGTAACTCCTTGTTTCGGACACACAACTGTATTACAGCTAGATGGATAAGAAATGCAAGGGACGGAGTTGAAATGATTTAGAAGATAACAGCTTATTTCTGTCAGGTTGGAGAAAGTCACAACAGTAGCAACACACGCACGTCATGTTGATGAATTGGTCAGTTCCTGTGACGGCTACTCATGGAGAGATTTACCGTGCAATCTCCACATGTTGCGTTTTCCACTTGAATGCCTTGCAAGGCGCCGTACATTAACTATTCAGTACAGGTCAACAGTAATAGTGATTCACCCGACAGCTGCCACACAGGAGTATTTCCTAAATCAAGACTGAGCTGAGATTTGCCCTTAGTGCTCGTGTGTGTATGTATGCTGTACAAGGGATTAGAACGCGTTCCTTTCTTTACGAGGAAATAAATCCGACTTTCTCTATATGCTGTTGTTTATTGCTTTCTCTATACATATTTACAGTAAGGAAGAAAGCTGTCCAAACAATTGCTGTAAAGATTTCGCCAGAGATACACATTTTGAGGCCCTGAACCCCACAAAAAAGCATTTTTAGGAAAAGATCCGTGCGTATGCCTGTCCCTATCTCTCTTTCCCCCCCCCCCCTCTCTCTCTCTCTCTCTCTCGAACAATGCAAAACAAAACTCTGAAAATATCAAAATTAGTATTTAAGTTCACTATTTTCCAAAGCTGCAAACATGAAGATTTTGAAGAAAATGGAAAACATTTCGACATGTTTAACTTCCTAAAAATTATAGCTATAGATTTCTTCCGGGCTTAAAAGCCGTGGTATGCTGAAGTTTAGAGGTCCAGACGTTTCGTTCACACCTGCGGTGGACATCATCGGTGGTGTGGTCTTAGTCTTCTCGGCGAAGGTTCAGACTAAGATAAAGATAACAAATAGCAGTGTATCAAGCACTTTGTATGTTATTAGAACAAAAACATAGCCGTCTCTCTCTGTACACACACACACACACACACACACACACACACACACACACACACACACACAAACACACACACCACACACACACATCAAGAACTACCGCTCTTCTACAGCGTGTGATTTTGCATTTCTGATGAAAATGCTTGGATATCGTCTAATAACATTAAAATAGAAAACATCAGTTCCATTTGAGTTTTAAAAGTAAAATCTGGTAAGCTACATTCACATTATTTTTTCCCATTCACTATCCTTTATTTCTGCAGATTATTACAAACTATTCATATGCAATTCAGTACAATAGTCAGAATTTGAATCGCAGATCCTGCGTCCGTCCGGCTGCTTTAGCCAACGGGGATACTATGGCAATATGCCGGCACGAAACTAAACTTTCTGTCTGCTTCACATTTTTTCGGGTAAACCAGAAAGAGATCCCAAATTTACTTTGAGATGACATGCCTCAATGGATAAATAAAAAATTCGAATCAGCTGGGGAATTTATTTCCTGTCAGCATGTTACTATGGTAGTTCAGTTGGTTAAAGTAACCGGACGGAAACCGGAAGATGTAGTTCAAATTCAGGGTATGATTTTACGTTTTCAATCTTTCTACACACAGCATAAGTGAAAGAACAATTCATTACTATTCATAAAAAGTTTACTTTTTAGTCTGCTTCATATTAATCGAGACAAACATTTGTAGAAACGGTTACACTACACGTTTCTTTGTAGGTCCAGACGGAATAAAGGACGCTGAAAAGAATAGATGTTTAAAATGTAGGTCGCTAAATTGTACTTTAAAAGTCCCCACTCTTTCCATAACATCGCAGCAACTGAATCACCTGCAGTGTTGGAAAATGAAACCAATAAAATCCAACAGCACAGAAATGTTTAATGCCACAAAAATACAAGTTGTGTATTTTAACGAGATCTACGTTTTGGGTGGTAACATTTGTCTCTCTCTTGTGGTTTACGTAATACAAATTGTTAAAATGTTTCAGACTGAATAGTTCACAGCGTATACACATACTCGTACACGCCCCCCCCCCCCCCACACACACACACAACACACACACGTATGTATATATAATATCCTTAGTAGTATGTTCATCAAAATCCTTAGAGCAATTTTTAAGAAAATCAAGGGAAAGACAGAGAGAGAGAGAGAGAGAGAGAGAGAGAGAGAGAGAGAGGAAGGGGGAGAGAGGGAGAGAGAAAGACGCACATTTTGTATATATAGTTTTGGATGGGGAATTTTCTTGAATGAATTTTGACACTTATAGGTGGCACAGAAACGTGTTTACGCAAAGCTTTTGTTTTCTTTTTTCTATTTCTTTTTTTTCGTCAGTGCACTTCAAAACATCTGGAATGGCGAGATACTGATATTGAATTTATGAATGGAATACGATACTCCTCTGCTTACTATATTGGTAAATGAAAAAGACAACAAAAATTACAATTCTATCTTAGAATTGCTTTTCCGAAGTTCTCTTCAGTTGAAATACTGAAGTATTTAGGGGTACACAACAACTGAAGTTTGGATGTGAAACCGAGCGTTAAAACCTACATTTGCCACAGCCTTTGTGATGGTTCAGTGATCACACAAACTCCGTTTTGAAAAAAAAAAAAAAAAAAAGAAAAACCTTTGCCTTTTCTGCTATTGATGTTGGAAGTTATCAACTCAGCAATGCACTTAGGAGTGTTTGTTTTGAGAGCTTGCAAAAATATCGGAAGGGATAACCACACAATTAGGTAATTAGTGCAAACAGCTATTAACTGATGAACAAACTCCACAACATCCCAAATATTGTTTTCAAATGTATACATTGTCTTTGAGTACAATACCATTTTCATTTCGCTCCACGTGAAGATTCTTTTGTTCCTCTTTTGCTGCGATCACATCATAGAAATACTTTCACAGTTTTAATGGTAGCTATTGCTATTCATTCGCATGCTGAAATAGCAAAATTAATTTGGCATTTGAATTTCATACGTTTAAATAAGCAAGACTTCTGTCCTGTTTGTTAACCAGATATGAATTGCAAATCGCAAATAAGAGTAAAAAGCAGTTTTGTGAGCAATTACAGAAAATTGCATGACAGGTGCAGTTTTTATTCAGTCTTACTTATTATCAAACTGTAATAGGAATACCACTGATGATTTTTGGTTTTGGATGAATAACACTCATTCGTTGTGCACAAAATACCTACTTTTTAAACAGTCCAACGTAAAAGAAGCGTTTTTCACGGTAGACGATATCAATTAAAAGGTGAAAAGCATGACACTGAGTGATATAAAATGACAACACGCCAGCGTTATCAGCTTTGATCTACTGGAGGTTGTGAAGATCATTATCCAAGAGGATTGTTGAATTAGTGGTAGATCATTTGAATACATGCAATTATAGAATCGGAAGAATTAGCCGAAATTTTATAAGCAAAGGAGAGGGTAGCATTAGAAATGCCGCCAAAAATTCAAGAAATGACAAATATTTTGTTTGTTAACGAACTTGTCAATCATCAGAATCACATCAGCGCCGCCTGTGTGCCCGAATTTCATCCCGCGGTTCTTTTGCATACCAGTAAATCTGTTGACTGTCACTTTTAAACACACTTAAAATCATCGATCGGGACACGCCAAAGCAAGTGAGGTATTACCCCCGGGACACAACAGCCCATCAGGACCAAGGCCTACCGCCCGACCGCTGCGTCCCCCGCCTCTGTCCACACAGGCTTAATGAGTGAGATGCAGTACTGAAGATGTGACATGGTCAGCGCCCCGGTACCTCCTCGTCGGTTATGCGATCTTCTCGACCAGAACTGAGGTATCCAGACCATAAAAAGCAATCAAGGAAACAGTACGACAAGCATATAACAAATTTCTTCAAGGTGCAAGACGAGAAACGTACAAACTAATTATAGTGAATATGTGCTGCTAGCATATTTTGAATGGAAAGCCAAAACGTGGATTCTTCAGCATTGTAGCCAAATTGTTCTATCATCTAACTGTGCCTCAATGTCAAGGACAACAAAGAATTAGTACATGCTACAGGCAAGCATTCTTGAAACGGAAGTCTGAAGCTTAGAAGCCGAGTTGTTCTCATAGCCGTTCTTATGTGTAATGTTTTCTTTTCTAACTCAAGTTATAAGCACTGATGCTAACAACAAATAAATGGCCATCACAATCGTATCACAGATACGAGATACCTAAAAATAATTAATTCATAATCTGTAACTTGTCTGGAAGCATATACGGCTGTCTAAAGTTAGCGCCTATGAAACTATTTTATTTTGCTCACAGGATGAAATCTCTCTTTTAACGCTTCCATATATTAAACCCTTTCGGCCATTTTTAGCCGGGAATACATTTTTTTGAGACTCTCTGAAGGATTTTAGAATAAGATATGTGTGAGCAACATAACTCAAAAATGAAAATTCGATTAAATATCAAACTTTGTGCTTAAATATAGTGTATTCTATGGATGCATCTTGAAGATTAATAAACACACATATTTTCTAAAAAATATCTCTAACGATTTTAATCAAATTACCGTATGTTTAGGATGTTTTCTTGAATATTCTAGAAATACCTTTTGTTGTTCTCTTTATTCCAAACAACCTTGCATAAATGGTGAACCGTAAGAGATATATAATCAAAATCTTGCTGCATAACAATGCAGTTAATCAGTTCTTGGATACTCCTTGTTTGAATTTTCAAATACTTTCCTCAAATGCAAAATCGTTATTAGTTTTTCCCCTCTTGTCATGCAATGAGAATGGAATTTCAAAGCGGTCGCATATGCACCAGCTCTTAAAAGATTTTACTATCGTTTAAGCATTGGTTCCATTTTAGCAACAAGGAAATGTAATAAAATCACTTATAACAATTTCTACCTCGATTAAAATTAAGTAAATAGAAGACTAAGCGTTTATAAGAATGCAACATATTCTATTTTTAGGAAAGGCGCGCGCATGTGTGTATCTGTAAATAACAACTGAAAGACGAAAAGTCGGATACATACCAAACGTGATATTTAGCTTCATTATTTTCAAAGATACGACATGAATATTTTCAAAAGAATACTCCAACCCAAAATCATCGTTTACATGGAAACTTTTTCGAAATGCTCGATTTTCTCAAAAATGGCTCTAACGATTTTGATCAAAATGTTGAATATGTTAAAGAAATTTACATGAAAAAACGTATACCTATCTTGAATTTTATGGGAATAGCGTGTGAAGTCTTCTTCGTTCGGAAGGAATTTTGTATAAGCTTGTCTAACTGGTAAACGTGCAGCGATAGGTGAAAATGCACTGTTTAAAAATATAGATCTTTTTAAAACACACATAACAATTTTGTGGCGTATGCTATTTCCGAAAGACTCTTTATTAATGATTAACATTATTCAACGTCGATATTCAACTGTTTGTTGCGAATGGATGATAAAAGTAGGATATTTTTAGCTAGCATCAAGTTCCTGAACATTTGAATATCGCTATTCTGACTGTATCTATAAGGAAATATGTAACGTAGCTATTTTTTGTACATTTTTATCTCGATTAACTTGAACTAGGTAGATAGAAAAATAAGGACAAGAAAAGTTTTGAAAGCTGTGTAAAATTAAACAATGGTAGGTAAGGAAAGTCATGCAAATAAAACACATCAAAATTTTTCGACTGCAAATGGCTTTATTTATCTCTCGATATTATACAAAATAAGAAATTTTAAAGCCATCACCCGGTTTAGAAGATTTGGCTATCGCTTTAGTTTATTGCATTCTTACAGCTACCGAAGTTTCTAAATGCGTAATTAAGATTTAGATAGAAGAATAATCTGTTATATGAATAGTTTGTAGAAAGTGGATAGCGGTTATATGAATGTAAAATACAAAATGTTGATGCGCTCAAGCCTTGTATGACCGCTGCTGTTAGGAAATGTATATTACGTGGAATGGATTGGCGTGAGAACAATGAGCGCCTGTAGTCCGCCACTGATTCCTTGTTGGACTGAAAGCTGGCACACATATGAGAATGATTTTTGGAAGAAAAGTCGAGAAGAGATCGCACAAAGGCTTTTAATATAATGAAAGCTGGGAAATGAATAGAATCAATACGTACACACAGTGTTCGATTATTGCTCGGCGGAGATGAATTCGAAAGGTTGGGGTGGTGATTGAGATGGGTAGAAAGGATTCCCGAGCACGCACTTTACCACACAACATCTCCCCCGGCTTCATTTCGTTTAAACTAAATTAAAAAGGCTACAAGCTCCGGAAAAGAAACTTCTCAAAATAAACATTTCTCATTCGCGAGGCGTTCTTGGCCAACAGAAATAAATTAATTTTGTATATCACGGTGTGTACGGCTGGCTGACGTTTTATACGGTCATATGCGGTATGTACATTCATTCACCATGTCTAACTACGTTTGTCTATGCTTAAATATATTAAAACAATCCCCCGAAACTGTACTTGTCCATTCTTCTCTGCCCAATGGTTTAGACCACAAAAGGGGATCTTGTGGTACAAGGAAAATAATTAATGTGAAACATTCACAAAAGTTTAAAAACCCATTGTCCCCAATGTGCCATATTATAACAGAAAAAATAATTCTTCTACCTACGACTCGCCTATTCAAATAAATGCCTAAAAGTGATCTCAGATTAAGCACCAGTCTTGCATACAAATGGGCAAAACAACATTAAAATGTTTATATCCTAACTCATAAGCCACAGTGAAAAGCTCTTGCGAAGAAAAAGAAAGAAGAAGAATCACCAACTTACGAACGTGTTCCGACAGATATGTACCTACACTTGGACAATTTTAAAAACACAATATGGAATTTTCCAAAAACGGCTAAAGCCACATACATAAATTTTGTACTTTAATGTGAAATTTCAGATTTTCACTAGTTATGTCTAACTGGTTTTCCAGTTACACAACAGTATACAGAATTTAATCAATGGAAGAGAACTTCACAACTATTAACAGAAAATTTAAGATATACATAAAGTTATTTTTTCATGTCAGTATCTCAAGTATGTGCTATTTTATTCAAAACTAATAAGCCCATTTTTAAAAACATAAAAAACCAAGTTGTTATTGGTTTACACTTTAAAATATTTTTCTCAAATGGGAAGGTTCCTTTTTTATCTCTTGGCCGTACAAAGAAAACAGAATGTGAAGTCATCACAGAACCACCAGCTCTAAGATTTGACTTTCGCTTAAAAACCCCTAGCGCAACAACCCATGAAGGGTCAAAAACTTGTCGCCCAACCGCTGCGTCCCTCACGAATTTCGCTTAAGCCTACTGTATTCCACTGTTATCATTGTAGCTACAAGAAAATATGTAACAAAACAATTTGCAGAACTGTTTATCTCGATTAACGTCAATAGATAGAAGAAATACATTTGTAAAAATAATTTGTGCAAGATGGGCAGAACAAGTATTGTGAGTGCAACACATATTTTTTTCATGTTAGTTGAAAGAAATATTTGCAGAAATGGTTTAGTTACACATTTCGATCTAGGTGCAAGAGGAATAGAAGAAACCGAATCGTTAGTCAGATGTTCAAAAGTGGCTCGCTTTCCATGACATCACGAGAAACAAGAGAATGGCAATAGTACTTTAAAATTACAAAATAATGAAAATATAAATCAATATTAACGGCTACCTTGGAAATGGCTATAGAGGTGAAAAGGAAGTTACTTGAAATATGCTTTCTCTTTTTAATAATTCTGCACTTTTGCAAGGTACATTTTGTCTGTCTCTTATGGTTTATTCGTTATACAACATCTCTTCCCAATAAAGCGGACTTTACAGATATATTGTACGTACATTTTATTTGACATGTAAATATAGCACATGGGATTTTAACGAAAATAGTTGGAGCCATTTTTGAGAAAATCCGAAATATCGAAAACATTTTAAGTAAAGGGTATTTGTATGGTACTCGATTAAATATCTACCTTGGTATGTATCCCACCTTTTATTAATAGGTTAAGATGTCTACAAAACACACGAACGCACACATACACACACACACAAACACACACACACGCGCACACACACACACACACACACACACACACACACACACACACACACAGGGACCTTTTCATGAAAAGTTTTTCTTTTGGTGAAGTCGCGAAACATGTTTCTGGCAACATCTTGATACCGAAGTTTTGGGTATAATGTAATATTTCCTCTTAAGAGGAAAATAAAAAGCAATATATCTAGGGCAGGCAAAATTTAATGGAGGCTTATAATTGACCACTACTATTCTACTAATTGAAATAGTGTTTTCAACAATAAACTTAAGATGAGTTTTTAGAGTTACTACTTTCACAAAAATTTGAAACGGCTATAAATCCACTTAAATGAGAAGAAACAGGTATGTAGATTTGAAAACTAACATCGCAAATTAAATATGGTCCTTGGCATTCATGGCTTCCTATCGCAGAATTAGCAAATATTCAACTACGCGCACCGTTCTGACAGACATGTCTCTCGCTGCCACCTTGACTATGGCAAACACAAAATTTAATGGAGACTGATACCTGACCACTACTACTCTCTTTCCTGTTGTACAAATACAGTTTGTGGGCGCAAACGATATTTATATTACCAGCTTTACAGCGTGATATTACGGCATGTTTAGCTATACAACACCGCAAGGTCTTGCAAGACTCTGAGCTCCTCCTGCTACCCGCCATTAAATTTTGTATCAGCCATAATAATACATATCTCATTTGCTCATGACTATCATAATGATAACAGTTGAGTGCTGCCTCAAGTTCTTGCAAGTAATAAAGTGTAGGTATATAGTCTGACAGAAATATTTGTACACAAAATAAATGTCTATCGTGTTTATAATAAAATGAAAAGAAAAAAAATCTGATGTGTTGCACTCACATGACTTTCTCTACTCTTGTACTAACCTTCTTACAAACTCTTATTCCTATATCTTCTTTCTTGATAGTTGAGATACACATTTGTACAAATTATCTTATTGCTTATTTCCTTGTAGGTGCAAGGGGAATGTTAGAATACAGTAGGCTTTGTGCGATAGTCAATTGTTTGAGATTCTGTTGTCTTTGCACACTTAACATATAAAAAAAATGAACAACGATGATCCATTTCATGAAAGTTCTAAGTTTTCCGAAACTCACACACATAACAAGGAATATCTCCGAAATGGTTCACCCTACAAGAAAATTTATTGAGACATAAATTATGTATTTTAGCAAGATCTACATTTTTTGTATAGTATAATTTGGTCTATCTCTAACGGTTTACCAGTTATGCAAAAGTCGTCCAGAGTAAATACGACTACTGGGGCTATAGCCAGAAAATTCAAGATAAACATTTCATTTGTCATCAAAATGTCTCAAACATATGACATTTTAATCAAAATCGTTAGAGCCATTTTCGAGAAAATCAAAATGTTTGAAACATTTTCCATGTAAAGGGTAGTTTAGGGTGGGGCTATTTTCTTCAAAATATTCATGTCGCATCCTTGAAA
Organism: Tenodera sinensis; assembly: GCA_030765045.1. NCBI lineage: Eukaryota > Metazoa > Arthropoda > Insecta > Mantodea > Mantidae > Tenodera > Tenodera sinensis. The sequence continues at coordinate 35,518,167 of CM060969.1, read as the reverse complement.
GACATTAAACTTAAATACCAACTTTGGTTTTTAACCGACTTTTCGTTTTTGAGTTATGCTATCCACAGACTGACAGACACACCGACACAAGAGAGAGACACACACGGACCTTTTTCTAAAAATGCTTTTTTTTTTTTGATTCAGGGGGCTTCAAAACATATTTCAGGTGAAATCTCGACATCGAATTTTTGGGTGGAATACAATACTTCCCCTACTTACCAGTAGAGAAAGTAATAAGGATGGCATATAATAAACCCATAAATGGCTATTAAATGGGTTATGTGTTGTAACCGCTACAAGGGAGGAAAACTGTTTCTTTTTCTACGTAGCTTGAGCCAATTTGTTTTGAGTGAGAAACTTTTCAATCCCTCGAGTTCTTTTCATTCGTCTGAAACTCAATTTCAAGGTCAATTAGATTGCGAAATTAGCGTCTTGAGCCACTCTTGTCCCTTTGCAAGATAATCGAAGTGGCAGTATTTCAGAGCGAGGGCCTACAAAGGGTTTAAATAATGAAAAAGCAAACTTGAGTTTTCGCTCGTCGCTGCAGTGTAAGAGAGGGAAAGGCAGTGTTGTATCGATTAGTTCTTTGCCGTAACTCAAACCAACCTACACGTCCCTGTGTCTTTTCACACATGCAAGCACCTTCCTTTGACCCTGATGACGACGTTGAAGGGAAAAAAAAAAAAAAAAAAAAAAAAAAACCCTCTATACTCTCAGAGGTGCCTGCGTGCCCTCCCGCCTATGCCTGCCTTTGTTCACCATTTTCGATATTAATTTATTATTGTTCTTTTGGATTATCTGAAACTGTTGAATTTCTGTCGCCTTTTTTAATACCTGCCGCCTTGTTAGAGGAACACATGGCTGCCTATTTTTATGGTCGATCACTTGATGACTAAAGTTTTGAAGTACAAAGCGAGATGGATCCGCGGTCACTGTGAGATTTGCTTTCGGGAGGTTCCCAGTTCGATTCCCGTCGATCGCCCAATCCGACCTTAGGTCTTCGTGGTTCCCTTTTGTCCATAGGCGTATGTTGGGTTGGCATCTGATCTACCATGACTTTCTTTCCACCATTTACCTTTCGTTCCGTTTCTTTCTCCTCCTTCAGAAGTGCTTCTGTCTGTTCACCAGCTCCTGGTCTTAGGGGAATGAAGGGGAGAAGAGAGACATTGCACGTAGTGTAACCCGAGTTTTGTAAACTTCCGCGCAAAATTTGTTCTCCTGGCTACGTTGCCAACTTATCTCCAATGTTATTCGCGCTATGTTTGCTCACTGCTAATTTCTCTTAATTTCAGCTATAAAATCGAACGAGCCACTAGTTTTATGTCAGAAGTAATGAAAAAGTAGTGTAGAAATAGATAAACCCCCACCTAGGAGTGCTGTGAAGTTTGCTATGATATTGTGGTTGCAGAACAAAGGGATTCAAAGTGATAATTCTACGCGTAAAACAGATCGTCATAGAATGATTGAAATAAACAAACCTCAAGAGGTTCTTAAAGTGAACACATTATTGGTTTTATTGGACCACAATGTCTTTTGCTACCCACATATTGTGTGATCTTAATCCCATAGAACAAGCTTGGGCCAAGGTAAAATGAATGCTTAAAGAAATGTAACAGGTGACTTATCCTTACAGGAATTACATGTTGTAACGCTAAAGGATATATCACTTGGGACCTAAACAGACTGACATAGTTTTTGAAAAATATACAAAAGATAGAAATCATCCGTGGGAGAAAGACGGGTAGTTGAAAACATCGTTTACGTCTTATAAGCTAAATATACTGCATGGATTGAAAATAAAATGTAAGTTTCGCTATTTTGAACGATTTCTTTGCTTTAATCTAGCGTGAATACACATTCCAAGGTTGGCACTGCTATCGTATAATAATCGCAAGTAAAAGTATAACTCCTGCTTCAGATATCACTGTACACCTGGAATTGTTTACTGACCTACTGGCTCGCTGCATTTCTGCCAGGGACCATGAACTGGTGAAGAAATTGTAGGTTTGGTGGCGTATGGCGGTGCCGGACAGATGGCGTGGATGCTTACTCAAAAGGAGTTCTCTCCGTAGACACTACGTAGAGTCGACGAGTCCACGAGTCGTTCATCGCTCTCTCTAGGCAGCTCCAGCAATGGGGCGGGTATTCGAATGTGGAATTGCCAAGGACTTCTGCGCGTCTCTGTGGCTCGTCTGCTCGCGGCCTGTAGCCTAATGTGATTCCTTCATTTCATCCCTTCCTTCTGGGAGTTTTAAACACAATGGATCTCTGTACTTCAAAGTGTGCGAGGTGTTCTCCTCTATTGTATAACCCTATCCTTAACTCTAACATCTTAAAATATCCACTTTCGAGAACAATGTGAAAACATTTAAGATTCCTATCGATTCTTCAGCCTTTTCACAGAACAGAAAACTTTTTTCTAACTTGCTGATCAAGACTAATTCAATGAAACCAAATTTCTGCAAATCTACATACAGTGTAGAGAAATACCTATATGAGATATATGAGATTTCGTTGCCAGTAATAAAACGTTTCAGACAACACAGGAAAATATTTCATTTTTGAAATATCTGCAATTGACGCTAATTTCTGCGAGATAATATACCACACTATTTATCACATTGGCAAACGATTTTTCTAATATTTCAACTTCAGCAAAATAAATTTGTCTCTGATGCTTGCGTTTATAGTGTGCATTAATTGTAGGCTTGTTAGTGCACTTCTTTTAGTGTAAGCCAGACAGATGTTTTATCTGTTGGTGGATGACCATAATAGCGTACTCACCTTCTTGTACTATTATTTTATTGCTATTGAGTTTGACGGAGTATGAACATTGATATCGTGGAAATAACTACTATTATTCTTTGAGGTACATGCAATTGCAATGCTGAACAGGTGACCTTACTTGTGCAGTCGCCTTCCTGTACCATTTGTTTTGTTGCCATTGAGGTTTGGCGGGATACGACCTTGGGATTGCGAAACTACTAGCTGTCTTTCGAGTGTATACATAGTCATTGTTATTGGACAAATACCCTTAGTTGCGCAGTTGCCATTACTGTACTATTTACTTGGTTCTTCGATAGATAATCTTAGTTGCGTAGTCGCCTTTGTGTACTATATTTTTATTTTCACTTCTTTTGTTCTGTTGAGGTAGCTGTGTATTGAGTATCTATTCCGATATCTACCTGGCTACTAAGGAAAACCGCGTTAAAACTCAATTAAATTTGCCTACATAGGTTATTTAGAGCATCGATCTGTTAAATGCAAGATACAGACGATACCAGGTGATACATCTTACACGGTGCTATAAGGGTTTGCGGATATTACTAATACTCCATAGAAGGCAGTCTTAGACAGAGAAATCTGGGAATATTGAACCCCATGCAATGTGCGTATGTTTTCGAAATTAGCAAAGAGACGATGTGCGGCTATAACGGAAATTCTAGCAGCGGGCTGTAACACCTAGATCAGGCCTAAAAACTGGTGCTCTCTGAGCGCAGCCCGCTCACGGCCTCACAGTGATAACTGTATGTTTAGCAGGTAAAAAAGAATGAAGGTCGCTCACGTTATTCCGCAAGTCACCCAGACCTGATCTAGGTGGAACAACTTTGGCTGCTCCCTGCTAAGGGAGAAATAACAGTTAAAAGTAATGTTTTCATCCAAAATTTCATTCACTCGGTCTCCCTTCACTGAACCGAAAAATGTACAAGCCGGTGGTCCAGCGATAGAAGGTTCCAATGGGTATATTCAGACATGTTGATTTACTTGTGATATTGTCCGAATGCGTCCCCGATTTACTGAAAGTTTCCCGAGGAAAGACCAAATAAAAACTTCATCCAGATAGACTAGAAACTAGGGAATTAGAAACGGGGTCACAGTATTAGAGGTGAGGACGCTGCTAATGAAATAATAATTGTTGTTTCTTTCCATTTTCCTTCGTTCCTTAGCAGGCGTTACCCGGAAATGATATTGAATTTGTTCACTAATTGCCATATTTTCTCTGCCGAAGCAAGTACGAGAACAAGGCACTATGAAAATATGCTCTAAATCATAAGTTGTCTTATTTCAAGAGTATGGAAGACTTTCTACTTCTTCTTCTTCTTCTTCTTCTTCTTCTTCTTCTTCTTCTTCTTCTTCTTATTATTATTATTATTATTATTATTATTATTATTATTATTATTATTATTATTATTATTATTATTATTATTATTATTATTATTATTATTATCATTATCATCATCATCATCATCATCATCTCATAGCAATCCGGAGCAGTGGAGAAACTTTAATTCCTGCCAATGGAAAATGATAATATGATTGTATGCCGCTGTTGCGCGCAAAGGTGCCACTGTACTCCGCACCATGCTCCCCCCGGACTCCTCTACTGCAGCCAAGGCCTAATTAAAAAGGAGCTAATTACGATCAGCAGTAGCCATGGGAAAAACGACTGCTACTGCTACATTCCTTTCCAAAAAGTTCGTGTTGGTCACCGTCAGCAATTGGCGCAAGTAACCAGGACTTCATCGTCTCCATGTCTACACAGGATGATTCAACAACCACCACCACAGGATATTCCTTAAACAACGGTATCATCAGGAGAGGGTTTTTTGAAATCAAGGAATGGAAGCCTTCATCTTCATCTGCCTTCATGAATGTAGGCCTTAGACCTGTTTCCACTTCAGCTCTCTCAGCTGAAGAAATATTAGGTATAAATCAGGGATAGATGAGAAGAGGGCATTTATCCCACCTATATTTCTAATTTAACATCATTCTGAGTTACTTAATACAAGAAAAGCATAAATTTTCACTTCTATTTACATTAACAGAATAGGTTTAAGCTAAACTATTTCTAGATTTTGGAATTTTTAACACAATAATTGTGAATTATTCCTCTACAACACCAAAGTGACGACTCATTCTGATCTTGGGATTTCAGTCCCTGCGTATGTTTAAAATCCTCAACCACCAAGTTGGGAATGACGTGGACATTATCTCAGTTTTGAGTCTTGTATTAACGTATTTTAAAATATTCTGGAATAGACCAACTGCTTCACGACTAACAGAATTAGCTTTTGCTTTTTAGTTGTGTCGGTAAGCAAACCGTGTTATCAATTATTGGAAACCACGCATTTATTGCTAATGTTTATGATGTGTAGAAAGCAGATAGAAAAATAAAAATATTGTTCTCTATACAGAACTAGTAAGACAATTATGAAAATAAGTCTATAAAATCGTGCGACTATTTCCCATCCAAATATATATTTTTATAAGGGTGCCGTTTAACAGGAATGAGAAACTAAATCACTTTGGAAGTAAAATTAAACCTATCTAAGGTATTCTTCTTTTCCACTTTATGGAATAGGTAAATTGCCCGTTCCGCTCTCACAGTAATTCTTTCATCTTGTCATAGGTCTTACTGAATTCCTTTTACCCCTTTGGTATTTAATCTTATGCTACCACTTGCCTTCATTCTTTCCAGATGCTGCTTCCATTTTTCTTGATATGCTTTCTTTTTTATTTTCCCTTGTGTATTAGTTACACTCCCTAGGACTTACAAGCCAGTACGTAAGGTCAGACGCCTGTCGGGGAGCAGAGGATCCTAGGACCGGACAGAGTAAACACCAGAAAGCGGGTGGTCAGCCAAGCACCAGGTATGATAGTGAGGAAGAGGTTGACATGAAATGCAGGCGAAATCGATGATTGTAAAGGTGATAATGGAGCAATTGGTAGAATAAGTGGCGGGGGAAACCGGAGAATCCGGAGAAAACCCACCCTGACGCCTCTTCCTTCACTACGAGTACCAAATGCGGGTCGCTGGGATCGAACCCGGGCCTCCTAGGTGGTAGGTGAGCACTCTAAACGCTCGGCCATGGCGCCGCCCCTTGATATTCCCTGATTTTATTATTTATTGAACATATTGTGACATAGTTATGCACCTCAATTATTGCATAGAAGGCGCCGATCGACAGACTGGCCGGGTGAAAAGTTAAGCGCTTTCACCCAACGCAGGCTGCAGAAACGATAATAGGGGAAAAAGGGATTATTCTGGAATCTTCTTTCTCTCCGCCTCCCGAATACCTTAGGACTCTGTGTAAACTTCCAGCGGCTGCATAAGTGAACGTGCTCGCGAGAGCAATTTAGTGAGATAGCGAGTTGTTCTTGATGTGATGATAGTTGTGACTTACAGCGAGTGCTATTACTGTGAGAGATTAGAGAGGTTCTGTGTTCGAATCCCCAGCGAGTGAAGTGGAAGGAAGAAGAGGCTGTTTCCCGCGTATTTCATGTCATCGCTACGTCGCGAAGAAAAGTGAAGTGACAAGGAAAATTGGACAGTCATATTTATTTAACTCTTCTTATACCGTAATTGCGTATTTCAGATAACGTTTTACAGCTTTTGGTTTTACTGAGAATATTCATTTCTGTATTCTACTTACCAACATCGTTCTGGGTGGCTCAGCTGGTCTACTGATCCTATGGTCGCGGTTTCAAACCTAGACCGATGGTGCCTAAGAACTTCAGCTCTATGCAGTAGATTTACTGGCATGTAAAAGACCTGCGGGACGAAATTTGCACACCAGCGACGCTAATATGATTCTGGCAATTGACTGCGTCGTTAAACAGCAAAATAAACATAAACAATTTTCCAACTTCTTTGCCACTACCCAGGTTTCGTAGCCATAAAGTAACAGAGAAATAGCTATATTTTCATAACATTTTAATCTTGTATCTTTTCTTGTTTTATTTTTTTAAGGTTTAATGAATGGTTCAGCACAGCATTTTGAATTTACGTAGTTTCACATTTATCTCTATTTACGTTTTTCTATTTACGTGTCTCTATGTATACTAAAATGGCAGCTAAATAACTACTTAGCTAAATAAAACATAATTTTGTATAAAATATATGAATTCCAATGTTCTACCTTACATGTTAATTTCTCAAAAATACTATTATTTTAGTTTTACATTGCTGCTTTTAAACTTCCATTTTCTTTGCATTACTTCATGAGAAGCATAAGAATGTGGCCGAGTACTACTTATGTGTACAGATAAGCATTGGGAAATTCAAACCAAGAACAACAAGTATTTCCAAAATGGCAAATGGTACAAACAATATATTTGAAATAAAGTATGTTTTAGAGAGATCTACATTTTTGTGCGATATATTTGTTGATCTGTCTGCTTAATGTCTTGTACAAAATTATGTAACATTCATTCACAATGAAGAGGACTTCACAGGCTAGTACAAGAAAATTCAGCTATACATTTTGTTTCTTCTTCTAAACCCCGGCGCAACAGCCCACGAAGTGCAAAGGCCTACCGCCCAGCCGCTGTGTCCCCCACCTCTGCCCACTACAGGCGTCATTGGTGAGGTGCAGTATTGGAGGGTGGGACGTGGTCAGCACCCCGACCCTCCCGGCCAGTTATGCGGTCTTCTAGACTTCTCCATCAAGTAGCTCCTCAATTGGTCCCCCCGGGACCTAACAAGGCTGAGTGCACCCCGTGCCAGACCTCCCAGAGGGGATAAAATCCCCATGCTGGTACCGGGGATCGAACCCGGGTCCTCCGCGCCAGAGGCAAGCGCGCTACCAACTACGGAGGCGGTTATGTAAATATCTTAAATATAGGTATTTTCATCAACATTGTTGGGGAAATTCTTGAGAAAATAATAAATAAGATATTTCTTCCATGTAAATATTAATTTGGGGTGACGTAGTTTGTCAAAAATCTTCATGTCGCAGCTTTGGTATTTATCCAAAATTTCGTTTTGAACTATGCTGTTCACAGGCACATACATAGACCTCTTCCCAAAAATGCTTCTTTCTGCTTAAGCGAACCTCAAAACATATATTTACAGGGAAGTGTCAATATAGACATTTTAGGTGGGATACAGTACAAAAACCTTTTTAAAACCTGCTGGAACATTTAGGCAAACGCTCCTAAAATTACCACACCCCTCCATTAACACCACATCGCAATTTTGTTCATAAAGCTGGCTTACTCTTTTCATAGCAGTAAATTTTTGTGGGGATGGCAAATCCTCAGGGACTACCAGATATCCGAAAATGTCTTTCCTTGCTGTGGAAATGAGCCATTCATTTGCTGCCAACAGCCAAGGTTACTGCACCTTCTTTTCAAACTTTCTTCCGTTAAAACACAGTTTTAATTATAGCAAGAACATTTTCCAACCCATCACATAAATGTAAACGTGTTCAATACGTCGAGACGATATTGGAATTCTGGAAGAAACATAACAACATATCGGTTTCTGGTTCCCCAATGTGTGAAGGATTCATTGGCTTGTGTGACGTCTGTCACGGCTTGTTTACTGTCAAACACATCGCGAGCAGTAGCTTGCTATACAGGATGTTCACAACACGAACCCCAAATTACGCGTAATAGAGAGTACATTTACATTAGAACATATTTAAAATGAAAAGGGCTATTTCACCAATGAGTTCCCTTCAACAAAATCTGCTGTGTTTTACTCACATGACTTTCTCTACTCTTGTACTAACTATTCTTATGAACTCTTATTCCTCTACCTTCTTTATGTTAGTCAAGATAAACGTTTGCAGAAATTATCTAATTGTATATTTGCTCGCAGGTACAAGGGGCATATGGGAATACAGTAGACTTTGAGCGACCGCCTCTGTAGCCCAGTGGTAGCGCGCCTGCCTCTGGCACGGAGGACTGGGGTTCGATTCCCGATATCGGCGTGAGGATCTTTCTCCCGCTGGGAGGCCTGGCACGGGGTACACTCAGGCTCGTTAGGACCCGGAGGGGCCAATTGATGGAGAAGTAGCGACCCCAGGTCGTGGAGGGCGCATAACTGGCCAGGAGGGTTCGGGGCGTTGACCATGTCCCATCGTCCAGTACTGCAATCCACTCATGACGCCTGTAGTAACCAAAGGTGGGGTACGCAGCGGCCGGGCAGCAAGCCTTGCTCTTCATTGGTGGTTGCGCTGGGGGTTTAGTTTAGTTTAGTAGGCCTTGAGCGATAGTCAAATATTTAAACGCTGGTTGCTATGTGCAGGCTTTGAAATTCCGTTCTCTTTGCACAGCTATAAAAATCAGATGTGTTGCACTCACATGGCTTTCTCTATTCTTGTTCTATTCTTACAAATTTTTATTCTTCTATCTCCTTTATGTTAGCCGAGATAAAGATTTGTACAAATTATCTCATTGCTAATTTTCTTGTAGCTGAAAGGGGAATATGGGAATACAGTAGGCTTTAGCGATGGTCTAATATTTTAAAGCTTTGAAATTCCGTTCCCCTTGCACGTCAAGAGATAAAAAATTCAATAACGACCTTCCACTTGAGAAAAGTATAAGTATTGCAAAACTAATAAGGAATGTCTCCGAAATTGGTCACTCCACAAAAAATGCATTTGGATATAAACTGTGTTTTAACGACATCTACATTTCTTGTACAATAAGATTTGGTCTATCTCTTATGGTTATGCAGAAGTCATGAAGAGTAAACAGGACTACATGGGCTATAGCTAGAAAATCCAAAGTATCCATTGCATTTGTCATGAACGTATCTTAAACATATGGCACTTTAATAAAAATCCTTAGTCTTTTTTGAGAAAATAAAAAAATTTCAAAAAATTTTCCATGCAAAGAGTATTTTAAAGTGGAGAAATTTTCTTCAAAATCTTTATACCGCATTCTTGAATGATATGAAGCTTAAATGCCAACTTTGGTTTTTAACCGACTTTTCGTTTTTGAGTTATGTTATTCACACACACACACACACACACACACACACACACACACACACACACACACACACACACACACACACACACACACGGACCTTTTTCTAAAATTGCTTTTATGGATTCAGAGGGCCTCAGAACACATTTCTCACAATAGAAATTTTAGGTTGAATACAGCTCTAAAGGAGCATAATTTTGAGGTTACGTTTGGATAGTTCCACATGTTCCAGAAAGAACAATGCAAGCTGAAGTCTAGATGTTATCATCAGAGAGCTTATAAAAAGAATTAATTGGGACTACGAAAGCCATAAGAGATCACTGAAAAAAGGATCAAAAGCTCATACAAGACAAGCTATACTAAAATATTCGTAAATGCTGTAAAATTAGAGAAATGTCTGCAAAACAATATAAATGAACAGAAAACAGCTTCAACTCCTACAAAACGAGAGAAATGATTGAAAAACATCTTAAAAGCCCTTAAAAAGTCAAAACGCCTCTAGCAGTGGTAAAATATGCTAAAAACACTAACTCTGTAATACTTGCAACCACATAAATGAAGCCATTCTTGCCTAAAAGGTGAGGTTGGGTTAGGTGATAACAGGTTAGTATTGGCGGATAGAAGAGGAGAGCTTAGCTTGGGTTAAACTAAAAGTATGGAATAGAATTTGTGTGGTCTTTAATGGAAATGGAACAACCGTAACTACAATGTAATCAAAATGGCCAAGACCTTCCTAAACGAGTATCAATAATGGGAAATTGGATGTAAAAATCTTCTAAAAGACTTAAAATCTGCTTTAAAAAGACCACAAAAATCGTCTATTAATCCAATTCCTACAATATATGCACATTTCAATGGACACTACGTACAGCCGTGAAAAAAAGGTAATATCTGGAACGTCAATTTCGTCTAAGTCCACAAGCACAGCGCCCACAGGGTGTCTTTCTTGTTTTGTATCTTACCTGATAAGACAAATTACAGTGATATTTCTCAGATGTTGAACTTGAGTGTGATAAACTAAGATACAAATTCTCTCCAAAGATTAATTTAGCAGATTTCGAAATGTCTATACAATCTACAATAAAATTCATCAGGCCACAGATCAAATTCAGTGGTTGTCGATTTCAGATTTTGCAAGTCTGCTGTCGAAAAATTAAATTAACTGTGCTGCTTGCCAGTGGATAAAAAATGAGACGAAAATTTGTTCTCCTTAGAATTTGGACGAGTTTGCATTTCTATGATATCGAGAGCAAGTAGGTATGCGGACTAGTTTACAATGATTTCCCTTATAAGAATTTAGAAGTTAATCCGTTGAAGAAGCAGGAGGAGGAGGAGGAGGAGGAGGAGAAGAAGAAGAAGAAGAAGAAGAAGAAGAAGAAGAAATAAAAAGAAATGTTTTATATCCCTATGTCCATTTGAAAGAAGAGGGCTTTTCAATGGTGAAAGAATGACTAAATTTGGAAATAGATTATCCTACATGCAATACACAAAAGTTTTCTCTGCCATTTATCGTGAATAAATATTAATTATACGAATTCGAGTTACGGTTATGTGAGTTAATATCTAAATCCCTAGGTTGAAATTTCAAAGGTTGTGTTGCAATTCGGTCCAGAAGTTTTGCGTGAAGCTTGTTTCTTTTTTTTTTTGTCTCACATCCATTAGCGCAGTTTCACATTCTCACATGTATCACTTATCTTGATGAGCTCTCGCCTACACAAATGAAACACGCCAACACATACATTACTCGATGAAGATATTACCTGTTAATTGTTTACGTAAGACGGTTTATATCGAATGGGATTGCCGATACAAAGGGAGAAGAAAATTAGACGAGTTTCAAGAAAACGAGATGCTAGTTGTCTCTTCCCCTTCTTCTCATTCGTATCACTAGGGAAAAGCCGCACTCATGCATGAACAGTAAAAGCCTCCCTGCACATAAAGAAAGGTCGTGTATTGTTTCCTGGCAGTTCTCATCGGCGAGCGTTCCTCGCGGAATATTCATCGATATCTCACTTGCCTGGGCCAATTGCGAAACCACATCACTCTGTCGGCGATCCCCAGCACTGAAGACAAGCAGCTAAAATAAACACAACCAGGACGGAAACAGTTATATATTTTGTTGTTGGTACGAAGGGGATACGGGAGACTGAAACGAGTGTCAAATGTTCAAAAATCTGAGGTGTTGCACTCACATACCTTTCTCTACTCTTGTTTGAACTATTCTTACAAACTCTTACTGCTCTATCTTCTTCATGTTAGTTGAGATAAACCGAGCGAGATGGCTCCGCGGTAACGTGTGAAGCTCGTATTCGGGAAGTAGTGATTCAATTCTCGCGAGAGATCTACCTGACCCACGGGGTTTTTCGGGGTTTTCCGGGCTGCTAGACGAATGCTGGGTAGGTTACTTTCATCCCCCGAATTTCTTCTCTCTACATTTCACTTCACTAATCATTTCAGTCATCCTTTCAGTGTATTTCAGGGTCGAAAGTGTTAGCGGGCGGACGAAATGCTCCAAGTGGCTCCGTCCCCTATCATGGCAGCCGGGCTCCGGACCGTGTTCACACCGAGGTCTTTGAGCCCCTGCAAGGCGTTGCTCCGCGCGAACCGGTGGGAATGGTGTCAGGGAGTTTCTAATTGGAAAAATGTAGGAACCCTGCCCTCTGCTGTACCTACTCTCCCGTGGTCGGCCGCCCTCTGTCTCCTCTCACCTCCCCCTCCCTCCCGGGGGCGCCCCTTCGGGGCACAGGCACAAAAGATCTCTGAGGTCGAAGTGCCGAAGTTCCGCTCCGCGTCTGTCCCTCTCCCTTCTAGTTGAGATAATGCAGAAATTATCTTATAGCTGATTTTCTTGTTCAATGACCGCAAAGAGCATCTCTCCGCACCTGCGGTCTATGTCACATTATTTATCGTTGTACGAAGCCATGGCCATTTCATCACTGCTTTAGGACACGATGCAAGGGTACGTTGTCTAAAACAACGAATGAAATAGCTATAGTTTCGTATAGCGATAAATAATGTGACATAGACCGAAGGGGGATATGGGAATACAGTAAGCTTTGAGCGATTGTCAAATCTTTTAAAGCTTCAAAATTCCGTTCTCCTTTAATAACAATGTTACGTGTAAAGCATGTATTGGGATGATGTGATTTTCTTGAAAATCTTCTTGTCACGTCCTTGAAAAAATACTTAACTTAAAAACCAAGTTTGGTATTTATCCGAGATTTTGTGGTTGAGTTATACTGTTCCCACGCGCGTACGTATTGTTGCTTGCTTCTTTTGATTCAATGGATCTCAAAACTTGTACTTTCGATGAAATCGTGATGTCCAACTTGCTCTACTTTCTCTATCTACCTTAAGTATGCGTTTGAAAAAGTAAAATTAGAATTCTTTCCAGCATGTTCGTTAGACGGCTATTTGCAAGAATGCAAACATACAATATGGAATATTGCAAAAACTACTAATGCTATGAAAAAAAAAAAAAAAAAAGATAAACATCTCATGTGACATAAACTGTCCATATAGGCGAGTTTTACATTTTTTTCTGTGGTAAGTTTATATATATATATATATATATATATATATATATATATATATATATATATATATATATATATATATATATCTAATATACAATTTATGCAAATTTATAGAAAGTTCATTTAAATGGAATAGGACTTCAAAGCCTATTCAAGATGGACAGTTAAGTTCTGTCACAACTATAGACGTGGATAGCACAAGAAAGAACGACACTATCCAAAATATGCAAATACAAAGAACAAATAGTAATTCAAAATATCCTCCTCTGGAGGCTACATAGCCTTTCAAACAGCGCGGCCAATTATCTATAGCAGTCGTATGACATGCATATTCAACTTCCGCACTGCTCACTTCAAATCTCATTTTGGGGTCTCCAGATTTCTGTGTCCTGTCGAACAAGCTTTACTCTCGATGATGTTCCATAGTTGGTAGTTCAACGGATTCAGATCTGATCTTCCTAATGTCAGTCTTGGTGCACTATAAACTCGTGAACATTGTCTTTAAGCCACTGTTGCACGTATTTACCCGTATGAGCTGGTGCAGAGTCTTATTGAAAAATTCAGTTTTTGTGTAATACCATATGAGTCAAATCATAAGACTCTGTACCAGCTCATAGGCTAAACACGTGCATCAGTGGCTTAACTGTGTTCGGAAGTTTATAGTACATCAAAATTGGCCATTGGGAAGCCCAGGTTTGAATCTGCTGAATTACCAATTATGGGACATCATCGAGAATAAGTTTGCTCGATATGACAAAAAAAGCTGGAGGCCCTAAAACGAGATTTAAGGCGAACAGTGCAGAATTTGCACATAAATGTCGTACGTGCTGGTACAGATGGTTGGCCGCGCCGTTTGAAAGACTATATGGTCTCCAAAGGTTATTTTGAATTACTAATTCAATATATGGTATGAAAATGTTTGGGAAGTGTCAATCTTTGTTGAGATATGGTTGTGACAGAACTTATGACATGACTAGACTTGGTCGTTAGACCTGTTTATTTGAGAAATTAAAAAAATGAACAGTTTTGCATTTAAAAAGTAGGTTGGGGTGGGAGAATTTGAAAATCTCCACTTGACTTGCTAATCTGACTGAAATATGAAATTTGGTAGCCATCCAACTTTTCATTTTTGAGTTCTAATGTTTGCTCTCTCTTTTTCTACCTACCAAAGTGCCTAACGAAACCATTTATCTTTATTAACACGAAATTGACAGAAAAACGAGCCGTTGTGTGAATGATGTGGAACAGATATGAATGTGAACGACAACGGGTATAGAAATTCCTGTCACTGTAACACATCAGATATTTTTGTAGAATCAGAGCTTAAAAATGGAAACACTATTTAAGTATTATAACTCGAGTACTCTTTTATAACGCCTGGGGTGTGAAATAATTTTAGCACAAACACAAAATGTTTTCAACTCTAAACCTACAAACAAAATCCTCTTATATAACAACACAGCCACAAATTGTGCACTTTATAAACTTTTTTTTCTCTCTTCCTCAGAAAGGAAGCCACGAGTACTTGTCAACAGTTGACGAAGCCTGAAGGTAAAGAAAAACTACTTGGTGTTACTTTTTCAAGAGTTGTTATTAAATCACATGTCAAGCTTCCAAAAAGAATGTTGTTTCACGTTTTACGTCAAGTGGGTGCTGTAATGGGGCGAGTGGAAGGATTAATTAGCACCTAATTATTTTTGTTGAGGCAGAAGCTGAGGAAACAGGCGTCATAGGAAACTAATTAACAGCGCTAACATTCTAGCAGGGTTTCTGAAGGGAAAGGGTTAGTCCGTTACACAGTACAGTCCGCCTGTTTTACTGTTACACTACAGTATTTTATCTCTGCCTAAAGATTGGGAAAGTAAACGATTGGTCTAATACGCATCTCACATTAATATGTATGTCTTTATTTCCATGTGTTCAAAATGTTAAATTTTTAAATTTTGGTACTCGTTTCACGAAGTAGTTTAACGATTAATTAATCCAAAAATGTATGATTTATGTAAAACGTTGCAATAGAAGTGTTTTATCATTTTACAACATTTTTACTCGATCTGAGACAAGAGTTTTAGGCTGTAAAGGTCCAAATGAAGTTGGATTTCATGAATTTTACATTTCAGTGATGCTATCAAATTTGTTTTGTAAGCAGCACATAAATACCCTGATTTACGTCAGGGGATATTGCGGTCCAAATAATTTCGCAATTTGTGTAAGTGGCAAACATCAATATAACGATTTAGAATTTTGGATATCAAGATTTCGTACTTTTAGGATCTTTTTATAGATTTGTTGTAATTCTGGCTTTTACCTCATTATAGGCTATGAGATTTAACTTGTCCGGTTTGTCTTTGGAATGCTCTACCTGCTTTGTCTAACTTCTTGGAAAGCACACACCCTTCTCCCAGATCTCTGTTGTCTATTAAATGGCTAGATGCACTTTGCAAATACCCACCAGCTTAAAGAGAGAGACAACAAGACAGAAGTGTCTCTTGTCTCTTTCTCTTTTGGCCCTCACAAGTTAAATCTCACAAACTTTAGCTTGGTTTATCTATCTATATTTGTTTTTTTACTGCTACATAGTGCAGTTTGTTTCTAGGTTTTGCCATGATCCATTTTGTGAGTAGTTGAGCGTCCTTAAAACTATATCCTCATCATCATTATTATTATTATCATCATTGTTCTTTGGTTCATCTATATATTGGCCTCTGCTTCACCAATGTCTTGGTAACGTTATAATGGGGATTAAGCAAAATATGATCATAAAAATATGAATAAATACCCCAGAATATTATGAAATAAAGTATTTTTAAACTAAAACCTATTTTACTTTAAGATTTATGGGAGATTAACTACCATGCTTAAAAAGTAGGCTTTGTAGATGTTTGTCCATACCTAATAATAAATAAAATGAAATAATAACGTGGAATTTATAGATTTCAATCATTAGCGGACCCTTAAATTCATAAAAAAGGAAAAGATGTTACCGTTTGCTTTGTCGCTTAATAGAAATAACATTTGAGAACGTTTAATTTCTGCATTACCTCACATAGGGGAAATGCTACCTTTTCTCAATTCTGACTTTTTGGAAAAGGTGGTGCGGGCTATTAAAGACATCTTTACTGGAAAGAGTGACTTGGTATTTCTAAATGTGCATTAGAGACAACTGAAGGGAATGGTTCATTGCTAAGGAAAATAATTTTTAAAGCGAAAAATCGTAAACATTACAAAATTTGAAGTCTCTGAACTTCATATGGCATGAATACGACTGACTAGGACACCTCGACTCAACACGGATATTTTATGCTTACCACATCGAGGAGAAAAGGATGTGTGACGGAACCTTTGGGCTGGTCGCCTGAGGACACTGCTCAAAAAAGGCTTCCCTCTGCCAGGAACCGGGGGATATTACACCTACCTGAAGTGCTCAGAGAGGGCTGCCATCTGGTGGGGCCGAGAAGAACTTTCTAGCGAGCAAGCTTCTGTGTCTTTGCCTGCTATTCCTGCTTAACTATAAATGGAAGCAAACGGACAAGAAATTCGTGGTAGAACATAACCACTCCCAGTTTTCGCCTTGTCAATACAATAGGGAAAACCACGAGTGGCTGGCCTCAGGAATCGAACCCAGGATCTCCCGAATGCGAACTGCACTTTACCAGGGAGCCATCCCACATGCCAAGTGGTATTTACGTTGCTTTTCATTCCCAGTTATGTTATTGTCTCACACACACACACACACACACACACACACACACACACACACACACACACACACACACACACACACACACACACACACACACACACACACACCACACATACACTCACAGGACCTTTTGTAAAACCTTATTTTATTGCAGCAGGATTCAGGAGCCTCAAAATATGCATTTTCCGTAACATTTCGACTTCGAATTTTAATTTGATTGGAGCACTTTCTTTAACTACTAGAAGTAGGTGCTAGAGAGAGCTTTTTTCTGCCTGCTTTGGAGGAAAAAGTGGATATTTTGTTTCACTCCTTAAAAGAGGTAATACTTTTTAAAAACTAAAAATTCATAATATGCGATTTTTGAACATGTCCTTTGTACCCGAATTCGATATTAGATTGGTTCAGGAAAACAAGGAAAAAGAACCTCAAGTTTTTCTACTGAAGGACACTGAATTAGCACAAAACGATGACGTGTATATGTAGTCATCGTACTGAATCTCGTCAGCAACATTGCTGGTAACTTGACGCAATATTTGCGTTTACTTGACCAACATACTGATGGCTTCATTTCCGTTCTAGGGAGTTCACTTTTACACCTACACTTGTCGGTGGGTTATGCTGTTTGAATAAATTCTACTTGTCTTCCGTTATTTCCACCCAAGATAAAGGGTTATATCCAGTATTTTAGTTAAACCTTAACTCTTTCTAAACACGAAGTTTATTTAAATGAATATGCGAGGTGTGAGCAACCAGAGTGTACTAAAATATTGAAGCCTAATTTTCTTATAGTATTATTTTGTTATAATGTTGTACCCGTTTAAAGTGTCCCTGATAATGCAATTTTTGTTATGTTCCTTTAAAATGTTCACTGAAGTTGAATGAAGGGATCTAAAAAGCTTCACAAAAACAGTTTTGGTTTAGAGATTAAAACTGTAATACACGATTCAGATTTAGCAAAAATCACATTACATGCTTTAGTTTTCCTGGAAAAGTTTTAATTGTAAAACTTTAATTAATTAGGACTGCGAAGAACTAAATTCTTGAAATAAAATGCAGAATTTAAGAGTTTAAAGTCTACTTATTTGTACAGTACGATTTTGTCTATCTCTTACATTTGTTCAAAATGAAGGTACTACTAATTATTGCAGAACCACAAATTGTTTTTTAACTGAAACGCTGAACGTTCATTTAAACATATTTAAAATGGATTCTTCTGAAGTAAGATACAAGAACAGGAAAAAATAATTAGTTGAAACATGTTACAAAGTCCGTTTGCCCCCGAGGATGGGGCAAACAAACACCAACATTTTTAGTCACTGTCATCACTTATACGGTCTCTACGCACTTAACATGATACCAGCTTACAGAATTGAGGTACTGTACCCAGTGCTCCCCTTGCTTGTTACACTGTTGGCATTCCTTGCAGATATTCATCTCATAGGCAAGCTACTTTTAACTTTACTGGTTTTCGCTACTCCCGCCTTCTCCTTTTCAGCGCGGGCGTTTTCCTAGCTTTTAGTCATTTATAAGTTCTGGGCTTGTTATAAAATAAAACTTTCTGGATTTCTTTTGATTTCTGCTTTAGTTTTAATATGCAGGACTTAGCTGTTCGAAGTTTGTCGAGGGTGTAGAGGCTTGAGTTTGACCTTCTTGTGTTTTTTCTGTTCCCATTATTTGGGATTGACTCCTGAAAATTCTCCAAGGGAGTTTGATTCTGAAATCAAGAATTCAATTTTCAATACCAGTTTCTCTATTTTCGTGTTAAAATGAACACGGGACTAAATTTAACTTCAGTAAATATGATGCACATCATTATTTAGATATGCTTCACATCTATAAAAGTTTTAAAGGTTGTATTGAACTAATTGCGAGTTGAAAAGTGCACTGTCCTTTTTCCTTGCCCATCTGCAGCACAGTTCAGTAACATAGAAAATAATTTAGAAGGCAGACAGACGGTAAACATTTACTCAACTAAGTTTCATCACCGATAGATCGATCCTTGATGTCTGGTGTGTATCTAGAATATTGTTCTACAACTTTGTTTTCCATAAAACCCTTATGTACCACGGACGGAATCTTAACAGTTCAATCCGACTACGGGCATCATGCTAGGTCTACAGCGAGGAGGAAAAGAAAAGCAATCAAATAACTTATTTGATATATACTTTAATGAGCTCTACTATCCCTAGTAGTAATTGTGAATTTTTTAAATGTTTCCTTGTTATGCAACATTACATAAAATTCAACCTAATAAAGGAAAGTCATAGGATATTCATACAAAGTGAATTATTCAAGATATACATGTCATTTCCAACGTTAGCGTATTAAATATATTACATTTCAATCAAACTAGAAAGGGTGGTTTTGAGAAAATAAAACCTAATGAAAAATTTTCGAAAGTAGACAAATGTTTCTTACACGTTTCGTTTCTGTTGCTGGATTGGACGTTTGCTTTGCGATAATCACAAATCCTCTCCACAATATGACAGCACAACTAACGTAGGCATGGATTCTAGCCTATCACAGCTTCTTACTTTCCTCGTGCTGCAAAGCGGGCACTAGATCTATACCCGGAATTAAAATCCACACCGCCATGAGTGGGATCGAACACGGGCGCAATTTGCTAACATTGTGGACATAGACATTTCCTAATCACCACCTAACGGACATATATAAACGTTTATGATTCCTTCTTCTTGAGGGCACTTTTTCCATTGATTCAGCCTATTGTATCCTTGTGTGAAATACATTTATCTCAACTAACAAAGACTAGACAGAAGAATACTGTTTTGTAAAAATAGCTTGATAAGTATGCGCAGATAAAATCATATGAATGCAACACATCAGATTTTTTGAAACTGGATTGCTTAATTCATTTCTGATCAAGGAAGGAAATAATTATTATAATTGTTTTTAAAACTAAGAATGACAAATCACAGCACTATTATGTTACTTTCACTCAGAATACACAAAGTAAATCCTCAAGAATGCTCATAAAGAATTACAGATCTTAAAAGTTGTAATGCATCACAAGGACCTGTCAGAATAAAGGTGTAGCTTCTATTCCCGTAAACGTGCGGCGTTAGGAAAACGCCTAACCCATCTCGCTAATGGGATAAAGGCAGCAGGAATGAATCTCTTAATCTCTCTGTTTTTTTAATCCCCTAATCTTGTTAGGGAAATGTCGCAAAATTCTTCTCTACAGAGAGAAATTATATTCTTGTAGAGAAAAGGAGATTAGTAAGGGTTCAAGTCAAGGTCAAACAATTGTCATGGCAACTCCAGGATCAGCTGTTTACTTCACTTTGTTCTACTAGCGATTTCTTACACTAATTACATTTGTTTTCATGCAGAAAGACATTAAGAAGTCACAACACTTTTGTAACCTTTGAGCATATTGGAGCAAAACTTTAAAGTCAGAAAAGCTCTCATATCACTGGGAAAACGGATGCAGTTTACAATGTGAGTACGTCTCCAAAGATTGTTACTTTTGTTTGATTGAAATGCACGATTTATAAATGTAATCCTAAAGGATTAATATTAACGAGAACTAATTGTACAAAAAACACACGACTTTCTTTCTTATTCCCTTTCTATATATCTTTATATATAGATCTTTATTTTAGATATAAGAAGGATACACTAGGCTAAAGCGATTGTAATTTTGTAAAAGAATCGCTACACGATGGGCTTGAAATTGCACATTCGTACATGTCCACGAGAAAAACGAAAAACGACTTGACACTTAGAAAAAGTATAAGTGTGTGAACGTTCAAACCAATTACAAAGAATATCTCGAAAATGGTTAATGTCACAAAAATGTTATTTGACAAATCTGTGCTTTAACCAGCTTCACAAGTTTTGTGTATGTTTATCTCTTAGGCATTACCAATTATACAAAACTAAGTCAGAATGAAGAGGATTACACTGGTATTCCCAGAAAATTCAAGATATAAGTTTTATTTAGTATGCATACTAGATCTTAAACGTCTGCTATTTTAACCAAAATACTATGAACCATTTATGAGAAAATAAAAATAACGAAAAATTGACTATATAAACTGAAGGTTCGGGTGAGGAGATCTTGAAAACCTTGCACTTACTCAAGTTTAGAATTTAACCTATTTCGTTTTCGAGTTACACACACACGCGCGCGCGCTCTTAACGTATTTTTTTTTTTTTTTTTTTTTTTTTTAATTTTTTGAGGGTGGAGGAATCAAAGAGTTTCAAAATGTGTATTACAGCGAAATCTCATTATTGAATTTTTGGATGAATATAATATTTCCTCTATTTACAATAGATAAGTGGTAGAAAAGGTAACAAGATAAAAACAACATATATACCTGAAGGCATAGGTACTCACCGAAATCCCCTCAGCACAGGACGTCTCTACATAGAAAATGTACTCGTAGTTTTGACTTCAATTAAAATGTCAAATTTGGGATATTATCATGACAAAATGTGTACCTTGACTTTTCAGTGAATAACCCTAGAAGCCTCAGTCTCATTGAGTTTTAGAGACATTTATTAGTAAACATTTAGAATTTTTAAAATGCACAATGTCACCTAAAATGTAAGGTAAGAAGAAGAAGAATAGCATTCTTCCCAAGTTTGCTACGTCGGTATTTCACTCAGAATTCGAGTTTTGAGATTCACTGGACCCAAAAACGCGCGCGTGACATAACTCAAAAACGAAAAATACTGAATTCCTTGTTGAGTCAGACGTTGGTTTAGAAAGTCACGTGAATATTTTCAAGTAAATTACCCCATTCCAAGCTCTTTCACATGGAAGAAATATTGCTATATGTAATTTTCTTCAAATTCTCATCAAAATACCAAATAATAAAGTTATATGACTAATAAAATATTTATTTTAAAGTTTATGCGAGTGGCCTTTGAAGACATATGTTATTTTGAATTCATTTTGTATTACTATAAAAGAATATAGAAAAACTAACCACATGAAAAAAACTCTTGGTCATGCAAAGTCGAATATCAGCAACTCGGTTTTAAGAGATTTGATATCGCTTGTAAACACCTCCTTGTACTTGTAAGAAATGTGTAATACCACTTCTGTAAACGTTTGTCTTGCTTAATATAACGCAGATAGAAATAAACAAGCTTCAGTAAGAATAGTCTGTACGAAAGAAAGTGATGTGAATGTCATGACTTAACATTTTGGAGATGACGGTTAACCTTGAATTGCCCATGAAGAAGGCCGCATGCCTATTAACAGAGGATGACAGACCGGTATGGACGGTGATGTAACCTGCACTTGCCAAACGCTCCATGTTACGTCAATGTTCTGGTAACCACATTACCATATATGGAACTGCCATGCTGCCCATTATGGTATACTATCAGGTGCTGACTAACTCACATATGTTGAGGTGAAAGTTGCCTCATGAAGCTCTCAAATTGGACCTTTCTGCAAGATAGGTCAATGTCTTTCTTATGCGTAAAGAGGTTAAGGAACATCGTGCCTGGTTTAAAACGTCGGTCAAAGATGTGTATGTAGATTTTCAGAAACACTTCGAGCCTTCAAGTCCCTTCAATGCTACAAAGCCGAGTTTTTATGTTCATTCATTGATTATGTATATCCTTTTCACTAATATCTAAATGGTCTAGAAAGACCCAACCGTGAAATGTCTACCTTTTTAGGTTTCCGCTTAAAACGACATTTCTCTGTGTGAACTTCAAATACAACATAATGGAACAGAACAAGCAGTACTGAAATTACGAAACCCAAAACATGGTACCCTTATTATAAAAATCTGATGTGTGTATTCACATGACTTTTTCTACTCCTGTACAAGCTATTCTTAAAACACTTCTATCTACTTCATGTTAATGGAGATAAACGTTTGTTGAAATGTTTTGTTATATATTTCCTTACTGGTACAATGGAGTTGGAGGATACAGTAGGTTTAACTGAAATACTATTTGAGTGTCCAACATTGACAAATGCTACTTTGAAAGCAACTAGTACACTCTTGGATTACTTTTCGTGTGGCATTTGTTGTAGACAAGGCTGCCTTAAAGCCATACTGCTTGTCCAGTATTTTTGAATTTAATTATATAGGTTGAAATTCTTTGTATGACAAACTTCTCACAACACTTTCTAGATAATCACAGCGGACTTAACCATCGATGATAGCCATCTTTCTTAGACACGGCTTCTTTTCATTTCGTTGGGAAACAGCTAAACCGGAAACACTTGTTTCAGAGTGTCCGTTAGAGTTTAGTGAATATGTTTGATAATGACGCCATCTAAACCATTTGCATTCAGGCCCATCTGTTCAATCTGATTTCTTATTACCTAACTTGGAATGTCTTCGTTTGGTGAGTCTTCTGAGGTGGGGGGCGGGAGGAGGGGTTTTGGGGGGGGGGGTTGAATAGGATCAACGCTGTACCCTCAGTGGAAATAGGTGATATTATTTTTGCATAACAGAAATTTAAGGTAAAGGTTGCTTCGTGAAATGTTTCTGCAAGTGTTTTGGAGTTCCAAAGAAAGGTTGTGTATGTTTTGACAGAAAAATTTCCAAGAATTCAGCTTCATTGTTTAATCGTAGCCTGGTAATTATTCTTATAGATTAGTAAAAGGTATCAACTATGCATCTTTCTAACGCCATTTGTGCCTCCACGCTGAATTCCGAGGTCTGGTGTCCAGTAGGCTAGTGTTTCTTGGTTCGTCTAAAAGATGGGAATGTGGATGATCTTATTCGAATCAGTTCGGTTCTAATGATGTCCTCTAATGCATGTAAGTGTCTCGAGTATAATACTTCATGTAACTCCAATCGCCAGCGCTTTCCTACTGTTTCTATTCTTGTATAAAACATTTCCACTTTGCGAATTTTCTTGTGGGTGAAATAGTGTCCTGTGTGACCTGTCTCCATTGTAGCCAAAGCCTATGGCGTTGTGGTCAGAGAAAAGGTCTTTCGATAACATATACCAAACTGTTATTACGATAGGCTGAGTGACGTCCACGTATCCAGTTTTACCCTCGAGCTTCTGAAAAGGCTGGACTGTGCAAAATGTCTTCTGGTGCTGCCTGATCAATTTCCCAGTGATTCAAATAACCCGCCGGTACATAAATTAATCAAGACCGGTACATATACAGATAATTTCACTCGTATGAAACAAGGGTGGTAACAGTAGTGTTATAAAAACTTTACTCTACTAAGTGGTGTAATCTTCCATTTCTGGTGTTAAAAATCTATTTTTAATGCCAGATGTCTAAAAGTTATTCTTGTAAACATCACCCATATTGACTTGGCCCTTCTTTGTTAATCTCTTGCCTAAATGAGGTCGCGTGCGGTTAGTTGTATGTCTTCCTTTAGTTCAGGAACTAGAAATATGAACTAGTGTCAAGTAGTTACAAGGAAGAATAGGTATTCTTTGTTGCAATCCAAGGTCTAAGAACTTCATCTTGTAGTACTGCGTACTGTTTACCCCTAAATACTGCAGAGAGAATATTACAGAAGCGTAAATTCGGTGTAGTTTTAGATACGCCAGTTATGGAAGCGCTTCAAAGAGTGAAAGAGATACACCTATTCCACTTAATGACTTCTCAGACATTCTATCAAACTCGAATGTTTACAGGATGTAGGTGCATGTCTTCTAAGTTAATTTTTCTAACTTTATATAATAATTTTTTTCATTAAGAAAGGTCAAATTGTTTCTTAATTGCGTTGGAGTGTTGTGTTTCTCCTCGCTTGCCTCAAAGTGTCCCCGTGGAAAATGAGTGGAAATTGACGCGATTGCTTCATCACGGATAATCTGGGCAGTCTTCCAAAAGTCACCTTTTACAGTTTTTCATCAAGAGAAAAGTCTCCAAATACTGTAGCTTCATATTCTATTTGTGTTTTCAACCTCCAATCAAATTTGCTCTTTAGTATGATTTAAATTGTAAGCATGCTGGAAAACGATAGGAAAATTGCAACTTATGTAATTCTGATTTTCTGGCAAACCTTTTTCTTTACGCAGTTTCTGTATTTCCAATGTTTGAAAATATAGTTACCTAAAAGTGCTTTTTAAAACTAAAATTGCTCCATTATTGTAGTTTTATTTTTTGAAAAGAATTATTTGTATTTATTGTTTAAATATGCAATGGCTAATGACATACTTCATGCTTTTTTGAAAAAAATATAATAGATAGAAAGTGCTTAGTTTTGGAGAGGAAATCCTACTGGAGGACTCTTTCCAGCAGGTTAAATTTGTTCATTGTTTCAAATTAATACCTCTTAAAGTCGAAAACTTATTGAAATATAACTTAAATATACATTTCATATACACCAAACAAAGCTATGACACATAGATGTCAACTAAATTAATTGAAAACTGCGGAGTGTACAATCTTCGGTACCATATTTGAAGGCACCTCATAACTCGGCGAGGCTATTTATACCGCAAAGATTATTTCAAGGTTAATGTGTAATACCGTTGATAAGGTGGAAGCGGTTTGTGACTTTATTCTTATCTACTACACAGGTAACTAAAGAAATCGATCACGATATGTCAATATTCCTTTGATCTGACACTTCAGGTGAAGAAAAATAATCCTAAGCTGTCATTCAAATGAAATACGATAATGTAACTTAAAATTCTTGGTAATATTTGATAACTTAAGCTGCACTTGTGAAAAAGGCTGTTGCAACATTTCTGTAACAGCCTTAGTATAGCAACAGTATTGTAACATATCAAAGGATATGCAGCAGTAAGATTAATTTCTTTTTCTACATGTGAAGAGAGAATTATATCACATTAATGAGGAATTCAAATCAATTTGAATTCCGGAATGAATACTGCATGGAAACGCGGATTCAAATCGAACTGAGTCCTTGGATCCGATTATCTTAGAAGTGGGATAGGATTGAAATTTCGTTGCATGGAAGCACCAATTCAAATCGATTGAATCCGCCAAGGATGTTAACTTCTATTGTACTCATTGTAACACGCTGCACGCTCGTCATTTTGTTTTCTTAGCGAAAGTGGTGTAATAAAACACAACAA
The DNA here is from genome assembly GCA_030765045.1 of Tenodera sinensis. Lineage (NCBI taxonomy): Eukaryota > Metazoa > Arthropoda > Insecta > Mantodea > Mantidae > Tenodera > Tenodera sinensis. The sequence continues at coordinate 35,492,196 of CM060969.1, read as the reverse complement.
AGCCACTTTTATCGTTTCCTTAATCTCGCAATATATTCCCCTCAAAAACATTAATTAACCTCAAAACCTACTTAAAATATGCAGAAAACCTTTTTTTACAGGTTCGCCAACATAAATCAAATGACCAACATAAAAGTTTGAATTATTTATGCTTGAGCCTTGCATTTCAAATTGACTTCAATACAAGTTGAATTCAACATGGAACCGTGGATCTCATTGAAGATGGTATAGGACTCAAATCGATTTCAGTTCCCCATGGAAACGTAGTAACTGAGTCACTATTATTCTGTATCTCGGAGTGTCGTACAAAGAATTTGGAATTTCAAAGAAGAAAACAGCGACCCGATTTTACTATAGTTTCGGCCTCTTGTATCACTTTTGTATCTACAACGAAATTTGTAATGAAACTTACTGCAAACGTGTAAACTCATTAACATAAATTAGGTAGAACAATACGTATTTTAAGACAAATTTGTAGAAAAAATGGGTAGATAAACGAATGTGAATGTGATACATAACTTCATAGCACTCTTTGATACTCATTATTTGCTCCTGTCTTCCATTTCCATTTTTCCAACAAAAATGCCTGATGTATTAATTAATTGGAGTTTCTCTACCCATCCTTCCACAATAAAGGTTCTTAATCAGTTAATTGATAAGAGAGAGGCAGAAACGGAATTTATTGGCATAAATAAATAATTAATTAATCAAAGCTTCACGGGTGATCAGCCGTGCCAGATTTATAAACATTGAGCTTTCGGCCATTGTAGACTCTCAGTCTTTTGATTCTGATGAAGGCCATGGAGTCTACAATGGCCGAAAGCTCAATGTTTATAAATCTGACACGGCTGATCACCCGTGAAGCCTTGATTAATAACGCTCGCTGTGAAAGCTCTAAGTCTTACAAATAATTATTTAATTGATAAGTGTATTGGATTATGAGTCAAAATCTGAAATAAATTAGTTATCATTTTCAAATTAAAATGTTTGTTGTTTTAATAGAATAAAACTATTCTTTTCATCACACATTTCATTGTGGGTTGCACAAGAAGTTACAGAAATAGTTGAATATCTTACAAAAGGTTGGATATATGCTTTCTTTGATAAGTAATCCATACTCTTCGGATGATCACGTGAAACAAAACGAATAATGACTTAACACCTCAAATAAGTAAAATATATAAAATATCCAACCAATAACGAGTCCCTGGTAAATGAATAATGCCACACCATTATTATTTGAAATAAATTGTGTGCTTTAACGAGATCTGCATTTTTGTTTATCAGTTATAGAAAATTATACGAAGTTGAACAAGAATGAACGAAACTTCACAGGTTACTCGCAGAAAATTCAATATTTACACACTTCAATATATGGGTTGGAAGGAGGGCCCCCTCCCTCCCCCCTGAAGATTAATGCATTTAATGTGCAGTCAATTACTGACTACTAATATTGGTGCAAAACAGAAGCAGTTTATTTCTTGTCGATACGAAACATCACTCTGTTCTCTGTAAGTTCCTGTTTTGCACCAATATGAAGATAGAATCACTGTTAACATGTCTTCTAGTTATTAGCAACTGACAAACTGTTGGTTTAATTTTGATACAAAGTACAATTTTCATTCACAAAAATTAATATGGTTATCCGCAACAAATATAACATTTGTACATTAGAATAGTGAATTAATATCGTTTAATTGCAAACTTCCAACATGCGGTTCCCCTCTCCCCCTGAAAAATAGTCTGCTGGCGCCCATGTTTCAATAAAAAGTTTAGAATATAAAAAACCAAAATATCTCCAAGTAAAGGGTACCTAGTTAGGATAGGGACTTTTTCTTTAAAAATCTTCCGGTCGTTGTAATATGTTGAACTTAAATATCAAGTTAGATATTTATGCGACATCTCATTCTTTTTATTCATCCGTATATATTTTTCTAAAATATTTTTGGATTCGGGGACCTCAGAATGTGTTTCCGGTGACATAATATATTTGTTTATAGAATACAATACCTTCTGTACTATTGGTAGCCGTCAAAGAAAGTAAGAAGAATTGCAAACTTTATAGCATCTTCCTCAGATGGCACCCTGAATTTTAAAACCTACAGAATGAAGTATTTCAAAAACGGTTAAAGCTACACAAAAACTGTACGTATGTCTTAAAGTGCTGCGAGGTAACTGAGGAACCTCTCGGGTCTGAGATGGTGGACAAAAGAAGAAACATTTTCCTTGTAAGGAACTTGGAGTTAGCGTAATTTTGTTGAAAATCTTTGCATAATCTACTGCATCATGCAGTACTTAATACACAACGGATGTTTTTGGAGATTTAGCGTACCTCAAAACATACATTTCAGGTCAAATTTGTTTATTTATAAGTATTTATGGATAGAGTATACTGCTTCTTGTATATACAGTATATATGTAACAAATATGATAAAAGAAAATGGGCTGGCAAGAAAGCTAGTTACGTTCATTGTTAAGTTTTAATTATTACATTTTCATGTAAGTCATTTGTTGCTTAAGTAAACCCAAACAGCTACTACAGTTTTATGGATTGTACAAATGTCCAAACGAGACAACAAGGAGGCGTTACCGAGATGGAACTTATTAGTGTAAAGAATACCGAATTACTTACCGAAATAAACAGGTTTTTGACACTTTGGACAGTTGGGCATGGCTGCGGCTTGTCTGGTACCAAACACACTTATACACTAACACACGTTCCGTCGGTAACTAAGTGAAGTGAATTCTTGAGGTTCCACTCCCACTACGGTAACAGTCAGGCGTTTATCCGGTTATGGTGAGAGAGAGAACTAGGGAGGGGGGAAGTGAGTTCGAGCGTAACAAAGAATATGTATTGCAAAGATTGACCACTTGCCAGGACACATCAGGTGGAGAGTAGACGGGAAATAAGACAACTATTAATCGAACGGAAACGAAAGAAATGTAAATACTGGTATTATGTTATGTCAAAAAGCAGCTAAAGGAATGTTCAACAAAAAGGCAAAAGAACACAAAATCGTAAATAAGCGTAGCATGTTCAATTTCAGATTTCATAACATTTATTATTATACATCTTTTGAGAAATTATGATAAAGTTCGTAACTTTATGAGATCGCTTTTCAGGCTATCCTCCATATAAGCTGCCCTTGCCAATTAAATCCTAAATGTATCGGCCAATCTTTTTCAGAAACTGAATAATAAACCTTCTACACCTTATAAGCAGCGGCTCAGAGGTTTTTCACACGTAAAGCTGAGCTAAAGTTAATAAGCATGCCAAAAACGTTGACCCAAATTTTTGTTAACAAAGTTGAGGAACCTATGTTAACAAACATTCTCAAAAATGAGACCAGCATCTTTGTTACGTTACAGTAAATAGAACTAGGTAACAAATAAATCTAATTGTGCACTCACATGGCTCTCTGTACTCACTCTTGTGTAAAATATTCTTTAAAACTCTTATTCTTCTATCTACTATCGAGATAAACGTTTCTAGAAATTATGTACAATAATAGGTACAGTAGGAATATCAGAATACGCTAGATTTAAGGAGTAGTCAAATATTTTAAGAGGAGGTCGCCATGTGAAATTCAGGACAGTGCCCCTGGCTTTTTAAGCTAGGGGGCAGAAAGTGTCTTGTCTCCCCGCTTATGGCAGGGCTTTTTAAAGTACTAATATGCTAAAATATTCATACAGGTATATCCCAAGTCTGCCCTGATAGTCTGTAAGGGATGGAAACTAAAGGTAAGGATTGATTGGTTTGCGAGATCACTCTACACGCGCTCTCTCCCTCTCCCTCCCCAACCCTTTCTCTCTCTCACACACACACACGCATGCAAGCTAATTTTCTCGCTTCATAGTACTAGTACTATTGATCCACATAAAATCTGACTCTTGTTCAGTTGAGGTGAATCTATTTTTTTATCAAAATATCTCAAATATTTAAACTATAATTTGTTGCATGTTTTAGATTTTGGCATGGATGATACATAATCTTGAGTTTTCTACGAGGGTGAAAATTTAAAATTATTCCCTCACTCCTATTTTTTGCACGGATAAATACCCATTATTTTTAATTTTTTAAATATTTCTCCAAGGATTTGATTAAAATAAGATTTATTTGAAATATGAGTGTGCACATTTAAAATGACATCTTGTAATTTCTGTGAAAAGACTGAATCTTCAAATTCATTAGTTTTGTATAATTTTGTAGAACCATAAAGAAGGTAATTAAGATGAGAAAAAGTGTAGTGATCATTAAAATACGCAATATAATTAAAATAATAATAATAATAATAATAATAATAATAATAATAATAATAATAATAATAATAATAATAATAATAATAATAATAATAATGATAATAATAATGTTTTCCTAGCGTCACGTGTTCTCGATATATTGGTGTTTGCAGTATACAGACATGTTTGAACGTTTGAGGCAGTTTGTTTTTCTTTTCTTTCTTGTTTTTCCTAACATCGCTTTAGCTTCTTCTTGGTCGTATCGTGATAATTACTTAAGTTCGTCGATTAATCTTAGAGAGCACATCTCGTACAGATGGCATTAATTGCGTAGTAGCCTTTCTGTGATATCTGTTACTATTAAGTTTTGGCAGAATGTGGAAGTACTGGTTGTTTTTTAGGTGTGCACGTAGTCACTGTGATTGTGAACAGATGATCTTAGTTGCTTAGTCCCCCTCCTGTACATATATTTTAATTTCTATTTCTGTTGTTCTGTTGGTGGAACTTTGGGTCGTGGTATTGAACATATAATTTGATATCTTCCTTGGCGGAAATCACAGAAAAATTAAGTCAGATTGTCCGTAATATCTACGATATTTGAATCAATTACTTCCCGAGGGACAGACGCTACCCTTAAGACATCTTGCTCGGTTCTTCTTTCTACTTTAAACTGCCAGAGCTTGTTACCATAAAGATTTGAGTGTTGGGTCTTTTTGTAACTAAACACTTGCTAGTTAATTTGAAATCATTCCTAGGCAAAAATAGGCTGTGAAGAATGTGACGTGGATAGAAGCTTTACATTTTATACTCATACCATAATTAACAGATATGTGTGAATTTGTCACGAGCGGAGAAAATAATCTAATATATTGGGTTTTTATTTTTCTTGTATGAATATATGGTGTGATCGAACGAGGTAGCGCATTCGGTAGGACCTGGGTTCAAAGACCAGGGGCGGACCAACCTAGCCGAAGGTTTTGTCGCTAATCAAGTGCTGGGTTGGATAATGGAGGCGAGAATTTTCCTATCATCACTATATTTTTCTTCTTCTTCTACTTCACTGCCATAGCAGGCATTGCTATGATCTAAAGTTTGCTTGCTTCTCGACAGGCTTGGGGTGCAAATCCAACAAAGAGGAGGGTAATTGGTTGAATAAGAAGAAAGTGGTATTCCTTTTTGCAATACTTTTTACTAACACTGCAATATATATGATTTCTTCTCTTTGTATAAACAATATGTAATTGCCAATTATTAGGTTGGTGCTTAGGAATATAAGTAGGTACTTGTAACACAGCAAATAATATAGTTTGTGAAACTACAGCATAATTTAAAGAGGGTTTCAATATGTTGTTTCTGTCAGCTAACAAATGAAGCCTCACTGAATGAAGAGAGGGACTAAATAAAAACGGTATCTCTAGTGAAAAACACTTGACACTCTGTTACATTTCCAAAGTGATGCGGGTAATTACGTCATGCCAGGGGGCGGGGCACTGACCGCCGCCTCCATGTGTGGTCGAATTCCTTCTTTATCAGGCAATGCTCGATTTGTTCGTAATGCATTTCCGTCTGCTGTAGTGTTGGTCGACTTATTTACTAAGTGGGAAACAAAACTTTTTAAACTCTCATTTCTGAAACTGTCACACAGACGGTATGAGTCATAGCACTAGGAAGGGAAAAGTAAAGGTCGCGAGATATGTTATCCATGTCCGATAACACACTCTGCTCTGCTGTCATATTTATTTTTAACTACATTTAGGAAAATAAGTTAAAATAAACTTTCTCTACTACGTAGCCATAGTAGGCAGAGGAAATGCTACATTCCGCACAAAAATGCTACATTCAATATTAACATATACAGGGTTCTTCATCTAAAACCTAACGCGCAGACGGCATTTCGCCTGTCCACGATTGGGTGTGCCACAGCCGACTTTGCTCCTACTTAAACTCGGCGCGTAAAGCACTTACCTTATAGAAGATTCTGGCAGTGTCATCCACCCTCGGCTAAACAAGCATTATATCGGGAGAACACATTCTGATTCACACGATTAAGTTGGGAAACTTATGTCTTCGATTTCATTTCTAATATTTTGATTTAGTTCTCCTAGTGTATGAGGATTTGTCTCGTAAACATCGTCTTTCAGGTTACCCCACAAGCAAAATTAACACACTGTTAGATCCAGGGAGCGAGAGGGTCATACACCAGCACTAATCACTCTATCTTCAAACACTTCCCTAGTTTTATTCATGGACTCCTCTGCTGTATGGGCAGTAGCAGAATCTTGTTGAAACTACTAATGATTTTGTCTTCTTCTGACAGTTCATGATAACACGGGGATCAAAACATCATTTTCTGTACCTCTCTGCATTTACAGTCTGCTCGTAGAATATTAGGCCGATTATGCATCTGGCCTAACAGCACACCAAACTCCAACTCTCCGATCATAATGAGCAATTTCTTGAACGCGATGTGGATTTTCAGATGCCCAGTACCGACTAGCCGCGCGCTCACGGGCTACAAGCCCAGAAACTATTTCTATTGGATTAACGGCGGTCGTTAAAGCCTAAGCATGTATATAACCAACATAAATCATTCATTCAGTTGTTGCTGTGTAATCAGAATTAATAGTAACGTCATGTGTTAGTTTACTTTAAATTCTAATGAGATCCTAGGACCATTAAACATATTAAAATTAGTGCAAAAGCGTTACGCCTGCGTCAAATTTTGCCCAACGTCTCTATTGGCGTATCGCGTAGGCCAGACCACTCCAAGTGGGCAGCCCTCCTGGCAGCCCTGGGCTGTGAGGGCTAACTGGGCCGTGCCGTTTGTCATTTTGCCTATGTTAACGGTGTTCAGAGTGCAGCACTCTAGAAAGGTAGAGAGAGGTAGGGATAGCACAGCTTATGTATGAGACAGAGGAACAATTCAATCAGGCATTTCACAATAATACAACACAATTAATTTGTTCTTTATTACATGCTTAGGATGACGCCTGACATTTTTTTGGTTTATGCATATGTAGGTACAGAAAACTGCATCATGTGGAGCATTGTAAAGAGCAAACAGTGCTAAAAATAAGAACATGAGAAAACTAAGTTTGAAGTGGTAGCAAGGATAATGAAACTGTACTGATTTAAATGGACATTACCAGTTACAGGCAATCAGTTAAATGGCCACGTGACAGTTATATAGGCTGTAAGGCTATAAAAAGTATATCAAAATAAAGCAGAAGTTTTATACCATTTGTAAAACAAAAACCCATTTTTGTCACTTCTGGAGATTTTTTAGCCATTTTACACAGATGCGTATCCTTAACAAAACAATTCTTATTCATTGTTGACAATTATTATTAAAAAACGTACTATAGCAATGAAATGATTTCAAACTCCTTTAAGAGTGATTAATTTGTTAAAATTATACTAACCTGATTAGACGCCCTTTTGTCCTTTAGTTTCGTTATTAATTCCTTTCTTTCTTCGCCTATAATATCAGCGTGGGTGTGAGAATGTTTAACGTTGAAGTGACGCTTAATGTTATAAGTTTTTGCCCGTACATAGGTATGGTATATTAAACATTGAGCATTGCTCTCGTCAGATCGAATAACAAAATACAGACCCTCCCATGATGGGTTTAATCCTGACAGAGCTGTCGAAGCACCTCTTTTCATTCTTGCATACAATAGTTACACGAGATCACAAACACTGGATGAATGCACAAGGAGTCACATGAGTGTCGGCAGACTTTTTTCCAGGGGGAGGCCACATGTTGGAAATTTGCAACCATATAATATTAAATCATTATTTTACTGTCAAAATTTGTAGTATTTGTTGCAGATAACCATATTAATTTGTGCTAAATAGAAATTGTTCTTTACATCAAAATTAAAATAATAGTTTAATAGTCAGTAACTGGCTGCACATTAAGTTCACGAACTTCCAAGGGGGGGCCGTGGCCCCCCTTTGCCCCCGTTTCGCGACGCCCATGAGGAGTCACCTCGAAAAGTGAGCACTAACGAACCTGACGCCAGTGGCAGTCAGAGAAGGCCTGACGTCATCACAGCTGTAGCGGTCAAAGCCCTGGGCGAGCCCTGGGCTGAGCCAGGGTGCCCTAGCCCTCAAACGCTGTGTTGGAGTGGTCTGGCGTAGGCTACGATGCCTGGGTTATACAGTTAAGCAGGGTGGCAACGTGGCCGAGCGGTTAGAACGTTCACCTACCACCTAGGCAGCCCGGTTTTGATCTCAGGGACCCGTATATGGTATATGGTGGACGAAGCGGCGTCTGGGAGGGTTTTCTCCGGTTTCTCCCGCCACTCATTCCACCAATTGCTTCATAATCACCTCTCCAATCATCTATTTGGTCGGCATTTCTTACCATCCTCTTCCTTACTTTCATACCTGGTGCTTGCGGCTGATCACCCGCTTCCAGGTCTTCACGCTGTCCGGTCCATAGGTTCCTGTGCTCCCCGACAGGCGTCTGGCCCTAGGCACTAGCTTGTAAGTCCTATGGGGGTGTAAGTTCTACATAAGGACATGGTAGGTAATAAGGTAAAAAGAAAAAAGGCACAATTAAGTATTACGGCTTAGCCAAATTTGTTTATGTGGCAACCTGATTAAATTTACACAAATAAGATTAATGTAATTAATTATCCCTAATCATTTTGCCTTAGGTTGCACTCGCCCGACAGTGTTTAGTAAGCAACAAACACGAAGAAGAAGAAGAAGAAGAAGAAGAAGAAGAAGAAGAAGAAGAAGAAGAAGAAAAAGAAGAAGTGAGATCACAAGAAAGGTCGCTCTAAAGAACATTGTAGATTTCAAGTCCTTTTCCTTTCCATCTTTCTTTCTTTCTTTCTTTCTTTTTTTTTTTTCATGTACACTGACTTAGAATATCCTATTTTGCTTGTGCCCACTGCAGAACTCTCCGGGATGGATGTTCTGAAGATACCACTTAAATAAGCTGAGTCTCGTCATATGGTTATGTTTGCACGGAAGTGAGTTTGCACCCACTATCTTGCACGTGACATAATCTACATCTTAAGGCCGGAAGTAGGAACAACCGCGCCTCTGTACATTACGAACATTGTTACCAACATAACTATTTTTACACTAGATCTAGCTTCTTTGCTTAATTACTTATCTAAAAATCTTATACGTACACCTGTCTTTTATGGTATGACACAGAATACGCTAAACTTTGAGGCAAGTGGGGATGTCAAGGGAGATATTTGTCCTCTGAGTTTTCTCTACCAGACATCTTATTTTGCGTTAGCTTCAAAGCCATTATGTGTATTATATACATATATAAATAATTTTTAATGCCAGTTTGTTTATACCATATGGCGTTCCTCGCATCCACGTTTTCATTTTCCAAACATCATTTTCCATTTGTCTTTCATGGATTGTGTTGCACCATTACTTGACATTAATGGCATTCTTCCATCGAGGAGGTTGCTAAGTATACGAATAGAAGAAAACCACTGAATGTAGAGCTTGTCAAAGTGGTACATATATGTTCACATGCTATGAGAACACAGCATATTAAGCTAATGTGCTAACATGCGTAGGTTAGAGTGACATACATACGTACAAACATATAATCACATCATGAGATCGGTACGTCACTGCACAATATTTCACTTGTTTTATAAAGCATATACATATGCATGCACATATAAAGAAAATTATCAAAATTTACTGTTAAGATATATAGGTACAACATTATTTCATTAACACAAGAAATGTAAGATGATAGTTATATGTACTATATCGTAATAATTACTATCAGTTGTATAAAACTAAAATATGATTCTTATGTTATGTATATAATAATACTAATATTAGGTAATAATAATAATAATAATAATAATAATAATAATAATAATAATAATAATAATAATAATAATAATAATAATAATAATAATAATAATAATAATAATAATAATAATAATAATAATAATAATAATAATAATAATAATAATAATAATAATAATAATAATAATAATAATAATAATAATAATAATAATAATAATAATAATAATAACAACGAGAAGGGTATGTAACCGTATATCATAGAAATGTTAATCGAAAAGTTCTCTTGCGGCGGTCGTATAAACTGATCGCGGTCTTCAGGCGCTACGAACTGCTGGTAATCGATCACAGTGAACCGTTTTTAAGATTGTAAAACACGAAGGAAAACACAGGAATTTAAAATACGGCTGTTTTATCAACGTAAGTCCCGCATCCTCCCTGAATCCTCACCAACGCTCCTATCTACATATTTACCAATCTTAAGCTTCTAACTTTCAAAATTTGGGTACATGTTTACAAATCTGAAAATAATGACTTCGAAACGTACTGAATTCCAGGAACGCCTTGAGCTAATGGTTTTCTTGTTGACATGATTTCACTAGAAAATTGCGCTAGCTACACTGAGTAATTGCTTGTCCTTAACCCAGATTGTTTATTATTCTCTGACATTAATTTTAACTCGTGCTTCTTACGCTATACTCGATTTTAACATGTGGAAATTATTTGTCGCAATTATTGATCTAACTTCCTATAATTTTTATAACAATATTAATCACACCTAAGTACTTTTAATTTTTTTTTCACACGTGTGACTGCGTTTAATATCGTCTGTGAAGAGCTGTTTGTTTCTCTTCACGATGGCCTTCAGCGACAGTTGTAGGATTTCCTGAATTACCGCAACACGGAACTGACCTGGCCAACTTTTGCCACAGTTTGTTTGACAGCCGATGACACAGAACGCCCATCGTAGTGACTACATAATTGTGTTAACTATTTACTGTGTGAAGGAAAATAACGATTACCTGAAAACACCCCATGCTTGACGTTAGATACTTCTACACGGTTATGAAATAGAAAGGTTTTGTCTGTTCAACCAAAACGATGCTAACGTTTACTGAAAAGCTTCCCAATGTTCTGCTCCACAATAGAATATTTTCTACCTCACATTTTCTTGCAGTCTTACAGCATCTTGCACTAAAGATAGCAAAATTATTAATTTCTAAAATAACAATCAAGTACGTAGGTCCACGAGCAGGAGCGTTGCCAAATTGGTGCAAATTGGAAGCAGTTATGACCCCCATTGAAGTGGGGTGTTTGTTCAAAAGGGATTTGTAAGGTATCTCGTGGTAAAGCATTCTGTAACAAATCATGTCAGCCGAATATTTGATCAAGGTTATTACTTGTAATTTCTGAAATTACATATGAGAGAATTTATTATTATTATTATTATTATTATTATTATTATTATTATTATTATTATTATTATTATTATTATTATTATTATTATTATTATTATTATTATTACTATTATTAATTGTTCTGACTACGAAATTTGCAACTCCACCACTCGCAATGTTGGTATTGTGTTCATTAGAAAAACACATTGTATAACCATGCAGTTTAGGGGGATGTTGTTCTTTAAAGTTAATTTCCTGAAGACAATACCTTTGGTCGTGATTAGAAGTTTTAAATAGACTCTTCTTGCATAAATTCTATTGAATTTGATCCATTATGATTGTATGTTCGAAGGTTCTAACTTTTGAATTATTCTCGAACATTGGCTTTTATCGTCTTTGCTAGGTAGGGTGGGCTGTATCAACATGTTGCTAAAGCTGGCAGATTATCTGTGAAATTTTCAGTAACGTCAGTGACATTTGCGGGACCCCTGGTTCTGTCAAAAAGGTTCAAAAGTCGATTTATTGATAAATGAAAATCTGTGTTCTGATCGAGTCAGTGTTTTGGTATTATTTCATACACTTTCATCTAGATAGTCTGGCCTGGATTTTTCTTTGTTTATTTGAATTTTCTTTATTTTTCCTGAGTCTTCAGTAACCTTTTCTCAGTTTGAGTACCTACTCTGCAGTTGTGACTTCTTTCCCTCTTTCAGATAAGGAAATAGGAGAGGTTATCTCGTATCCGAGATGTTGGAAGACAATGTTCTATTTGTTTTGCAGTGGGGTTGCAGTGTTTGTCGGTTTATATTTAGCCACCCATAGTGACTAGTGTTGATGCAACTAGTGGTCAAAGTGTTGGGAATTTTGTAGGGTTAAGTAAAGGAAACGGACCATGATGATTTTGGTTTAAGAGCGCTCAATTATTAGGTTATCAGCGCTCTTACAAAACCGATCATGGCAAAAGCCAGATATAAATTTCAAAATAAAATAAAAATAGTACTAAAACAAATATACACAAATATAGCAAACAAAGAGCAAATGCCAGAATTAAAACAAAGTTATGAAAGGTCTAAACGGTCTAAAATTTCGATATCTAAAGCTTCAAATCCTCAGGCTCATGTTTATCTCTGCTAAAAACTTCAAGTCCCTTACGACCGCTTGTTTATCTTCCGTCAGGACCTCTGCAAGTCTGACAGGCAGTTGCAAAGGGTCTCGAAGGTGCGCTAGGGAAAGCACTAGCAGCACGTGATGGACCGACAAAAGGTTTTCGCACAGCGGATAAAGAGGAGCAAGGTCCTATTTAAAAAGGTAACCATGCGTAAAATTGCAGTGGCCAATGCGTAACCGAGTCAAAATCACCTCGCGACGAGATACGCGAGAGGAGGTTACTATCGGAAGTTCTTTCACTTCCCTACGCTTATTACCGCGGAGAGCTGATCATTCTACGTGCCAGCATGACAGCACTGCTCTCCGCACTCCAAGCCCCAAGTCTTCCGAAGTAATACGAGAGATGGTAATGCTGAATTCTGTCGCCTTTGTTGCCAAATCTGTCACTTCATTCCCGGCAAATCTACGTGACCAGGAATCCATATGCACACCACATTAACGCTAAAAGCACATAGAACATGGAGGGCATTCTGGATACGCTGTACAATAGAATGATCGTTGTACAGCTCTCGAAGGCTCTGAAGAGCACTGAGAGAATCACTCAAAATTAGGCAGTCGCCCAATTTATGATGGCGCACATATAAAACGGTTCGGTATATTGCATACAGTTTTGCAGTATAAATGGAAGTGCTATTATGGTAGGTAAGTATCTAATGCACTGCGTATGGCGATAAAGTCACTAGCAGTCTGGCCTTCCAGTATTTTGAAATGATGTCATCTTCAGAGGAAACAGCAGGGCAGGACCTAAGATGTATGGTGCCCACGATTTCGTTGGAGTCACACAGGGTGCAAAGTGAAGATTGTAAGATGTTTATTCTATGGAGATGGTGTGCTAGGCATCATGGCCAGAAGTCATTCTGAAGAGGGCTACCGCTGATCTCCTCGAAGGACAAGTGATACGTGTTGGTTCATCGCTCAGGGACTTCCACTTCTTATTGATTGCAGCAATTTCTTTTCTGGATATGTCTGAGTTTCTAATCTTGTTTTTAATGTGAGGTTTAATTGAGAGATATGAGATGTTCTTCACCTTGGGATCCTTTCTTTGCTAGTTGGTCACCTATTGGAAGCTGTTGGAAGTGCTAATGAAAACCGGATATATGTGATTCAGTTCCATAAACATAAGCACATCCAACACCGCTGGTGCTCTTTGATCCATCGGTGTAAATCAAACGTCGGTAGGTGTAGCCTGACAAAAATTCTACGAAATAAGTGCCTATACTAGATACTGGACTTCCGGTATAGGGCCATCCCAAAATCTACACAGGAAAAGGAACAGGAAAAGTGAGTTTAGAAACACTGTCAATGTCCTCTGTGTTAATCACGGTTAGTTGGAGGGGAACTTTGTTATCCATTGTTGCAGTGTCACTATGATGTTCTGTGGCATGCTCTGTGTGGATGGTTTAGAATCCTGGTTACCCGCAGAGACAGTCTTTTGCTATATGGGCTTGGTGTTTACATTGGAAGCAGATGGTAACGTCATAGGATACATTTATCCAGTATGGTCAGAGCAATGAAAGTTTCCCAGCGAAAATTCATAGTGTGAGACAGTCTGGAGTCGGAGAAGTCCATTCATAAGAAAGACACGGGTGCAAGGGCTTGTATTCCAAATGACAGCATTGGTTTTCTAGTACAAAATATGGAATTATGAGACACACATTACATAAAAGTGCTCCCTTGTTACGGGATAATGGTCTAATGGGAAACTTCTGGCCTACTGATGTAATTGCCTTAAGTTTGGTTTTGAGCTCATCTGCGATTTCCTTATTGCTAAGATAAGTCCATTTCGTTGTTTGAACCTTTTGAAGAAAATCTTATTGACAGCAGCTAAATCTTCAGCAGCTAAATATTGAACAAATTCAATGGTAGTCAATCATAATGGCGTTTTCCTTTTTAAGGAGCAACATACTCTGTCACGCTTGAGCAGAACTAAATTGATAATTTACCCACTGGTAGTTGGTTGAACTCTTTAGGTGGTGGAATCTATCCATGTTATTTAGGTTAGGCTACTCGAAGCCGAGTATAAATCACAATACTCACAATTATTTACTCACAAGCGGTAAACCACATTACAACAGGATAAAATAAACTGGTTTGGCGTAATGATAAGCAGAAATTCTGGAGATTAACAAACGAGGCTTTCACTAACTTGCGATTCTCTTTTGTTTATGCATACAAAGTTTATTATAGTCACCGTCATGAAAGCGGTTGCGCAGAAGACAAATATCCAAGGACGTCACAGTCACGTGTTTTATAGCTAATCAGCGTAGACTGCTTCAGAGCCGTGTGAGAGTACAATTAAACCTAGTGGGAAAGTGCTCTTACATGGAAGCAAAAGAAAGGGGGATAAAACGAGTAACAAACTATCAAACATGTTTATAAACCTAACCTCCCGTACATCAGAAATCTGAGCACCGTCAATTATAAGCATAGTTAACGGAATGTATGCTCGCGCTTCGTTCGCGTGCTTTGGTGCTAAAGTGAAATAGCAGAGGACAAAAGGTACAAAAGGTTAGCGCGTTTCAATCCTGCCCTTCGGTTGGCAGTGATGGAGAACGGCGCGGATTGTTGACATTGCAACACAATTTTCGTAAGAAGCAAAATATTGGTTAACAGGCTAATGTGAGAGCATTACAGCCGTCGGAAGGTGCTGAAATGTTATCCAAATGTATCGTAATGACTTACGTGATCTGCATAGTTACTATTGGATTTGTCCGACGGACTCTAAAAGATGTGTCAAAATTATAGAAAATTAGGTCAAATAAAGGGGATTCAAGGACTACTAAAAGTAAATGCAAGATACACTTTAGTTCTAAACTATCTTAAACTTACGGTATTAATCTAAATTGTTAGGAAAATTTTTAAGAAAATAAAATGTTACCAAACATTTTCCCTGGAAAGTACAGTATGGCGAAATTGTCTTAAAAATCTTCGTATTCATTTTGGAAGAGGTTGAATTTAAAGACAATTCGTTTTTCGGTTATGGTATTTACACACACACACACACACACACACACACACACACACACACACACACACACACACACACAATTATATACAGCCATTTTTATTTTATTAATTCTTTCGTTTAGAGGATCTCAAAACATGTGTTACTGGTAAAATCTCGATATGGGATATTCTTTCTATTCGTAGAATATTTCCTCTAGCTAGTATAGATAAGTGGCTGAGAAAGCAATAGCCTGAATGTAAGGTAAAATTGTCTGGATGTAACTATTGCCAGGTACAAAGACAACATACAGAATGAGTTTTGTGATAAAACACAGTTCTATTTTTAAGAAGCAGGGAGGTAATGCCCAAGCTTAAAGCCAAACATGCCGATAATCCTGCGTCTGTCATAGGACCCTAAAGACGCTAAGGTAACCAGGGGCTAACTGGACAGGGAAAGTGTCAGAGCCCTTCATTTTTTAATTCAGGTATTTCTTTGAGCGCTCCATCACGGGCACTCTGTGACGTACTTCAAAAAGCTCTTTTAGAATGGCTGTGTCCGCTTTTAAGAGCGCGTTGGCCCAATATCGGATGTGTAGATCTGCGCCTGTTTGTTATCGAAGTGACCCAACTGACGGCATTCATTCTTATCCCTTGTCCCTTAATTCACGCGTATGTTGTTATATTCTCTGATCCTCACCTGAATTCGTAATCAAACATCATCAGGAAAATACCATTCTCTCACCTAAAATCTCACAAGTATCGCTTTTAATGTACTATCAGCTTTATATTAACCACAATAAATTTCACGTATTTCGTCACCTGCAACATGTGCCCGCCTCGGTAGCGTGATGGTTAGCGTGTCTGCCTCACGTTCAATAGGTCGCGAGTTCGAATCTCGCTTAGGGTAAGTTATCCGGGTGAGAAGACGAATGTCGGGTAACTTAAAGCTCCATGGACCTCGGGCTCTTTGAGCATCATTTCACCCGTTTCATTTCATTCATTCGTCCGATATGACACAATGTTGGAGGACGTCTGTTGTGAGAACACCTATCTGCGGTGTGAAGGCTGGAAGATGGGAATTTTTCTTTAACTAGGAGTAGGTATTCCCCATCCTGCCTGAAGTTTGGGAATATGAATAGGATATGAATTTTAGTCCAAAGTAATAGAAACCATAAGATCAAAACCACCGTTAAGCGAGCGAACACCATTGCTGTTGAGCAATTGTTCCAAGAGGTCAAAAGCCGCCGATATGACCCTCTGTTAAAGGTGGCATATAAATAGAACATTAAAAAATCTGATGTGCTACACTAACATGACTTTCTCTACTCTTGTACTAACCATTTTTACAAACTCTTATTCCTATATCTTTTTCGTGTCAGTTGAGATAAACATGTGTAAAAATTATCTTATTGTTTATTTTCTTGTAGGTGCAAGGGGAATATGGAAATACAGCAGGCTTTGGGCGATAGTCAAGTCTTTTAAAGCTTTCAAATTCCGTCCTCTTTGCATGGTTAATATATAAAAAAATTAATAACAACGTTCCATTCGACAGAAGTATAAGTTCTCTAAAACTCACAAAAATAACAAGAAATATCTCTGAAATTATCCACTCTAAAAAGAAATTAGACATAAATTGTGTGTTTAGCAAGATGTACATTTTTTGTGTAGTAAGATTTGGTCTATCTCTTACGGTTTACCAATTATGCAAAAGTCATATAGCCACAAAATTCAAGATAAACATTTCATTTGTTATAAAAATATCTTAAACTTATTGTATTTTAATCAAAATCGTTAGAGCCATTTTCAAGAAAATAACAATTTTTGAAAAATTTTCCATGTAAAGGATAGAAGAATTAAACATTAAACTTAAATACCAAATTTGGTTTTCAACCGACTTTTCGTTTTTGAGTTATGCTGTCCACAGATTGACAGACACACAGACGGACCTTTTTCAAAAAATGCTTTTTTTTTTTTTTTTTTTTTTTTTTTTTTTTTTTTTTTTTTTTTTTTTAATTCAGGGAGCCTCAAAACATATATTTCCGGTGAAATCTCGACATCGAATTTTTGGATGGAACATAATACTTCTACTTACCAGTAGAGAAAGTAAAAAGAAAAGTTAATAACCAAAGTTGGTATTTAAGATTAATGTCTTTCAAGGATGCGACACGAAGATTTTGAAGAAAATTGCTCCACCCTGGAAAATTTTCCGAAAATTTTGATTTTCTTGGAAATGGCTCTAACGATTTTGATTAAAACAGTATGTTTTAGACATTTTTATGGTGAATAAAATTTATGCTGTTAATTTTCTGGCTATACTCTATGTAGTCGTGTTTACTCTGGATGACTTTTGCGTGACTGGTAAACCGTAAGAGATAGACCAAATCTTACAAACAAAAAATTTAGGTCTTGTTAAAACACACAATTTATGATAAAATAATTTTTTTTTTTTTTTTTTTTTGTAGAGTGAACCATTTAGGAGATATTCCTTGTTATTTCTGTTACAATACAATTGTTTTACAATACCTAGGTATGTTTTCCACAAATGGAAGATCGTTATTCATTTTTGTAATATCTTAGCCGTGCAAAGAATGGGGTTTAGGGGCCCATCGACAACTAGGTAATTTGGGTCGTGCAAAGAGAACAGGATTTTAAAACATTAAAAGATTTGACTGTCACTCAAAACCTGCTGTATTCCCACATTCCCCTTGTAAAGAAAGTGAGCAATAAGATAATCTTTACAAATGTTTATCTCGACTAACATGAAGAAGGTAGAAGAATAGGAGGTTGTAGGAATAGCTGGTACAAGAGTAGAGAAAGTCATGTGAGTGCAACACATCAGACTTTTAGGGATGTAATGTCATGATTTGCAGCCAATTTCCAAAAAAACTCAGCAACCATTCACGTGGAAAGCTCTTGTTGTTTTTCTCCAAAGTACAACTTTGAACAAAGCATTGTATGTTTGAAATATTAGAATAGTGAAACAACTGCATACCTTGAATTTTCTATAAGTGGTATCTTAATTCTTTATTTTCATTTACTTTTTACGTAACTGCGAATCCTTAAGATACAGAACAGATTACTGCAGGAAAATTCAAATAGGTAATATATTTAATATACGCTAGTTCCATCAATATTTTACTTTCTATACTGTTCTATAGTAGGGTAGAGTACGTACCAAATCGATGTCGATATTTCACCAGAAATTTACATTTTGGCTTCTCTTGAATGTGTGTCTGTGTATGTGTTCTTCATCAAAACAATCAAAACAAGTTATATATTATTTGCAAACATTTATAATTTTTGGACATATAACATTTGAAAAGGACCACGTCTATTGGGTCCGCTAGTTAAATACAGAATACTAAGACTTGAATTTATAATTAACCATTATGCTGTGTTGATAATAAGCGAATCGTTAACGTCTCTTCTGGCATTTCATTTGTTATTACCTAGCATGTTTAAGCGATGAACAAGATAACCACTAAATTCCCTTCCTGGGAGAGAAGTGAGCAGTTGTTACAGACGGTGATGTGGACTTTTACCAGCACAGTATGGTAGGTAATTATAAATTCAGATGTTAATTACTTCAAATGTAATAATGTACAAAATAATTTCATCTTCCATCTATAAGCCACAGCAGCCTGAATATCGATATTACTTCTTACTATAGAAAATATGTCATTCAGCTATGTCTACTGAGTTATTTCATGATTTATTTCATACGATTTATAATGCTAAGATGCATAAAATATGTTCAACTCGTGAATAAATTACTATAATGTATATACATCATAACTGAAAACTTTGCTGTGAATATGTTTTGTGATTTACAAGGAGGTAAAGCAATAGGCATTTCTATAATGAATAACCATGAAAATAAATGATCAGTTCTTGGGGAAGTTGTATGACTGTTACACATAGGATGTTTGCGCAACTTGGAAAACCAGTGTGTTGGTGCAGTAGGAACCAGTTGTGAGGACGGCCGAGAGGTGGCAGGAAATCCTCAGATCCTGAAGGAACGCTCCAAGATCGTATCCCAGCTGTTGTTAGACTTGGATGCGACCCATTTTGGTACCCGTGCCAGATTAGCTTTGTTTTTATCGTGCGAGGCGTGAGACCAGCCCATCAGTGTTGTGTTGTTTCGGGGCTCAACAACAAGATCAAATGTCACTTATTGAACTTGTTAGAAACTGGAGGAAACATTTTATGCTGATTTGAACAAAACTCGGGTGTGACTCAAGAGCATGGCTCCAAAACTATTGAGCATTCTCCTGCAGAGGAACGACTGCAACATCCCATGGGGGTTCAAACTCTCGGGCGGTAAAGAGCTAGGAAGACCTCTAGGGATTGTAAAGGTACGTAATTAACATTGGAAGAGATCCACTCGTTATAGACTCGAATAATTAGTTGATCGTGGAGATGTGCCAATGTTTTGACGTTTCTTTTGTTTTCTCGGTGCCAGGGTCAGCTTCTAAATGTGGTGACATTTCACTTCACTGCTGAGCACTCTCAAAAGTGCATTCTGCAAATAGCGCTCGACTGTAGCGCTCTATACCTTCCTTCAGAGATATTTAGAAATGTTATTGCTGTATAAAATTCTAACAAGAACGTAAATATAGTGGTTACAGTCCCAGCTTCTACATCTAGAACTTTTGGGCTCCTGGACGAAGATATTTTATTTATTTAATTATCTTCTCAGTGTCTGAACATATGTAAGGGTGTAACCGTACCCTGCCGCTCAGAAGTTTCCAGACACACAGGGTAGTAAGTTTAATACAGAGTTAGTTCAAAGAAACGAATAGGAAAGTGAAGATAAACAGGCAACGTTTTTGGCATGGTTTGCTGTCATCGTAGTTTAATGTGATTATTAACAATATAGCCACAAAATACTGAAAATATTGTTTGAAGTTTTCTAAACTTAGAAGAAGTTTACATTGAAGAAAGTCCTTTCACTGAAATAACTTTCTTCACAACTCTTGGCATTATTTTAGGGCAAGTGTTTTTTTTTTTTTTTTTTTTTTTTTTTTTTTTTTTTTTAACCTGGCGAGCCAGTTCGTTCCAAAGTAACTCAATAGGGTTAAGATCTGGAGACTGACCAGCCACTCCATAATTTTCAGCTCTGCCGATTCCCCAGGTATTTCCTGCACATTTTAAAAGTATGTTTTGGATCATTATCCTGCTGAAATATGAAGCCCCGATTTATCAGATGTTTATCTGATGGGGCTGTATATCTGCTCAAAATGTTGTGGTAGCTATTTTTGTTAAGTGTACCCTTAACATTGTGTAAGGCGCCTATTGCATGTGTGGCTTAGAAGGGATGGTAGACACTGTTGTTTTATAGAAGAGTAATTGGTAACCTTCGAGCTACATTATGGACAAATTTTAGAGCCCTATGATGCTTGGAAGTAAGTTTCATCTAACATTAAAATCCCTTGCACTTAAAGTAATTTATAAAGTTTTTCCAATACTTTTATTTTTAATAAGTTTACTCACTTCAACTGTCATAGGATGGTGCTATTTTTTTTTACTAGGGATATGAAATTTGCCCATGTTTTGAAAGTTCTATTTTGCGTAAACCAATTATTTACCTAGTTAAAAAATAATATATGTGTAAAGGTAGTAAATAAATACTGTTTGCTGACAGAATTTCCAACTTAACTAGTCATGAGTTTGATTCCTAGTTATTACGGGTCATTTTTCTCTAACATTCGTAGAGTCTGGCCGCGCTGTGGCCGAGTGGATGGACCATTCGCTTCTCACCAAAGCGGCCCGGGTTCGATCCCAAGCAACCGCATGTGGGATTTGTGGTGGACGAAGCGGCGCTGGGGTGGGTTTCCTCCGGGTTCTCAGGTTTTCCCCGCCATCTCATTCCACCGGTGCTCCATCTTCATTCCATGTATCATCAGTGTTACCACCTGCGGTACCGTAGTAGTAAAAGCGGGCGTTAAACACTACAAAAGAAGAAAGAAAAGATCGTAGAGTCTGATAGTGTGAATGGAGAGTGAGTGTATTTAATAGTGAATATTTGTAAAACCAACATTATACAGTTCAGTGAGTAATAACATCATCACTTGTTTAAGTCGAAGCCCCCGATATGACCGCAATGTTAAAACGGGCCACTTAAACGAAGAAGAAGAAGAAAAGGAAGAAGAAAGAAAAATTTCTCTACCACATACCTATCTATGCTAGAGAAAAGAAATATTGCATTCTATCCAAAAACTTGATATCGATATAATGCATCTCTTGAGCTCCCGAAGTGCACAAGGAGCTCATAACAGGAGACGATGTTTACCTATAAAAGTGTTCTTGTATCTTGAACAGCACAATTCAAAAATGAAATTTCTAATAAATATCAAGCTTGATATTTAAGTTCAGCATCTTCTACAGCACGCGGCACGAAGGTTTTCAAACAACTCTCCCCCTATCTATACTTCAGTTGAAAATATTTATTTTTGGTTCACTAAATGCGGCTCTAAGAATAAAATATTTGTTTTACACATTAAAATGAGGAATAAAATATATATTCTGACTTTTCTGCAAATGAATGACCATAGCCATTGGAGATAGAAATGTGACAAATTGCATTTTCACTCACGACTTTATGTATTGTTGTAGTCCCCAAAATAATTCAAGTAATAGGTTATATTTTAAGTGAATGAATGTCATGGAGAGTAATTAGTTTTAATGTCAAAGCCGTAGACCTCTGGCTGCCTCTGTGGTATGGTGGTAGCGTGTCTGTTTCACATCCAAGATGTTCTGAGTTCGAATCTCGGTTAGAGTGAGTTATCCGGATATTTTTTTTTCCCACCCTTATCCTGAGAAGATGAATTTCTGATGACTTTAAGCTCCATGGACTTCGGACCCATTTGAGCACCATTTCACTAATTTCATTCATTCATCGCTGAACTTTTCATATACATATATGAAAAGTCACAGATCTGATCTTTGAAGTTAAATCTGCAAACAGCAGTGGGAGTGATCGTTAATATAGGCAGGGCGTTGCATTTCAGATGTAACCATGCCTACACTCTGCTAAAAACAAAAATTTTGGTTTTTAGCAGAAATAACGCAACAGAAATGGCGAAATTGATGCCGGACGTCGGTCATAGGGAAGCTCGGTGTTAATTACCTCACACCACTCCTTGTAAACATGCGGCCGACGACAATGGAGTGGTCGGAACAAAGGTCCGATTGCATGCCGTTCTAGAAGCTATTCAGTAGTATTATGCGCCTTCTCATTTCCTTGTTTTTATTTAACCATTTACAACACATCACTCAAAAGGAACAAGAATGAATTGATGATTAAGGAGTCCATAAATATAACAGGGATCCAAAGAGCTGAGTGTGATCTTCCTCTTTATCTGATTACCCTCCCGTATGGAGGACTTACACCACCTACGACTTACAAGCCAGTGCCTAGAGTCAGACGCCTATCGAGGAGCTGGCGAACCTATGGCCCGGACAGTGAAGACCTGGAAGCAGGCGGTCAGCCAAGAACCAGGTATGAGAGTGAGGAAGAGGATGATATGAAATGCAGGCAAAATGGATGAATGGAAAGGTGATGATTGAGCAGTTGCTGGAATGAGTAGCAGGGGAAATCGGAGATCTCTGAGAAAACCCGCCCGAAACCGTTTCCTCCATCATGAATACTACATACATCGATCACGAGCAGCCTGGATTATAGGTCTAACGCTCCGTCACGGTGCCACCCTGAGATATATCTCAGGAAAAAATCCAGGTAACTCATCACAACTGAGATTCCAGTTACCTCTGGATTATTATGTAGACGCCCCACCCTCCCTACGCGGTTTAGCACTACTTCAGATTAATGAGAATAGGCATTAGGGAAATGTGTTACTATATAAATATGGTATATCAAGGTTACATACTGGTGGCAGTAGCACAGGTCCCTCTGCTGGAACTCGTGTTATTGTGTACTCTTTGTTTCAAAGTGGAATGTTATTTCTTCCTGTTAGATATGTATTTCGTTCGTGGCTGAAAGCCACTATAGGTTATTGAGTGTGGTATTATTTTATTTATTTATTTTTAGTTTCAAATCGAGAAAAAATCCATTTATGGACTTATTTCGACTCTGCTGGGATAGCACAACCGGGAGTGTAGGCTTCTCCCGAAGGCACTACCCACTAAAAACTCTCCAGCAGTGAGGATTCAGGGAGAGGAAGTGTAGCAATAGCGCGATTTACAGCTGTTGATTCAGGTGTAAATTCAGGTATATTGGCCAGCCACAGGGGCCTGAGCCAGGTGAAAGTAGGCGTGAAGACATAAACATGACCGAGGCCCTGATCACGCCCTTGGGAATTCAGAGTCAGGAATTGAAGGGACGTATTGGGAGAGGGATTTGAAGGAGCATGTAGAGGGATATACATGCATTCTTCTTAATGTTTATATTGACGATGGCATAACAGATTTTAAGGACAGAAACGATTTTGCGGTTTTTAGCCTCTACTGAAAACATCCCAGAAAGAGGCGTCCGCCCATTAAATACAGTACCTGTAGAGTATAATTTGGAGATATGAATTGAAAAAACAAAAGCAGTCAATGACTGCTTACACTGTAGTGTAAGTTAAAATAATAATTGATAATGTTCCTATAGAACAACTTCTAAATTTTAATTATCTTGGATTCCCTATATGTGGATACCCGCATTTTTCGTTTTATTTTTTTATGAAGATAGGGCTAATTTTTAAAGAATTTTGTGATCTTATTTTTAAATCGTATTTTCTAAAATCCGTTTTCATCATTTTGAAGGCGGTATTTGTACATTTATATCTATCTATCTTTTGTTTGTTTGTTTGTTTCTCTTTCATTCCTTCCTTCCCTCCCTCCTTCCCTCCCTCCCTCCTTACTTCAAAAGAAAGGACGTCCTAAGGAACTCGTTGATTGTAGATTGCATTTGACTGAATCTTTGACATGTTTCTTGACGAATGTTGCCTAACCTGAAGTTACATTTACTTCATCATTCGTCAGCGATTTCACGAAATCGATACATTGCTGATTAGCTAATTGCACGAACTCAACTATGTCACAAAGGTGCTTTTCAACATAGAAGACAGCCTCAAATCAAGTATTCCATCTTGTCATCACTAGTACTAGAAGCAATTTGGGGCTTTAAGATGGACGCTTTTCTTTGGGAAATAGAGCACACATGTGTTTTGTGTTTCTCGTGTTGAGAAAAACAGCGTTAATATTTGCAACCGCTATATCAAGATTCGTCAGTTCTTTCTTAAAAATACATCCCAATAAATTTAGGTAGTGTGCCCTACACTGAATATGAACTGCTTTCTCTCAGAGAAACACCTGGGAGCTGAAGCAATGTGAAACAATTTATCTTACATTATCACTTGCCATTTTGAAGATATTGTAGTATTAACAGAGTACTTCTGTACTGAAATAGAATAATACGTAAGGATTGCTCTGGTGTACGATTTTGTATCAACTGCTTCCAGAGTATGTATACATCAGCAATAAACAACTGCAGTTCTTGGCTCAGGAAGATGAATTAACACGACAAATAAACATCGACCAATACGACGTATCATTTCGTCACATAATAACTCCCTCTCTGTATTTTTTTTATGTGTGTGTGTGTGTGTGTGTGTGTGTGTGTGTGTGTGTGTGTGTGTGTGAGAGAGAGAGAGAGAGAGAGAGAGAGAGAGAGAGAAAGAGAGAGAGAGAGGTTATAAATTGAAGGCGAAGAAAGTCAATCATTGGTCTAATCCATCAAAGCTACTGCTGCTGCCGATGGTGATGGTGATGATGATGATGATGGCGATAATGATGATAATTAATAATAATAATAATAATAATAATAATAATAATAATAATAATAATAATAATAATAATAATAATAATAATAATAATAATAATAATAATAATAATAATAATAATAATAATAATAATAATAATAATAATAATAATAATAATAATAATAATAATAATAATAATAATAATAATAATAATAATAATAATAATAATAATAATAATAATAATAATAATAATAATAATAATAATAATAATAATAATAATAATAATAATAATAATAATAATAATTTAAAATACTTACGAAAAACGTTAATAATAAACTAACCTCCAAATATTGGTCACTGGAACTATGATTTCATGCATGTCTTACTGGAGAGAAGCTAAAGGTATATAGCCATCTTTCAGCCCTACATGCCTAGATATTAACCTGTTTAAATCTTTGGCATAAAATTATTTGTTCGACTCTGTAAAACAACAAGATTTTATGTGACTTTGGACCTCCCAGCCAGTGGTTGACCACCACCCAGGAGCTGACCATTTGTTATTAATCACCTTATAGTAAGCTTTTCGAACATGAGATAAGGCTGTTTATTAGCTGCCTTAAATCTGTGACATAAGATGTTATAAGTAAATTAATATTTACTGTTGCTTGAAACAATATAAATTTATTTAGTAAGACCCTGGAGTGAGCACCGCATGTGCTAGTGGCTCGGCTTCTGTTGCATAGTAAGGAAGAATACAGGTGACTGGTCCTCTGTATTCAAGATAATCCATATAAGTATTAATTATTATATGAACCTACTTCTTGCCATGATATTCTGTAATCTATGTTCATGAATTAAGTGCATATATAACTAGGTGGTTGTCACCTAGCATACCATTTTTATGCACAAAGCTAGAGGCTGAATGGGTGGTCAGCTACTGGGAATTTTGAACAACGTGTAGACTTAAATTAAAACTCTCATTAAGTGTCACAGTAGATCATATAACATAACATGTACCAAAGATGTTGGCAAATATCTGAAACAAGTGGATGACCATGTTGGTCCATCTCTGACTGTGGTTGGTCAGGCACTGGGCAGACCATGGGCAAATAAGCCTAGATTTTGTTTGTTTCTTACGAATACTTGTATAAAATATGCTCCTTTTAGAAACAACCATAAAATGTTCACTACCACAGAAACAAATGTTTGTTGCAGAAACAGTGTGTTCTGAAACAATACAATAAATGCAATTATTTATAATCTTAAGCGCTACATAAAACATTGCATAATATTTAGAAATATATGTTTGATTATTTTTGTCAAATAAATGTATAAAGTTCTGCCTAATCTTCAAAATCAGATATAATGTTGACATATGCGTAGTAGTTTTAACCCTTTCAGGTGTTTTGAATGCAAATTAGCCATTATTTTAGAAAGCTCTTACTCATTCTAGTACTATTGCCTCGACTTATAGACTACCATTTCTGACGTATCAATGATGGATACAGCAAAAAAAGTACAAAACTTCTTTGTAGCGGCCAGAAGCAATGACTGGTACAATTAACGCTGTCCAAAATGATAATGCAGCAATAAGAAAGGCAGCTTATAATTTTGATGTAGGTACCATATTCCATGCCGTTAAGAAATTAAACGGTCAAGTTCCAGAAGAAAGAAAGATGGGGCCTGCAACAATCCTAATTACAGCAGAAGGGTCATTATCATGTAAACAGATTATTGCCAATGCAAAAAGGTTTCCCTGTCCAGCAAAGAATGCTGAAGGAGACCAGCAATTATTATTGGAGACGATAAAACAGAAAACGCCATTTATTGATGGAGTTGCTTAGAAAAATGCTATCATTCATACATATATAACGTCACCCTCAACTTGCATAGAAGCACTGTGATATGTTAGCTGCTGAAAATCTGGCCAGAAAGTGCTCATGATGTTCTTGAATGTGGCTCGTAGAGCTAAATCATCTAAACAGTTTCCTTAAATGGTCAACCATTTGCTGGATGACCCTATAATCTCAAAATCTGAAGTGAATATTTCAATGGTAAAGCCAATTCCTCAGATTTGGGAAGAGAAAATAGAACAGTGACAAATCTGGCGAATATGGCACATCTGGAAGTAGTTCAAAACACAAGTTATGCACGGATGCAATCGCAATTGAAGTGTGTTGGTGCACCGTCTTAGTGGAAAATAACATCCATAGAAAACAGTCATCTGCGTTTTCAATCGCTGAAGAAACGCACTTAGTCTTCTTCGGAGCGCTTTCATCTTTCTGATTGTCCACTGGGAGTAATCTTTCCTCTGAGAAAGCATCCATTAAACCGGAGAACTCCCGAATGGTGCCTATTACCGAGGAGTCACCTCGCTTTTCCTCTTGATTACGGGCCCAAATGACCTAGTTGTCGACGGGCCCTTAGATCCCACTCACTAACTCACTCATTTACTTGCTCTCTCACTCGCTCACTCACTTATTCACTCACTCACACTCACTCATTCATTTACTCACTCTTCTTACTTGCTATAAGAAGTTAACAGACTAATAAGCTGGTAATTATTATCATTTATGCCAACAAACTTAATGCTGGTGTTTTTAAACACACAAGCCGTGTTTGGGCAATGTTTAAGAGGTGGAATCAGGACTGAAAAATGCAATGCCATAGCTGGGATTTGAACCACGAATCTTCCGCTTATCGAGCGGCTGCTCTAATCATTAAGCTACCATGGCTAACTTACCAGTAGGACACTAAATTCCCCAGCCGATTCGTACTTCCCGGTTAGAACATAAGGGAATCTCACATCAGAGATAAATACCCCAAGGGCGACTTACAGTAGTAAAGTAGTTTATGTCCCGGGTTAGTGGTTGGAGCAGTTGCTCGATAAGCGGAAGATCCGTGGTTCAAATCCCGGCTATGGCATTGAATTTTTCAGTTCTGATTCCACCTCTCAGACTAATAAGCTTTTTCAAGAACTATTGTAAAACTGGATAGAGAAGATGTTGACATGATGGCTTAACAGGAGATTTATGCATCGCTACACATGAGTTCCTGGGTCGGTAATGGGGCATAGGCGTAGTTTAAGAAAGGTGAAGTCTGGAACAAGAGCAACCTTAGTACCAAGTTAACATTTTGTTGATTGGTTTAGAGAAGAGAGTGGGAGACAAAACATCTGGCACGGGACACGGCTTGTCGATATAAATAAAGGTCCGCTGTTAAACGTTTAGCAATACGAGGATTAGCACTTGCGATTCAGAAATACTTTGTGTGCTAGTTTTACTGTCAGAGTGATCGACAATTTCTCATCATCTGGGCCCCGATTTTGATAACCTAAATCTATTTTAAAACCAAATTATTACACGACCCCAACATTTCTCAGAAACGGCACAGGTATTAGTTACAAAAATGACACAAAACTGACTTTTATTGAATTAAAATAATGTACAGGGAGGTATAAATAAATTGTGTGTGGATATAACATTATTGCAGTTCTAAAAATATGTTCTAGAGAAGTTAACTAATAATCTCAATACATACTACTATACAGGTAGAAAAAAAATTGTGAAATGATTTAGAAAATGAATATAGAGATATATTACATGTTCTTATTTGAAAATATGAAGAGAAAATGAAGAATTTTTGAAGCAGAACTTGCAAGGTTTGTGTTCTTAAATTGTATACAGCTCATTGTGAATGAAAAGGGCATCACAGCCTATGACAATGGCAATCTGAGTAAACTCTCATTAATGCAAAAAGCTGATTAGTCTTCTATCTAGTTTCGGACATGAGTTCTTAAATTATACCTGCTCCCCTGGAAAATACTCACCCCATACCCAAATCACCACCTTCCAGACTAACCAGGAGTGTATAGGACTAAATAGGAGTGTAAATTTTATCCAAGAACACGAGTAAGAAGTGTACAAAGTTATTCTTATTTCTCAGCTGAGTAGTGAAATTTGTGGTGTTTGATAGGTTATCCTTATGGCAAGTGTCTGTAATATAAAACTCAACAAATACTCAATATAAATGAAAGAAAATGTCTAAATAAAGACTCAAACGTAAATAAAATAACTAAATAATAATGTTAACTCGAAAAAAGTCCAAAAGCAGAAAATCTAAGATCCAGGATAAGGATTTATGGAATGCTTATGAAGCTACAATTTAAAAAATAACATCAGAATCATAGCCCAACTCATCTTCTGATAGTTTCAGTGACGTCTTACTGTACAGATTTCAATGAAACCGTTTAGAGGTAGGTTATTTAGCTAAGTGTTATGCTAACAAATTCAATGTAAAAGAACATACAAATTCTTACTCAGGTAAGCAGCAAATTATGAAATGGACACGTGAATGAGTGAGTGAGGCTAATGTAATGTATTGAGCCAATCTGTAATAATTGCACAAGATGTGGTAATGGAACGAAGCACCTTAGGTTACAGGGCTGCTAAGGTTATTTCCCAATTTTATTATAAAACAAAAGGCAGTTTTGGTTAGATTAAACATGTCCCAACAAGTGCAAAGAGACGCTATATTAAGGGGATGCACCACCGAAATTTAGTATACATTTCGTAAAAACTGACATTTGTATTCTATTACTTTAAAATACTTAGACCGAAAATTCAAAATCTATTTTTACTTTTTATATCATTAATACCTATACTTATAAAACATTGGTTAAAACTCCAGAATAAAAATGTTTTTCGTTTTGACATGTGAGAGTTTTAATTATTTTTGCAGCACATTCTCTTTTTCAAAATGTTTTAGCTGGTGCAGGCTTCATCCAATTCTTCTAAAACTTGTCATGTGGATTACCAAAATAAAGGCAATTAAATCCATCAAATAATTTGTTTTCTTCTGAACGGCTTTTGAGTTATTCATTTTTAAAGACATATACTACTTAAAAATTGGAAATTAAAAATTAAACTAATGCTAATAAAATAAAAGTATACAGCAGAACTATGCATTATAACCAGGTAAATGACAATGAAAAGAAACGGTTGTTTTCAAAATTGCATCATGTGGAGCATTTGGCATAGGGTAATAAGATTAAGCTTTAAAATGTAACACTCCAAAGCTAAAAGAGATGTCATACTGTAATGCAAAACCATCTAATGTTTATATAAGACAACATCGAACATAAATTGGACTTCACTCTTTTACTCGTATTGTACTATTAAACGAAAACCAATTTTATCTTGGGTGCTGGTATGTATAGTGCTACGATGGTCCGAGTCAAGGGGATCTTTGTTTTGCCAAAGTAACAACTGAGCATCGTTATCCTACTCCAGTTTTACCATTTCTGCATTTCATGCATTGCGTTACCTTTGTTGCTTTCTCTTGCGTTATCAGATCGGTTTACTTTTATATTTAATGAATTCTAACAGTAATGTTAAGCACTAAATACTTGAAACAGATCCATATTTTTAAGATACTTGCATGATAAATGAAACGTATATATTGAGTTTTCTGGAATGTGCTGAGAGGTCCTCTTCAGTCTAGATGACTGTTAAACCTTAAGAGATAGACAGTCTTACAATAGGGAGGGGGAAAAAAAAAAAAAAAAAAAAAAAAAAAAAAAAAAAAAAAAAAAAAAAAAAAGAAAGGAAAAAAAAAAGCGTAGATCTCGTTAAGACACAATTTGTCAATTTTCTTTCTTCTTCTTCTTTTTTTCTGTGGAGTGAATCATTGTCCATTGCTATTTGTTTGAATTTTCCAATAATAATACGTTTCTTACATAGGAGGTCCTTATTCGTTTTTTTATGTCCTGTTATGCAAAGAGAACGGAATTTCAAATCCATCGTATAGGGACCAGCTATAAAAAATATATTCTCTTAAGGCCTACTGTATTCCTATATCCCCCTTGCACCTACAACTAAATTAATAATAAGATAGGTTTCTGCGAATATTTATCTAAGTGCCCCTGTAGTCTGGTAGTTAGTATGCTAACATTCAGACCCAGATGTCCCGGGTGGGATTCCCGTCCTTAGGTGGGAATTTCTCCTTAGCCAGGATTATTCCCCATCCTCCCAAAAGTGTGAATGAAAGTATGAACGCGTGTATGAATTTAGTGTAAGCATCAAAATCAAAACAACAGAAAGATGAAACCACTGTAAGAGGGTGAACATCATTGCTGTTGAGCTATAGATAATGTTCCAAGGATAAAAAGCCGCCGATGTGATTTTATATGTTAAAGGTGGCATGTTTATTTCCATTAGCATGAAGTAGATGAGGAATAAGCATTTGTAAGAATAGTGTGTACAAGAGTAGAGAAAACCATGTGAGAACAACACATCAGATTTTTTTAAATGCCTTAGTCATGTAAAGAGAACGGAATTTCAAAGCTATTACATAGTGACCAGCTTTGTAAGATTTGAATATCCCTTAGGGCCTACTGTATCCCCATACTCCCCTTGCCTCTTCAAGAAAATTAGCAATAAGAATTTCTGCAAATATTGCAGAATGCGTACTTGTAAGAGTAGGTTGTACAAGAGTAGATATAGTTGTGTGAGTGGAACACAGAAGATCTTTTGTTCATAGTGCTACAGGTGACTCCAAACTGCTACTGAAGACTGTTTTACCACACCCGACTTTTACTGTCTTTGTTTTGTGTACATTTTAAATCAGTTCGGGAAAACACTGTCGGTCACGGTTTATTACCTCTTAGAGACGTGTTGCAACTGTTATTTGCCTAAGTTGGCATCCATGCGTGTTGCTTCTTGAACTTGTCAGAGGGCAGTCTCTCGACATTGACCATAACTCACATCAACAAACTCTTCAGCAAGCATAAATCTGTCACTAGATGGCAGTATCACCATAAATTAGTAAAGATGAACATAAAGGATTCTTATTTTTAGATTATGACACCAACTAATTGGGATATTTGTTAAAAAGGCAGATGAGAAATGTAGTATTTCACCGGTACCAAAATTGTATGCTTGGTGTTTATTTTCACTTTATACTTTCTCTTCTAGTTAAGTATTGTATTCCAGCCTAAAATTCGATGTCCAATCTCAGCGGAAATATATGTTTTTAGGCCCTCTGAATAAAAAAAGCATTTTTAAGAAAAAGGTGTGTGTGTGTATGTGTGTGTGTCTGTGTGAGTGAGTGAGTGAGAGAGAGAGAGAGAGATAGTGTGTGTGTGTGTGTGTATCAGTCAGGGGACAGCATAACTCAAAAACGAAAAGTTGGTTGAAAACCAATTGGTATTTAAGTTTAATGTCTTTCAAGGGTGAGACGAGATTTTGAAGAAAATTCCGCCACCCTAAACTACCTTTACATGGAAAATTTTTTGAAAATTTTGATTTTCTTAAAAATGGCTCTAACGATATTTATTAAAAGGCCATATATTTGAGATACTTTTATGGCAAATGAAATGTATATCTTGAATTTTCTAGCTATATCCCATGAAGTCGTATTTACTCTGGATGACTTTTGCATAACTGGTAAACCGTAAGAGATAGACAAAATCTTACTATACAACAAATTTAGATCTTGCTAAAACACAATTTATGTCTAATTAATTTTTTTTTGTAGAGTGAGCCATTTCTGAAATATTGCTCGTTATTTGTGTAAGTTTTGGAGAACATACTTCCGTTAAACAGAACATCGCCATTCATTTTTTATATGTTAACTATGTAAAGAGAACGAAATCTAATAAATTTAAAAGATTTGACCATCGCTCAAATCCTACTAATTCCCATATTCCCGTTGCACGCCCAAGAAAATAAACACTAAGATAATTTCTGCAAATGTTCATCTCAACTAACACGAAGAAGATAGAAGAATAAGAGTTTGTAAGAATTGTTAGTACAAGAGTAGAGAAAGTCATGTGAGTGCAACACATCAGATTTTTTCTCCATGTACACGCAAAGACAGTTTCCCATTTTAACCTGTAACCCTAGGCATAGTCCCAGTTATCCTTAATTCAGATTATACACAACCATATCTAAAATAGATTATACAATCTATAACTTATTAAATACTACAAAAACGACTATGCTATAAATTATAAAATAAATACAGGAACTGCATTACAGGTAGCCCCACACACAACAATTATATAAATTTGTAAAAGTTTCTGACGAATTAATAAGATGGCTGAGCTTGTTTTGTGGGCACCGTCTCTTCTAGTCTGACTGAATCATCGTTAGTGCCGGTATCAGTGGTGATTGTAGTTTCAAGTGATTTATTTGTTTCGTTTTGCTGTCAATGCAGAGAAACTCTGCTCACACATAAGTAGAGGAGAACGGTGTGTAATGGCAGTGTCACTAAGTTCAGTGCAGTGCATAACAACAAAAATCACAATTTGACATGTTTCAGTGTTTGCTATCAACAGACATTTCGAAAAGAGTTTCTTTTAATTTTACGTGAAGTTCAGAGAAACTGATGGCGCTGGAGCAAAACAGATTTTTAATCCATTATTTTGTACTAAAGTCTTTCTCAATTTCTGGAAAGTGTTTTAAAACTGTAGCCTGAATTACACGCCGTACACTGTGTCAGCATTTGGAATTGTTTTGATTGCTTAAGTAGAATTTCTGTGAAACATTTTATCTACTAGAATTAAAGAACCAGGAATAATAAGAGACTTAACTGTGGTATAAGACGATTTATTTTTAGGAGCTAGCAACGCTGACTCGTACGATATTTCCAGTGTCACCTTTATAAAATTGCGTATCAATTTTGAACTTTTATCCAAATTCTCTGCTTTGCGCTTGAAAAATTCGACTGTCTATAATCGTTGTGATTGGTGTCTAAAGTAGGGATGGTTTCACAGAACTATTCGACAGTTTGGTTGCAAGTAGTGCAAGTTTTTCGACCTGTTCGGAAATGTTTCACCGATGTCCCGTGGTGGAGCAGGCGTTGTCTAACTTTTCACTGGCGGTGGGTCAAAGCTATCGTCAGTACCACATTTTCATTGATTTTACGTTTCCCTCTCTGAATCCATCTTAAAACAAAACTTAAAATACGTGGTTCACTATCTGAGAAATTCAAGCAGTTCACAAATATGAAGAATGAGATCTGAATGAGTGAAGAAAACAAACCTGAACACAACAGTCACGGACATATATTAAGCACTGACATATAAACCAATCGGTAAAGTACATTTGAAGATACTTATTGTTTTTGGCATTTGAAACAAAGAATACAAATGTAATATGCTGTAATATATCATTGTTGGATAGACCGCTAGAGTAAGCAAAAATGATTCTTGGACAAGGGCAATTGAAACCTATCTGGTGAAATAGTTTACGTTATTTCTGATCATTCAAAAAAAAAAACACCTTATACTATGTCACAATGCACGCACATCACAAATGCGGAGTGTAGAGATAATATTACTGTGTATACGCTACTACAGATTCGTTTTAATCACTGTTGCGATTCAAGTTTGGACACATTTTTATTCCATGCAGCTCTAGCAGTAGCGACATAAATAAGAAGAGAAACAAGCAAACAAAGTTACTTTCACTGGGAAGGTCGCTGCAGTAGTGTTGTCAAATTGCCAATCTTGTGTACAGTCTATTTCCACAAATCTCCGAATAACAGGTCATCAAAAAGTTGCGTAAGCCAGGAAATATCCGGCTCTCTTTTGTTTCGGCGAGCAGGTACCTGCAATGTGTCAATCTGGTTGCCAACTGGGTCCTATAAAACCACCAGCGAACGTTAAAATCATGACAGCGTATTCCTATTTTACACAGTTTGTATGAAGTAACTAGGTACAAAACTCTTTCTACAAATTGCTTCCTTACTGAGAATTCCATTTGCGCAGTCCATTCGTTTTAATTCAAATACGTATCTTGTTAAGATAAAGCAAGAAAGAATAAATAAATGATAAATATTAAGTAATATGAAATTGGTTGCAGACACAATACCAACAAATAAAACACAGCTCTTCACGCAGTATTTTATTTATTTTTTAAAAAACATTAGTAATGAACCTTAGAATGACGCAGCACGGATTTTTCTCGAAATTCACTTTTTCTGGAACCTCTCGTAAATAAGCCGGCAGTCGAAAGACTCGAACAATCCGGAAAAGTACTGCTCTGCCGCGCTCCATTGAGGTCAGGTCTCGTATTTACAAACAGGGGATGAGGTGGCTTAACCTTGAGTGGCCGGCATCCAATATAAATATTTTAGCAAATATCTCAATATATTCAATTGGCATAAATACCCATCTTTCAAGAAATTGTGTGCAATATACATGCGTTAAGTACATGCCAGCGCTCGACTTCGCCTCGTTTTTTCAAACTTTTCCTCGATGCTGGTATTAGGCACTTACTACACTAATATCACAGAACATAGCTAGTAGTATACCTACTATTGCTTCTCATCAGTCGGATCAAAGGGTATAGATACTCTATTAGAATAAGTACCTATGTAAGGAGCAAGCTGCTTTTTAACATTTGGCTATATTGTTCTTGGTCATGCTTCTTCTATGCTTCAATATAGCTGCAACAAAATATCTATGCATTGAGAACATTTGGAGAAATGTTTATCATTAACAATAATTGGAAGAAGCTTCTTTATTTTTATTCCTTTTTTACGAATAATATGCAGAACAAGGGCTATTAAAATTAAGTTTTGTAGGTAAAGAAATTCGTATGATTGGAAAGGTTTTTCGTAGCATTAAGCATTTCGGAAAATTTCATATTTTAAATACATAGTATTTTGAAGTATTAGGTGTTCATTTTTTGTTTTTTTTTTTTGCATTACTGTCTAACATTATTAAAATCTTTAATCAATAACAGACTGTTGTTTTAGCCTACACCATAATATGAAATGTACTTATTATCTGAGAGAGACATTTCTATATAGGTTACTTATCTCATAAACCACGCAGACACCTTTTATATGTGAACTAGTTGCACAAACGCAATTGAATTAAATGTGTAGATGAGGTCGCAGTACAACCAGACTTTAATATCCTCTCTCTTTATTTGATTCATAGTAGGTTCTGGTGGACACAATTGAAATTTGTAAATTTGTTGTTGTTGTTTTCTAGTGCCTTGCATCTGGCAATGAAGCCATTAGCATTCGTGCTTTCCAATACTTTTGAACTGTAGTTTCTTCTGATCTTAATGCTTCACAGGTCTTCAAGTGTTCTTCATTCATTTCTGCTGGATCGTTACACAGGACACATATCGGTGAGGCTGAGATACCCATTCTGTAGAGATGACCTGCCAAGCAGTCATGATTTGTCAATAGTCGGAAGGCTGCAACAGCTGTTTTCCTTGGTCTCTGGGGGATTATATCTGGATTGGAAAGTAGTGTAATCCATTTTTTATCTTTGGCATTTGTTTCTATTTCTTGTAGGTATGAATGACAAAAATTTTTAATGATCAAGCGTTTTATTGAGGAATATGAGAAATTGAATTTAGACTTTTGTGTTATTGTTGTGGCTTTCTTTGCAAGTGAGTCTGCAGCTTCGTTCCCCATGACTCCACAGTGTGCTGGAATCCATTGGAGATGAACAGTCTTATTAACTTTTTGGAGTTGTGTTAACATTTTGTAGCATTCTCTAATTTTTGTTGACTTCTTTGTAGTATTTGAACATATTCCCTGAATTGCAGCTTTAGAATCCGAAAGAATTACTGCCTTGTTAAATTTATTTAAGGGAAGATTTAATAATTGTCGGAGAGCAATGTATATAGCCTCTATTTCTCCATCATAATTTGTTGTGTCTCTGCCAACAGAATGATAAAAGGAAAAATGTGAACATGTAACTCCAGCTCCAGTAAGGTTTTCCTTCGAGGATCCATCAGTATATATGTGCAGCCATTCTTCTGTGGGATACCTAGTATTGATTGTTTCCAGAGCTAGAAGTTTTTGTATTTCTTTTGGTGTGTCTGATTTACTTATTTCCTCTATTAATTCCAAATTGAAGGTAGGTTGCAATAATTCCAATGGATTTTCTCTAATAAGTAGATTTTCTCTGGTGTTAGGAATGTTCAATTTGGATTTAATCTGTGTTACCTTTTCTAGGAAACTACTATGAGTTTTAAGGATTGAAGGGGGGAGGTTCTCTTTTGTCCATTTAGAGTTTGGCAGTCGTAACATTTTCTCGTGTTGGAGCAATGCTTGTTCTTCTATTTTTGTTGTTATTGATGGGGTCCGTGTTAAGGCAAGCATGGCATCAATAGGTGTGGATTTAACTGCTCCAGTGATTAGGCGAAGAGCCTGATTTTGTATTTGTTCAAGTTTATTGATGTTAGCATTTGCTGCTGTTATTAAAGCTTCAGAACAGTACAAGAGGTTTGGTTTAATATACATTTTGTATGTTGTGTTAAGGACTCTCCTTGAGCAGCCCCATTTAGCACCAGCTAACCTTTTCAGGATTTGCAATTTCTTTTCAACCTTTTCTGAGATGTTTGTTATATGTTTTTTCCAACTTAGCTTTCTGTCGAAAGTGATGCCTAAGTATTTGGCATCATCAACTGCTTTGAGTGGTTTACCATTATAATTTATGCTAATATTAACTGGTTTGTATTTTAGTGTAAATAATTCATAATTTGTTTTTTCCACATTGATAGTCATGAGGTTTTTGGAGCTCCATTCATGTACTTTGTTTAGGGCTGTTTCTATTCTGTCTTTAATTAATTCAGGTTTTTTTGAAGAGCCTGAAGTCCAAATGACTACATCGTCAGCAAATAGAGCAATTTTGGTTTCTAAAGTTTTTATTATTGATGGAAGGTCATTTATATATATGTTAAAGAGTGTTGTGCTCAGAACAGCACCTTGTGGAAGTCCTCTGTGTGTTTGTTTATATTTGGAAATGTATGTATTATATTTTGTGGCACAAAATCTTTGTGAAATAAACTGAGTTATCCACTTAAGCATGTTACTTTTCACACCTATTGATTGCAACTTCTCAACTAATTTATTTCTCCAGACTGAGTCATATGCTGATTTAAAATCAATGAATACTGCCAAGGTATCCTCCTTTCTATTGAAAGCTTCCTTGATGTCTTGGCTTAGTAGGAGTACATTTTCACTTGTACTATGATTCTGTCTGAAGCCGGTCTGTGAACTATTAATTAAGTTGTAATATTCTAGGAACCAGTTAAGTCTAGATGCCACCATTCTTTCCATCACTTTTGCAATAACACTGGTCAAAGATATTGGTCTGAAACTATTAATATTGTTTGAGGGTTTGTTTTTCTTTAAAATCGGGATGATAATGGCTTTTTTCCAGTCGGAAGGTACAGTCATTCTCCAACACGTGTTATACAGTTTAAGTAGGATTTCTTTTCCTTTCCTGCCAAGGTGTTTAATAAACTCTGGATGGATCTTGTCAGGTCCAGGAGATTTTTTGTTCTGTAATTGTTCTATTGCTAAATCCAGTTCTGTTTCATTAAAATCCTGAATAAAAATATCATTTCGTATACCTTTTGGCTTACTAGTTTCTCTGATAGTTTTTTGGATAGCCTTATCTTGTTTTTTATACGCTTGGGGTACTCTTTGTGACTGAGCATAAAACTTGTTAAGGGATTCTGCTATTTCCCTATCTGTAGTTAAGCTTTTGTTATTATATTTTAATGGTTCAGTTGTATTTTTTGATAATTTTGTTTTATTAAGGAATTTGTATATTTTATTTCCATCTTTCCTATAGTCCATATGTTCTACAAAATTTGTGAAACTGGCCCTTTTTGCTGTAATTAATTCTTTCTTAAAAATGGCTGCTTTTCTTCTCCAGTTTTGTACATCTTCTGGACACTTGGTTCTTTCGGCTTTGACTCTTGCTATATTTCTTTCGTGTTTTAACTTAGATAAAGATGGAGACCAAAAGTAGCTATATTTCTTTAACTTTCCTTTGGGGATATGTGTTTTGGCTGCTGTCAATAATATTTCACAAATTTTTTTATTCATTTCATCTGTTGACTTGAACTCTGATTCTAACAGTATATTACACTTCCCTTCTATCTCATTTTGGAAACTGGACCAATCTGCTTTTTTAAAATTCCAAGAAGTTTTAACTTTTGGTTTGTTACTTTTATTTATTAGACCTCTTATGGAGTTTATGGTGATTCTGTGGCCTGAACCTGGGTCTTCTATTATTTCTCTTTTTGTATTGTCAATTATGTCAGATGACACCATCAGAAGGTCAGGATTTGTACCCGAACCATTATAATGAAGGTAAGTGGGTGGATCATTTGGATTAAATATTAATTCCATTGTTGACGAGTTTAATAGGTCTTCTATGACTCTTCCTGCTGAATTTATATCTCTGTAGCCCCACCTAGGGGAGTGTGCATTAAAATCACCTATTAAAATACTTTTGGGTTCTATGGGAATAGAATTTAGATCTAGTGTATTGTCTGGAGGATTATTGATACTGTAAATTCTATAGTGGTAGTTACTTTTCCATACTTCAATTTTAACTATTTCTGATTTATCTTGTTCTTCCATTGTTTTTTGGATTTGGATAGTAGCTTTCATATTTCTTTTAATCCCTGTAAGAATACCACTTGCTATTTGGCGAGCCTTTGGAAGTATATGTGTAGTGTACTGATCCATTTCAAAGTATATTTCCTGTTCTTCTGATATATTGGCTTCTTGTACTGTGAAGACATCTATATCTTGGTCTTTTAATATTTTCATTAGCTCTTGTTTTTTAGGCTGGGACATGCCTCCTGCATTCCATTGTAGAATTCTTAAAGTATTGGAACAATGATGAAATTTGCCTAAAGATGTCCCCACCCGGAGATCCGATTGGGGGACAGTTTTAACTCCGGAATGTTTATCTTTAGGACTCATATTCATGTATGTGGCTTTCATGTAACTGTTTTCTTAACGGGCACCAGTTTTACAATGTGGCAGTTACATCACCCGACTTAAACCCCCATTTTGCAAGGGGGACCACACCTATCGTTGGTCAACGGGTCCATCGGACCTAGCCGGGAGGACTAAATAGATGATATTTAGATCCACCGACCTTCCCCTCATGTGCCTCTGAGGGACGCTGTTGTGCTGTGATAGGGCAGCACATATGTAAATGACATTTCCTCCATTTTAGATGAAACAGTTATACCGCTGTGATTCGGTCCCCAGAGCCTCATCTGTTAAAAGCAGGGTGCACCACGGGCAGGATGAGGATGGGAATTGGGTAGGAGAGGCTATAGGAGGCGCATCACTACCCCTTACTACCCCAAATTTAGGAAACACAGAATTACGAACATTGCAATTTTAGGTCTTATATAAAACCAAATATTCTTCTAATTAATGCATATAAAGTAAGTATATAAAATTATGCATGGAAAACTTAAAAATTAAACACTAATAAATGATAAATCCGGAAAAAACCTACAACACATAAACTGCGATAATTTGTTCTTTGTTCTACTAAAAAGTAGAATTTTCTCTGCTAATTTAGCTAGTAAAATTTTTGGATGGAGAAGAATTTTTTGTGGAGTTTTGCACATCAAGCTGCAATAAAAATAACAAACCGCAATAGTAACATATTTCTGAAAAAACTGGAAAATGTCTTTTTATTTATAATTACAAATGTATGCGAAATTTTCATTAAGCTAGTCTTAGGTCTGTGTATAGTACTCTAGGGTTATTGTTAGGGTGGTGAATTTTAACATTTAGAAATAAGACATTTTGATTTTTGATCTGCATACTTATCATTTTGTTGGATTTATGAATTTGCAGTTTAGCATTTTATATAAGTTTGAAGAAAAACATAAATTAATGTGAATAACATATATGTGAAATTGAAATCACACTGTAAAGGGTTGATAGCTAGGTAAAATACATAAATAAAATTTGAATGTGCTTTAAACTAAATTAGATTAAACAACACAGAAGAAAATAAGATAATTTGATATAGATTAAAGCTTACATGTACAGAAAAGGACAACATTTATGCTGATAAAAACTTAAATAACAAAAAGAACACACAATTAACTTAAGTCGTGCAAGTTCGTGAATTAGAAGCACTGTTGAGTTATGTTCTATGCACTGTATGGCATAGATAGACGCTTACTCTTTTTTCGCATTAATGTTTTTTCGAATTTCATGAAATGAGTTATAAATTTCGAGCCTTTTCACTCTAAATGGCTTGTTATTATCATTTTAATTTCGCGAATTTTTTTTTTTTTAAATTCATGATAATACTGGGGAAATGTTTTCCCACATTCATTTTTTTTTCGAATTTTGTGAAACGAGTCTGTTTCCGTTTTTTCGTACAATATGGCTTGTATTTTATATATACATATATCTCTCTATATTTATTTTTGGTAGTATTTACTAAATGAATTTAATATAAATTTTAACGTATCACAGTTTATGATGGAAGATGTGTACTATGGAAACTACAATAACCACAAAACAATAACGTTACTTTAATTTTATTTCTTATTGATATTATAGTACTTGATACATTAAACATACGCACTAGAGAATCATTACTAAAGCAAGGAATTTTAGGTGCTGCACCTTATTTATTTATTTATTTATTTATTTTTTTTTTTTTTTTTTTTTTGCTGTTATAATGCCCAAATAAGCGTATGTTGAAAATAGAACGGTAAATGAACACACCCCTTTGAGTTTTGATTGCTCCTTTTTGCACCTTTTTCCAATCCCAGCACCATTTTGCACCTTTTCTTAATATCACCATCTTTTTGCACTTTTCCCAAACATTTTTGTCTCGTATACCGCATTTTATTCCCAAAATTATATATTTTTATCTGTTAAGGGTTGCTAACGATGCCCGGCATCAGTCCTGCAACAATTATTTGCAGTGTTGTTAGTGTGCACCTCAATGCATCACAGCTATGCAAAGCTATTGTTTAAGCAAGGGCGATTGTTGAGTGCCGGAAGAAATGCTTCAGTTAAAAATATTATTTGACTAATGCGGTCTGCCATTTGTCAGCAAATTTTGCAGAATGCCGAAAACGAAAATGAACGCCCACAAAGTACATGAAGTTGTTAAACTGTTTAGTGCAGATGGAATTCAAAGTGACGGATCTGTTTTGAGATGCAGTGTTTGTTACATTTCAATTACAATTGACGAAAAACACCAACGCAATCGTGTTAAGCAGCATATAGGTAGTGCAAAACATACGAAAAATAAAGAATTAAAGTGCAGTAAAGGTGGAAGGCATCAACAGCTTATTGTCAAGGCGCTGACTTCCTCAAGTTCATTAAATAAAAATAAATTTTTCAGTGATACAGCAAAGGCATTTGCGGCATGTGGTATTCCTCTTCCCAAGCTTAACAACGCTATTATGAAAGTATATTTGGAAAAATATACTGGGAAGTCTGTCTCAGATGAGAGTACCTTAAGAACATCATATCTTCAGCTTCTGCATGAAGAAAAATTAAAACAGATCAGGCAAGAAGTAGGTGAAAATCAAGTGTATTTTATATTAGAAACCACTGTTATACGAGATGTTCTTAACATTTTAGTAGCACCCCCAAATGGAAAGCAAGAGAAACCCATGCTGAAAACCTAATTTCTGAACAAAACAGACAATGCTAATGTAATGCGTAGTTTCAACAATGCATGTTGTATGATGGCATTCAATATGATCAATTGTGATTAGTGCTTACAGACCAAGCATCTTGCAAGTTACTGGCCATTTCTAACCTCAAGCTTATGTCCTACTCTAATCTAAAGCATGTTACCTGCGTTGCACATACATTGCTCCGAGTTTGTGAGGCAATAAAAGAAAATTCGTATGCAGATGAATTTCTTTCTTGCATCAAGAAATTGTTGAAAAATGCTCCAGCTAAGATACAGAAGTACGTAGAAGTTACAGACTTCCTCTTCCAATTTTTTCGATTCTCACTAGGTGGGGTACTTGTTGAAGGCTGTAGTGTTTGTAACAATTTTAAGGCTATATGACATTTCTTAAGTGAAATACCAGATGATTCTTCTGCTGTAAAAAAAGCCAGAGAACTGGCAAGTAAAGAGGAGTTGCAAGATGAACTTCTTTCTGTGCATGACTACTCTTTTTTGATGACGGTCATTACAAGATTAGAGCAGCACTGTCCTGATTTACAAAGGACAATTTTGGTGGACGTAAAGACAGCACTGGAGGGGCTTGGAAAGCAGAAGCTAGAATACAGCTTAGCCAAAAACTCTGATATTGAGGATACTGCAACGAACAAGGATTTTAATTAGACTGCTAACAAAATATGCACCACTTGTGTCTGTTGACGTTGAACTTTCCTTTTCAACATACAAATACTTAGTGACCGAAGGTGCAGCCTCACTGAAAAAAACATTGAGCTGTTAAACAGCATCTGCTTCAATAGTTTTCTGGACTTGTAACAGTGAATTTTGTTTCATTCTCCTTAGTTATTTTATGTAATTGCCTAATTGGTTTTTGTGTTGTTGAGTTTTCACTTAAAATGGAAAATTTGAACCTCTTTTGCACCTTCCTAGCTCTAATCATTACACACTTTTAATTTGCGAAAGACAACATAGCATGTTACGATATTGTTTTGTTTTATCAATCACCTTCGATCGTTAACAAATAAATTGTACCTCAAAAATATCTCTCCCCGTCGACAGATGAAGCCGTTACTTCACTATTTTTGTGATTGAGAGTTTTACTTTATTTACTTTTTGTTGAAAGTGAGAACTAATTTTTGTATTCAATATCACTAGAATTTCGCGTTTTTCACAAGGTAAGACAACTGCACTTTAATCTGCATTCATCGCTAAAATTCGCTAAAATAATATTCATCAATATCACATAATTCGAAAAGGTAATGGTAAATCACTTTAATCG
Source organism: Tenodera sinensis (assembly GCA_030765045.1). Taxonomy (NCBI): domain Eukaryota; kingdom Metazoa; phylum Arthropoda; class Insecta; order Mantodea; family Mantidae; genus Tenodera; species Tenodera sinensis. Next base: position 35,448,138 of record CM060969.1, on the reverse strand, counting down.
TTAATGCGAAAAAGATAGCCCCTAGGCATAGAACATACCTCAACAGTTTGTTCTATTATTCGTATTCTCCATCACATGTAATTAAATTCTTATTACTGAAATATATTTCAGCATCTATGTAGAAATGTCTGGATATTTGAGCATAATGGAAGTGTGCATAATTTTTAACAGTGGGAACGAACATATTAAAACCTCTCTACGAAACTATCCAGTTCAAAAGAAATGCGATCTTTCATTAACTTTTACTTTAAAATCTAGTGAACATACTCGCCTAGCAATGCCAGGATTAAATCGCTTAGTCTTGTCAACATTTCCTTAATGTTACTGCTCATGGTTTTATTGCATTTAAACACACGCTTCAGTAAACACTTTTTTGAGGGGGGACGGGGGGAGGCAGGGGCTTTTTACATTTTCATTTGAAAAAAAAGTGCATGAGTTGCAGTACATATATGGGTAACTATCCTCCAGCACACGTTTTGGTATCTTGCCTAAAGTTAGCAACTCATGTCACAACATATGTACAAAAGGTTGGAAAGAGCCCTTTGAATGGGTAATCAATTTTTTGGGAATGAAACCGGAGTCACAAATTTAGCCTGACTTTAAACACAAACAAATTACATAGGCATTAGGACCACAGCTTTAATTGTTTTCCCAAAAATAAAGATTTTAAGCGGACTTAATTTATTTTAAGTGTTATAATGAAATGAGTAAATTGTATTAATTATATCTACTGATTTATTGAATTAAAGAAACTACTCTCTTTACCAAAGGCCCATTCGGCCTTCCAGAAAGGTAGCCAAGTTCGTCATAAGCATTTCAGAAATGTACGAACTCCATAGTTAAATATCTTACCAGAACAAAGATAAAGAAGTAATACTTGAAAAAAAATCAGTTTTCGTATTTATATGGCATTTTAGCACAATTTTCGCGTTTTGGGCGAAATTCACATTTTATGGCATTTTCAAAACAAAAAAAAATGATATACAGGTGGTAAAAATGAAAATATATGAGTCAAAACTTTTATTAACATTTCTCGCTGTATCGTATTTGCGAAAAATCAGTCCCTAGTCGTTTCTGCAAAAAAATGCAGTGACTGTAGTGCTCCGTCAATGTGCGCCTCTGTTGTAGTATGGTGAAACTACGCAATATTACCGAACAGCCCGTCACGGCGGCTCAACCGGCAACTTAGGAGGTTACCAACTGCTGCTCTCTTGTGATGGATATATCAACCGTTTGTACTTGTGCAACTGATAAATCAGAAACCAAAATAAATGTATTGCTTGCAATACAGGAATAGAACGCTCTGAGGAACAGCACAATTTAAAGTTTATGTAACTCGTTGATGTAGAAACCGACAAAGATCTATCGTTTAAACAATTGGTTCTATTTGTACTTTTGAGAATTCGAAATGAACAACATGTTGAAAGTACAGTGTTATCCTGGGAATGCCACTTTCGTGAAGAACAACTGCTAAATAAAGATGTTGATGAGCTAAAAGTTGTAGGTATATCTTATACGAATTTTAAAAGTGTAGCAGCTTTTCGAAAACAGATTACCGAACTCTTACTTTTATTCACTACGTTGCCATGGGGAACTGAAATCGATTTGAGTCTAATCCCTTTCTCAACCGATCCGCATTTCCATGTTGAATTCAATCCGGTATGAGATCTATTTGGATTCGTAAGGATCAAACTTGAGTAATTAAAGCTTTTATGATGGTCACTTGGTTTATGTTGGTGAACCTTTAACAACATTTTAATTAATTTTGTATTTTAAGTAGGTTTTGAGGTTAGTGAATAGTTTTAGAATATACTGCGAGATTATAGAAACAATAACAGTGGCTTTGTTGTATTTTATTACACCACTTTCACAAAGAAAACAAAATGACAAGCGGGAGCGTGTTACGTGTACAGTAGAAGTTAGCATCTTTGACGGATTCAAAAGCGTTCTATTTTGGAGCTACTAATTGCCTCATTGAGATTGATCAAATGGTACAAGTTTTTGCCCAAGGTTTAAACATCTGAGAAGAGATAAGATATTTAACGGAGGCTATGCTATTCAAATAACAAGCTTTGCAGTGTAGGCATATGCACAAAATTGTGTCTTACTTGGCCAAGTGATGCAGTTTTATAATAAAGAGTTGAAAATAAAAGTGCCTAATTCATTTTTTAAAAGAAATAGTTGAACAGTAGGATTGGACTAAGTGTTGGGGTAATTTTTGGAACTAAGGTAACATTTATTTTTTATCAGGTCCTATATTTTACTGTGCAATATTTTGACCAGATGAATTAAGCAATAAGGTTTCAAAATATACCAAAGGTAATTTAGATAGTAATCTAGGTAGCGGATAAGCTTATTTGGTCCTAGAGTGTGACTTTAGACAAATCAAAGACTTTTACTTGTATGCTAAGGATTGAATTTAAGGTTATCCTTGGTTTATCATGTTTGCCAGATTCTAAACTAAAATGTTATCAATATCATGCCAAAAGTACTCCCTAGCAAACAATGTTCAACCAAATGAGACAGAAATTGGTGATATGAAGGTAATGTATTGCGCTTCTATCAGTTCAATCATTCAGATGAAGTTGTTAAGCCTCCCATTATATCCCTTGACTCTATGACAAGGCACCTCGGCCTATGGAAGCTCTTTTGTACCTGTACCCAAGAAGGGGGGATTAGAGGATTCTGGGGGTATCCAGACCTGAAGAGAGACCACAGGAGAGCGCAGGGAACCTACAACTACAGACAGAAACTCATGTCGAAACCCTCTCCGACACTTCGAACTCTGAAATAGCCAACCAGGATGAAAGGTGAAGAGAAATGAGAAGTGAGGCGAAATGGAAGGACAGGAAATTCGGGGGATGTAATTATCCTTTTCAGCATTCACCTAGTGACTCGGGGAAACCTCAACCCATGGTTCAGGAATGTCGGCCATGGGAAGCGAACCCACAACGTCACGAATGCGGGCCACAGACGATACTTCCTGAGCTCGGTCGTTAATATTAAATAACTCTTCCCTTATTGGCTTATATCTTTACTTGTTCGTAGGGGTACTTTGTACCCCTATTTATAGATTGCACTATAATATTTTAACTCCAGCAGGAGCACGCTCTGCAGTTAAAGTGACTTTAAATAAATAAAATAAAAAACTACATTATGCTAAGCACTTCGAATTATGTGAATCAAAAACTAATACAGCTTGCTTGTATACCTGTATACTGGCTATGGTGTTATAGATATATTAATTGTCCCTGACGACAGGCAAATGGAGTTTTAATGTAATCAAAACAGTAGGAAGAACCATATTTCTACAAATATATTAATCGTAAGGAAAAATGCAGTTTTGTATATTTGTTTATGGTTTACATGTTAATTTCATCGTAATGCAGAATTTATGAAACCATTGCATAAGAATTTTAGTAGAAGATGTTGTTTTGTTAAGTTTATTCAACGCATCCGTCGAACATTGTAAAAATGTAAATAATGATATTAATTTAAGCCTTTTTAAATTATAAAATTGCACTCCTCAGACCCTGAGTAACGTCAAATCATTACGGTCGTAGACGCTGGTTGAGTAACAGCAAATATCAAGGCAATATTACCCATTAATAGCAGGCTCGAGAAAGAATATTAAAATCTGGCAACTATAATTCACTATCCATAATGTTGTTCGAAAGTAACTTTAGCTGTGAAATTAATGAATCATTATTCGTTTGCAATGTTTTACGTCTATTTAAAATATAAAGCATGTGATTACCTTGCAAAGCATGTGATTTAAAAAGAAGTAATTGGAATTATCATCAAAATAAAGTCATAATAATATTAGTTTGATAATCGCCACGCATATGTAAGAAAATGATTTCAGTGTCGATTATTAGCCCTAATGACCAAGTTGTCGACGGGCCCTTTAACACGACACACAACACGTCGATTATTAGACTTATAAAGGAATCTGTTATTCTTATGGAAACAGAACAAACTTGTTATTGCAACATATTGTATACAGGTATAGAAGCAGAATGTAACTCCATAGATTTTGCATTTCTCAGCCTGATCAAGAACATTCCAGGTTTAAGATTTGTTTTCAAGATAGTCAACTTGTAAGTCAACAAATTTAATACAATGACGTTTCAACTTTATAATACTCCCAGTAAAATAAGATTTGACCAGCTGTTAAGCATCTATGTCAGCTTCAACCCCTCATTTGGAATTGGTGAATACGGCCTTTGGAAACGAAGTTTTGCAGCAAAAATCCCAGAAGTGTGTGAGGATGCATTACCTTGAAAACAAAGAACAAGAAAAAACAGATCCCCTTCTGTGGACGTTTAGCATCCTTTGTAATATGATTCCGTGATTGAGCGTAATGCTCTCTAGTGGTAGTTCTGCCGCTCTGGAGCTATCCACGAGCATCACATAATGAATATCCCAGGAAACCGTTCCGGTGATTTTTCCTGCAGACAGAACTGCTCTGCACTTGCTTTGGTGCTCTTTGGTCTTTGACCTGTTGTATGAATGCATTTATTGCTACGAAGAGTCTGAGAAGCTCACTGAAATTGCGTTTAAATAACACGCTTGGGAAATGTTCATTTCAAAGCGCTTTTGCTCCATGGTTAACAATATTGCGACACTCAGGCAGTAGAAAGCTTTCTCATACTCAAAACTTGGTGTAAAATGTCTTTCGAGACCTTTTAATACCAACCAAATTGCGTACCTTCATTGGCGATCATAAAATTATGAATTCATTATGCATTTCCGTCACAACCTCGACGATCATGGCGATTTTGGGATGCCCTGAACACTCATCTTGAATTGATACTACGCTTAAATTTAGCAGCCCAATTTTTAACCGTCGGAAACGAAGAGGAAGAATACTTTAATGTTAAATCCAACTTCTTGTGTATTTCTGTTGGGTTAAACGCTTCAAAACCAAATACTTTACCACAGTTTATATTTTATTTTGTGGAAAATGTTACACTAGTTTACTTACACGATCACAAACAAGTGACTACACTTACGCGTCTTAAATTTTACAGCACTACTTAACTATCTCGACATTTTGACCATCTTCACAACATCTTGGTGTCAGGCCAAGAAGACTTAAAACGGTCTTCGCGTCACTGAGATGCCTATATAAACAAACGTTGCCAACATAACTATATTTTCGAATTCTATTTATTAATATTTCTTTCTTGAGCATCATCGACTCTTAAATAGAAATATTTCTTTATTCCAACTACAGCAACACCGGTCAACTGTATGCATAAAATATATTGTAAACTGAATGTCAAGAACAAATAGTTTAACCCTAAAATTGATTAATTAAGGTTGAAGCTGTACATAATTGATAATTTTAAGTGAAATTTGTGTTTTAATAGCAGTACCGTACCCATATAGTGCTTAAAATGGTCTGCTTCATTTGCGTTTTATGTAGATAACTCTCAACATCATATTGCAGCTTACCTGCTTGAAGTATAAATTCATTATGCGAACTTCTCATTATCTTAATGCAGCATATAAACCTTCACGGAGATATGTTATGTAGAATTTTAAAACATGCAAAAGTATGTTCCATTGATCTCGAGATAACCGTGTTTATCTGTATATGTATGATGTGCTTTCTTACTCTTTCAGGTTGATAGTGGGACTCTAGCTGCTCAGTATCTATCGCCTGGAGACATCATCCATGTTATCCAAGGCCAGAATGCAAACGCGTTACTCCACATTGAGGCCGAAGAACTAGTGCGCAAGTCGGGGAAAAAACTGGAACTCTTGGTTCAGAAAGTGGAACGTCCCTATATTCCCTCAGGAATCATCAGTCCTGAGCCTATCCTTGATATCCCATTTGCTTTCCATATCGTTCCTGGTTCCCCTCCAGTCGCTCGAACCATTGCTTCCCCAGTTGAAAGATCTCAACCTCTTCCGGATCTTGTGCCTAAGTATGTTCCTCCTAAAACTCCGCCACCGGTCCCAGAAGTGATCAACAGAGAGGAGCCAAGATCTTTTCCAAACACACAAGTCTGCAATGATCCAAAAACGTACGTCAATACGGGATTCAGAAGTGCCAAAGCCCTACGTCAACATTTTGAAAGGGTTATTTCTCAAGACTGCAGCGACATGGTGAAGTCAGCCTACATGCCTCAGCCTGTCAGAAATGAGAGTGGCTATGTGAGATCTAGAAGCGTTGACTTGACGCCGTGTCAGAGTTCCTCGTCTATTGGTGGTACAACTGACTGTAGTGACGACGACTACTTCTACAACATCTGGGGAGAAAGGATGGAGAAACATACAGAAGAGTCTGTGTTTACGAGTAGCCAAAAGGATTCTCCAGAACGAACACTGACAACACCTGAAAGCGACAGTGAAACAGTTGATGACAATATAAGTGTATGCAGCACATCAACTGAAGAAAACCAGCATTTCCATTCCAAAGACATCGTTAATTCACTCCAAGTTTGCAACAAGACAGAAGTATTATCTCAAGCGGCTGCTTCTGTAGAGAGTCCTTCTAAGGCTGGTGACACAGAAGAACAACCCAAGCCAGTGCGTTCACCGTCCCCCAGTGCTAATCGTTCACTGTCTCCGGAACTGTATCTTCTCTCAAACAGAAGTGACAGTCTCTACAGACTGGTCCTCAGCAAATCCTTGAGTCAGTTGTCCCCAGCTGACTTCGAGAAAATGAAGTCTGAGACTGGCAGTGAAAACGACGTGGGGGAGGCTGATGACGGAGAAGAAGAGGAGGAGGAAGACAGTGATGATAGTACCGAAGAAGATGATGAAGATGACACTACCACAGAGGAGGAAGCTAATTTCGGTGAGTAAACCAACGACGTCGATTTTGTAGAGTCGATTCCTTTGTATTAAAGTTAGGTAACCAGAATAAATTCTTAGCTCCTCTTCCATCATCTATCAATTCTGAAGAAAGAAAGAAAGCAGTTATAACAAAATTTATTGCGCAATATTAGTGTACTTACCTTTTTGTAGATTCCACTAAGCATGTTATTGAAGTCCAGATCTTTTCATACGTACTTCCTGGTGCATAATTGTCCGGGTACGGGGACGAACATCAGAATAAGATTGGGAGTGGTGAGTATGCCATACACAATCAGTCGAGAACGGAAAGGTGAACAGCAATCCTAAACTCAGTTTGAAAATTGGAATATGTCGGTTTCTAAGATTAGTCATAATAAATTGGGGATAACAATCAAAAGGAAAAGAAAAAATCGGAAATCTTGAGCGTTGTGGACTTCTAATTTACAACAAAACGAGGATGGGATGAGGAAAACATGTCAATAGGAAGCTCAAAAGTAATTTTCCGCATTTAGACATCATTTATTTAAAACTGATCAACATTTTTTGCAGCATATAATTTGAAATTCGATGTCACAATATTTTAAAATAAGGACAGAGTTACCATTTTTAATTCTTCAAGCAAGGGTGCTATCCACCGTAAAATGAAATTGAGAATGGAAAAGCTACAGCTGATGGTTATCATCCCGATTTTGTGTTTCCAAGCTTGGTACTAGAAAGAGTCCTTGCGGCTATTGGGAGTGGTCTGCACAGACGGAAGCCCTCGGAGTTAGTTCCGGCCGGCTTACTTGGAATATTTGCTGGGCTTGGATTGAAAACAAAATAGGAAAACCCAATTTATCAAACTTAACATAAGCATTGTATTTGCCATATAGATATCAAAATCAGTTATGTGATTTTAAGGAAAAAATAACGAACATTGTTTCAAGTACATGGGAAATAAAATCGCAATATATAATGTTTTCGGTCCATGATGAAGAGATTCAGTATACAAAAATCATCCCCGGCGGTGTTAATAGTAGCAATAAAATAAATGCTCGCTCGCTCAATTGTGAATGACGTTACAATAGCATGGCAGCTGCAGACGCCTTCCTCCATCCACCCTACTCTGGACATCCTAAGCAGAGGGCAAAAACAGGGGCGTTATGTGGTCAATAAGGCAGTGTGCGGATTACACGACTTCAGTCGTTACTATTTCTGTAAAGTGGCTGCTCCATTAGTCTCAAGGACCTGAGTGCATTCCTTAATAGACCTATCAGTAACGGATAAAATCCCCATGCCGGTACCAGAAATTGAACCCAAGACCCTTCGCACCGCAGGTAGCAGTGCTTGAGGGATTACTGCTGCTCATAGTAGTAATAACGATAATAATAATAATAATAATAATAATAATAATAATAATAATAATAATAATAATAATAATAATAATAATAATAATAATAATAATAATAATAATAATAATAATAATAATAATAATAATAATAATAATAATAATAATAATAATAATAATAATAATAATAATAATAATAATAATAATAATAATAATAATAATAATAATAATAATAATAATAATAATAATAATAATAATAATAATAATAGTAATTATAATGATAATGATTAATAATAGTTGTAATAGTAGTAGTAGTAGTTGTAGTAATAATAATAATAATAATAATAATAATAATAATAATAATAATAATAATAATAATAATAATAATAATAATAATAATAATAATAATAATAATAATAATAATAATAATAATAATAATAATAATAATAATAATAATAATAATAATAATAATAATAATAATAACAATAACAATAACAATAACAACTTGGTGTTAAACTTAGGTGTCTTAAAAATCTACACGAAAAATTTGAAGAAATTCCCCTACCTTCAAACTTGGAAGACCTTTTTACTTTCTCTACTGGTAAGTAGAGGAAGTATTGTATTCCACCCAAAAATTCGATGTCGAGATTTCACCGGAAATATATGTTTTGAGACCCCATGAATAAAAAAAGAATTAGAAAAAGGTCCTGTGTGTGTCGGTGTGTCTGTCTGTCAGTCTGTGGATAGCATAACTCAAAAACCAAAAGTCGGTTAAAAACCAAAGTTGGTATTTAAGTTTAATGTCTTTCAAGGATGCGATACGAAGATTTTGAAGAAAATAGCACCACCCTAAACTACCGTTTACATGGAAATTTTTTCGAAAATTTTGATTTTCTTGAAAATGGCTCTAACGATTTGATTAAAATGCCATATGTTAATGTTTAAATATATTGAATTTTCTGGCTATAGTCGAATTTACTCTGGATGACTTTTGTATAACTGGTAAACCGTAAGATATAGACCATATCTTACTATAGAAGTAATGTTGACCTTGCTGAAATACACAATTATGTCCAAATAAATTCTTTTGTAGAGTGAACCATTTCGGAGATATTCCTTTTTATTGATGTAAATTTTGGAGAACATACTTCTGTAAAATTAACATCGTTATTCATGTTCTTATATGTTAACCGTGCAAAGGGAACGGAATCTGAAAGCTTTAAAAGATTTGACTGTCGCTCAAAGCCTACTGTGTTCTGATATTCCCCTTGCTCCTACAAGGAAATAAGCAATAAGGTAATTTGTGCAAATGTTTATCTCAACTAATACCAAGAAGATATAGGAATGAGTTTGTAAGAATGATTAGTACAAGAGTAGAGAAAGTCATGTGAGAGCAACACATCAGATTTTTTTTTCTTTTTATTTATGATATCCTTAAGAATGGCTCTAATGATTTTATTTAATTTATGTGCTAGATGGTACATGTAGTCTAATAAAATGTTCATCTCGCTCGAATATTCTGTGAATGCCGTGGGAAGTCTGATTGACTTTTGTATAATTTTCTTTTCCTAGTAAACCATAAGATATATACCATAACATACAGACAGGGGTTACTACATAAAAATTATTTAGATCTTCTTAAAACAAATAGTTTATAATAAATAAACTTTTGTGAGGCATTAACAATTTCTGAGATATTGGTTTGAATTTTTCAAACCAATTCGTGTCAGACAAAGATGTACCATTTTGCTAACTTTTATCTCCATTAAGATGATGTAGATAGATAAATAAGGTTTCGTATGAACGTATTGCAAAAGAAATATAAAAATAAACGATAGTAGGAAGAGAAAGTCATATGAATGTAACTTATCACATGGCTCGCTTTTTTCTTGTTTGTTGATGCTTCCAGATTCACATCAGCAGGTTCACAGCTACCGAAATGTTGAATCGCCACTTTTAATAGTTTTATAAAACTAAGCGTTGTTGATCCCGTTAGAATTCACTCTCTGTCAAATACGTGCACCTTTCTTTACTCCCCTTAGTATTCAGATCACTAGAGCTAGGAATTTGGGCCTTTGTGGCTTAAGCAACTGATATTTAATGTCAGCAAACGCCTCTTACCATTACAGAGGTAATGTTACCGACTGGAATTGTACTGGCTTTGTTTATGTTATAGTGATGGCTCGGTTGACCGCAGGGCACCCAGGTCCCAATTTCCTAGCCTTACTTATCTCACTTCAGTGGGCACTAACTTCTGTTTGGAGCATAACATAACTGGAGACTTCTTCTTGCAGACTACGAAGAGTTTGATTCCTCGACAGAGTGGGTACGATATGACAGCGACTATGACGGAGATCAGCGAGATGGTGAAGGCTACTGGGAAGTTCCTGCCTATCTGAGGACGCAATCAGCGCCTGTCAGCAGAAGCAGCAGTGAAGAGACCATATCTTCACGTCACACAGCTCCATGTTCCTTCAGGGAACCTCGTGGCAGGTAGGAAAATGTATTTCTGCTACCTAGTATTTGTTTTGCATGCTTATGTGTATACATAAAGAGGAAATACCATATGTTGGAATGTTAGAGACGGAGGAGCTTCGAGTCACTGGAGCACAGCACCGCACATAAGCCATAATTAGCCCTTTGTGAATCCAATGTCATCACTGGAAAAAAGGGGAGATCCGAAGGATGAACAGACCCGATGCCGATAGTGTTAGTAAGGATGGGGTTCTTAACGATTCCAACATGACGCCGACTAGCCCTTTATCAGCCATCCCTAACCTAGGAGTTCCGGGTGTAGACGAGACAGTCCAGGAAGCTGTCCCGCCAAGTGCCAGAGAGAAATCTTTGCAGACGACGTCCTGCGTGACGCACCAGCAGCCTTAGCTGATTCTATAACTCTAAAACAGATTAAAGAAAAAGTTGGGGACAAGAAGTGACGGACAGAAAATTCCTATATTCATGGGACTACCTAAACATTCCCCTACTGGACCGGAGAAGCAGTGACCGGCATGAAGGGAATCGAATCGAATCGTTTAGTTGAAATGTTCGAGATCATAGACTACTGGTTTAGGCACTAGAGATACTAGAAACTTGTAAGTTTACACTTTGTACAGCATATTCAATGACGCAGCCAAAATTCCGATAAAAATACATTTTCCCTTAACGCGAGTTTTCTCACAAGTCCATTAAAAATAATTGGTCAATGCCACACTCAGCTTGTCATCTCAGTTATGGCTATATTATAGTTGCGCTCTACTAAAACTATGGTTCGGTAGTTTTGGTATGGTACATAAATGACATAGTAAATCGTAAGATTACCGGCAGCATTGATAGCATTGGTAGGGATTTTTTTTAATTAACCTCCTCCAACGTAATGTCATATCGGACGGTGGGTGAAATGATGCTTAAATGAGCCTGAGGTCCATAGAGCTTTAAGTTACCCGACATTCGTCTTCTCAGGATAAGGGAAAGCCTCGGAAACAAACTTATCCGGATATCTTACCCTAAGCGAGATTCGAACTCGCGACCTCTTGGTGGGGAAAGAAACAACACCAAAGTCAACGAATTAAGAACTTTGATGAGAAAGTCAAACATAATGACCACCAAAAACTGTGATCAAAATAAAAATTGTACTTATCGGTTCAAAATGACTCGTGATCAATATCAGTATCTTCGATCTGAACTATAGTGTGCATAGAGGAACTTCCAACTGTTTTTGAGGACACTAATGTTCCTAAGTTAAGAGGCCCTCAACATACCCTCTCTGAGTACCGAGAAGTACCAAAGTTAAACGCTACTGGTTTCTAGAGGAATCTAGTAACACATGATCACATAACGTAAACAAAGATATCGATATGACAACTCCCGATAGGTATGCAATACACCTAAGGTACAGCTAACATGAGTAGGATCCATGGGCGTCGCGAAGGAGGGAGCAGCAATGGGGCCGCGGTCCCCCTTGGAAATTAAGAATTAAATGTGTAGTCCATTACTATTAGACTGTTGCTTTAATTTAGATACAAAGAACAGATTTTATTTAGCACAAATTGATACGCTTATCCACAACAAATACAGTACTTTATATCTTTTACTGTTTTTGGTAAAATAATAATGAATTAATATAGTTTGATTTCAAACTTCTAATGCACGTCCCCCCAACCTTCCGGAAAAAAACCCCTGCCCACGCCCATAGTAGGATCTTATCTGACCGATTCTACTAGCAAAACTACCGTACTGTACACACTTGTGATTGGGGCTTTGCCCTACTTGCCTATTTTATTCCTTTGTTCAGAAACGTAGGTTTTTTAAGTTATAAGCACGTTTTGTGTAATTATAAGCCAAAATTCTTAGTTCTATAGGGCCTATAAATGTCTATTTCATAGTTTGTGCCTACTCTGCTTATTAGTGACTAAAACTGTCTTTTTAGCCATTTCTCCTGTTAATAATCTGTGACAACAGCTTTTGCATTTGTTAGTTTTAACGTAATGTTTTCGGGGAAGAAATATTTCTTACTGTACATTGGATATAAAAATGGGGGTTAGCAGGTAGTTAGGCAAATAATATATCTGCTTCGTAGAAGTGTCACAATTCACTAATGACTTTGAAAAGTCTTAGAATTCGTTCAAAGACAAGTAAACTAAGACAAGTACATCATGTTTTAATAGATTGAGAAATACGACCATTCTTTATGTGGGGAATGGAAAGCCCATTCAACATGCAGTGTTTCAAGTACATAGATCACGATCAGCTTCTTACAGAAATATGCCAAAGGAAAAAGTAGCAAAATTGTACTACTTAAACAAACGTAAGTGGTCACCCATCGTTTATCACAGATGGAAAAGTAATGTTTGTCAACCTTGTATGAAACAGGTGAGTTTAATCCTGTCTTTTCGTTAGTCACGTAAAAATCAATCCTTTAGCAACATTATGCAGAACAAGAGTTATGTTAAGGGGAGCCGAAAGGAAAGAAACTGAATATTTTCAGTTTTCCCAAGCAAAGCATGAATTTAACCAATGTGAAAACTTCCTTCATCACATGATACAATTTACAATGAGATTTAGCTGAAAAACGTTTTTGAATCGTTAAACAAGCGCGTCTAATACATATACTCTTGATTAGAATGTAATTTATTTCAAAATTATAGGTATAACTTTGCAAACTGTGTGGATTGTCCACTGTAATACAAGTGTGATGCTGATAATGAAAGGGGATATGTATCAAAACAGATTCCAATAATGAAGCATTTGGTTTCAGTTATTTTACACTGCATACAATTTTGTGTATTTTCAATGCTTATATCTTGCTATTTTACTCAAATTTTATGTTTCTAAGTATTTATTTAGCTAATTTTTAGTACATATTTAAGTGCCTATTTTACTCATTTTTGAGCCTTTTGCCTGCTTATTTCACACATTTTTAGTGCCTACAAATCCGTCCCCTACTTATGACAGGGTACAATAGTCTTACAAAATTCTAGACCATACTGATAAAATGATTGAAACCTAATTTAAGATGTGATTGCTCAGGATAGCACGAATTTATTTCTTCAACCCGCCTCTGTGGTGATGGGGGGGGGGGGTAGTGTGCCTGCCTCACATTCAAGAAGTCCAAAGTTCGAATCTCGGTTATGTGAGTTATCTCTCATCCTGAGAAGACAAAATTTGGGTAACTTTAAGCTCCGCGCTCATTTGAGCATCGTTTATCTATTTTATTCATTCTACTTCCGATATGATCTACCAATTAAAGGACACTAAACTTAAATAATAAGTCGTTCTTTTAAAATGTCGCTAAAAATTGCCCTTACCTTTACTTTTATCCTTTGTACAAAACCTAACCGCTTGGGCAATCAGGTCGCAAATGTTGTGCACGAGCTATAAGAATCGCGAAAATTAAGGTGTTTCTTACAACTTTAAAAAACTATCTCTGCCCATATTTTCAACTCCTTACGTCCCATTTTACCAAATCGGTATAAATTTTGGACACTTGCGCTTTAGACCCCAGCGAAAATTGTAGGCTTCTGAAGAGTTGAAAAAGTACCTCCTTTCTTATAGATATAGATCAGTAGTATTTCATTGTATGACCTTACGTATAGAACTTTGTACACGTATACTTTAAGACTCAGCGAAAATTATATCCTACAATTTCTATAAGAAAGCCTTTATCCATATTTTGAACCCCTAATGTAGAAGTTAGCGCCGTTTAACCTATCTAGACAAACTGCTGTTACCAGTGTCAACATATTTTAATAACCATCATATATAAGAAAGTCGTATTTTATTTTTTAACTATTTATTTATTTATTATAAATAAACTGTATAAAATGTATATAATTCATGGTTAGTGTCGGTATACGAGCAGAAATAAGCAAAACTACCAATACACGAACACACACCTGTGCAGTGAAGTGATACATGCGCCGGGTCTGAGTCAATCTGCCAGAAATAACTCCCCTTTGACGTAGTACATGACTAACCGTAAACACACGCAAATCGCTATTGTCAGAGTCAATTGTACTTTTCAACACTATCCACCACAAATTACAGAGAAAATGTATCGTTATACAGGGTTTGACATAAGTAGCGCATGGTACCAATAAAACTAGCATGAAATAACTAGTAACGAATGCTAAGACACGCCAAAATTAGTGCCTTGAAGTCTTTTGGGCATTTTTATAATATATTTCTGATATGTTTGTTCCTCGTCCGTTTTCTGCTCTATTCGCGGTTGCTTGTGAAATAAGAGTAGGTTGTCACTTGGGGTGAGTTTAGTTGAGAAATACCCACATTTCTATCAGCAATCCTTTGATTACTGATGAACCAATTTCTTTTAGACTGATGTCGCGACGCGAATAAAAGCTGTTTTATTTATGAGCCTCATTATATCCACCTCTTTATAAGATGCTATTCCACTAAAGGTGCACCTGTTCATAAGATTACTGCTAACCACCTATCAAAAGCTCCGTATATAGCAATCAATACTTTACCGTCTGTGCATATTCCCACACAGCTGAAAGAGAAAATATCGATTCCCCTGTATGAAATAACGTTAACCTGTTTATTTAATACTTAGTGTTAATACTGCAAATGACATTGTGATAAATTAAATTTGTCTTTTCGTTTCTGAAAGTCTACGTTTTTAAAGGTTATAGCATATAAGTAGTAGTAATATGTTCCTTCTGGCTCAAGAAGTGGCATAAGTGACATGTTCCCTTTGGCTCAAAAAGTGGCATAAGGGACATATCAGTCACACCACCCTCCCCCCCCTCCCCCCCCCCTCCACCCCCACATGTGGGAATTTCCAAAAGGTAATAGTGACTTTGGCTCAATTAGCATAAATGTCCCATTAATCAAATCCACCCCTCCCACACCTCTTCCCTCCCCCCTTAAGTGACATGGGTATTTCTTTGGACACGTGGGAATTCCGAAAAGAGAGGGTGGATGGTCTGTCGCGATCAGGATGACAAAGGAAGTGTAATTTATGACCCCCCCGTCCCCCCTGACCCTCCTATTCTAGTGTCTGCATGTGTTTTCGAATGTGACAGTTGGAAATGTTCCCCTCTGACAGTTTTGAAAACAACAAGCTTCTTGCAACGGCGAGCATAGAGGATGACAAAGGAAGGATAATTAATGACCCCAGTCCCCCTGACACTCCTATTCTAGTGTCTGCATGTGTTTTCGAAAGAAGAACGTGAGGGTAAGAAACCCTACAATGAATGGCCCCTTTCAGATCTTGATATATTTATGTGACAGTTGGAAATGTTTCCCTCTGACAGTTTTGAAAAGAACAAGGCTTCATCTTGCAAGGGGGCGAGCATAGACATCCCCATTTTCCTGTCTGAACAGGCTTAGTGTTTTTCTCTTAACAAAGCAGCCAAAGATCACCACCTGCAGGAAGAAACCTTTTCAATAGCGAAAGAATACTTCTGTATTGACGCGTGGACCACCCATGTGATCCCCCACTGCGAGGGTTTCCCTGCCTTCCCATTGTGTTGAATGGCCGTCCAACCCCTCCAACACTTCAATGCGTTCCCACACAGTGGGGACAAAAGGAAACCTGTAACATAACTCTTAGCAGAAAAACAAACTTGCAGTTCGACATAACGAAACTTTTACTGATCAAAATCTACCCCCCACACACGCATTCTTCCGAAGAAAAACCTATTCTCACTGAAATTTTCGGACCGCACACATCTTTGACTTTGCACTAGTCATTAAGCGGAAGGGTAATGAGGCTTTTACATTCACAAGGCTTTATCGGTCCACTTTTCCTGTGTCATGTTTTCTAGTTTTTTGTTCTTTATTTATCTATTTTGTTTATTTTGGATTCCTTATGGACTTCAATGATGTCCCGCACAATCAACGCAAGCACTATCTCACGATCTTTTACGCTCATAGAGTTCTCTCTACACATGTTTCTTACTGTGACATGATTGTTTGCATTCTGTTAATCCTCATGAAAATACTGGCTTATACTTCCATTTAATTTCAGTATTATTCTATAAATAACGTTATTTTATACTTGCAACATTCATTTTGTGTATAGTATCATGTTCGACGATCAGAGAGGCTGTTTCTCGTTTCTTTCAAGCAAATTTAAGCTTTGACAACATGTTACTTAAGCTGAAAATATTGTCTCGTCTGTTACCCTCACGCAACTTTCTCTACTCTTGCCCTAACAATTAATACAAAATGTTATTTGCACTAACATCTTCGTGTTAGCTGAGATAAACATTTTCACAAATTATCTCCCTGCTTATTTCCTTTTATGTGCAAGGAGGGATATTAGAGTAAGGAAGGCTTTGTGTACTGATCAAAAGCTACATGCAATTCTACTGAAAAAGCATTCACAAGGAATTTTTTGGGTCCATCCACATCTCTTGACTTCGCATTTGTTTATGTTCCCAAAACTCAACTAAAATCATGGAAATATCTCCAAAAAATCCTACAGGCACACACACATACTCACACGTAAACACACACACACACACACATACACCCCGCACACATGCACACAAATACACATGCACACCTACACACATGAATGCACAACCACACACACACACACACACACACACACACACACACACAAACAGACATACATACGCGCAAACACACGCACAAAACCGCATAAGCTTCATTTATAAGTTCCTTAAATTAAGGACTTTATGTTAGCCAATGCATCACTTTTCACAAGGATACTCTACTCAGTTTTCTTTGTGAAATATCCGGGGTGTTTAAGAGGACACTTATTTATACATTTATTTTCTTGTTTATAGTATCTTACGAGATTACTATGCTTGTTTAATCCTAGCAAGTAATATTTTTTAAATCGCACCAAAGAATAACGATACCACAATGCAGGAACAGTAAGCACCCGAGGAACGTAGCTGAATCATTGAACCATCAGCAATACAGGTTTCAAAGTAATGGGCAAATTTCAAACACTAAGTAATATCTCGCCTTATTATTAGTTTCTTTATTGACAAATTCGAGAGTTCTGGTCAAAGTAATTACTGCAATAACACATGTTAACATATATAATAACCCCTTTCAATCATACAGAAAATTCTTTTGACTTCATTTCTACATAAACACAAATATTAAAAATCTGATGTGTTACACTCACGTGACTTCTACCCTCTTGTACTTCCCATTCTTACAAAATCTTATTCCTATATCTTCTTCGTGTTAGTTGTGATAAACATTTGTACAAATTATCTTATTGCTTATTTCCTTGCAGGTGCAAGGAGAATGTTAGAATACTGCAGGCTTTTCTGCCATAGTCTAATGTTTAAAAGCTTTGAGATTCTGTTGTCTTTGCACACTTAAGATATAAAAAATGAACAACAATGATCCATTTCACGAAAGTTCTAAGTTTTTCCGAAACTCACACACATAACAAGGAATATCTCCGAAATGATTCACACTACAAGAAAATTTATTCAGTCAAAAATTGTGTATTTTAGCAAGATCTATATTCTCTATAGTATGATTTGGTCCATCTCTAACGGTTTACCAGTTATGCAAAAGTCGCCCAGAATAAATACGACTACAGGGGCTATAGCCAGAAAATTCAAGATATACATTTCATTTATCAAAAAAATATCTCAAACATATGACATTTTAATCAAATCGTTAGAGCAATTTCCAAGAAAGTCAAAATTTTCGAAAAATGTTCCAGGTAAAGGGTAGTTAAGGGGGATATTTTCTTTTCAAATTCTTCGTGGCGCATCCTTGAAAGACATTAAACTTAAAAACTGACTTTGGTTTAACCGAATTTTCGTTCTGAGTTATGCTGAGCACAGACTGGCACACACACACACACACACACACACACACATGCCTACACATACACACACACATTTTTAGCAAACACACCTACACTCACACACACATTTAGACATGCACACACACGCACACATACACACACGAGCATACACACACATACACACACTCACACACGCGCAGACACCCCCACTTACACACATACACTCACACACATGCACCCAAGCACACACATACACGCACCTTTTTGTAAACCTGCTTTTTTGGATTCAGGGGGCCTCGAACATATATTTCCGGTGAAATCTTGACTTCGAATTTTTGGGTGGAGTACGATACTTCCCCTATTGACCAGTAGAGAAAGTAAAAATAGAGGTTGCGACAACTGAGCATAAAAAATACACAACGCTAATTTCATTTCAATATATGAAACTCCTGATATTATTCTTTGTTATCAAATGATTAAAAATTGAAGAGACAGAATAATGAAAATTTCATTCATCTTACCCTTGCTATTGAATAAAGTTAGTGAATGAGACCTGATGCTCTGAAAGTATTTATTTTTTCTCAAGTAGTAATAGATAAGGGGTTAATAAAATATCAACAGGAACTTTTTGTCACTAGATGTAAGTTTATTTAATAAGTTTGCCAGTTTATAGCAGGTTTGTATAAAACAATTGTACTATTAAATCTTACAATCCAGAGGCTTTTAAGGGGAGAATATGTTTGGAAACAACTCAAAGAATGAGTGAAAACTGCGTACCAATATTCATTACAAATACAAACCAAAACGGATAAGTGGGGCTTGTAGACAGAATACAAAACGAGCTCTATGGTGTTAAAGGAAATTAAAGGCGCAAAACTCCTTATGTGACTTAATCCCAGGGAATGACTGATGGTAGCATGGAGATGGGAACAATAACAATGATAATGAATAGGAATCCCGCCAGCCTATATTTTAAACATTTTGTTCGGTGTTATTCATCTTTATTTTTTTATTGAAGCATAACATTTCTTGTCATTTCTTACTGAACCTTCAGCATTCAGTTCATTGAATAAGAAAAGAGAATAAAGACATCTTTCAGATGTTCATACATTCATTTTAAATTACATTAAAGGCTGGCTTTGTCACTTTCATTATAAAACAAGCTATTATGTATATCATTTCACAGTATCCAAATATTGGAAAGAAAGCTAACTTCTTAGTTTAGCCAATAGAAACAAAGTTCGGCGGGGTGGGGGGGTAGCTGTTTTACTGCGCAGCTGCACAGGTGTGGTGGGGGAAAGCATTCTAACCTATAAAAGAGTACACCGGCCGCAGGAGTGATTGCAGTTCTAGAGGGCGAAACATCAGTTGGCATTTACACATCACTGCAAGAATAACATACATTCCATAATGGCAGGTAAGCCCATTTTATTATACTTTAAAGAAACATTTTGGTGTCTTTCTACGAGTGAAAGTTATTAAATAGGAACAAAATACGCAGAAAAAAGTTTTTATATGTTAAATGGCATGTATTTCCTTACAATGGACTTGAAATTATCAGCTCATCATTCATTGCCTTTACACATTGAAAGATTAAGTCAAAGTGGAAATCCGAACTAACGATGAAATTGCCAAATGTAGGAAAACACGATAACTTTTTTTTCCCACTATTCATTAAATGTTTTCTCTTGTTGTTATTTTTATTATTATTCTTTTATTCTTTTGTAGGAAACATCAACAGGGCAAATGAATCTAACACGAGCATCAATGGCTCGCCCCCTGGACGTTGCACAACACGACTTGACAAAGTTACAATGCCAGTTAGGCCCAATAAATGCAGTTGTGATAGTTGTAAAAATATTTCATCACTGAAAAGTCTACTGGGGGAAATTCAAGGTAAGAATTATTAAATATTGAAATGCTAGTTTATATTGTTCCTTATTTGGCTCATTGTAGGAATTCCATCGTAAGCAATTTTTGTGTACATTCTGTCTTCCAGCGTTAGCATTTCAGCTCCAAACCATATGTTCAATCGAAATATCATATATGATATTTTGTTTTTCATCATTCATCTGACTTATAGTATCCCTTTTAATACTCTCTTCTTCATATCAAAGTGACTTATCTCAAATAATCTGCCTCTAAGCCAAAAACATTTTCTTTTATACCTGAATTAAATATAGTCTTTTATTCAATCTTTAATAAATGTTCACTTGCTGAATATGAATATCCACTTCAAATATTATAACACCATTAATTAATTTTATTGTTTCATCTTACTTCAGGCCCATATGAACCAATGGACCTTTCATTGAATCGCCAGCCTAAGGAGCAGCACACCATGAGACCTTCACAAACAGCTTTACACAGAGAATCAGCGCAAAAGAGGGAATTATACCATAAATCACTTTGCGATTGCAAGATCGCTAATCAAGCTGGGAAGAGCACATCTTCTTCAATATCGCAGAGTAATAAGCAGCCGCATGAAAACACCCACCAGATTACAGATGAACAATTATATCAACAACGCAAGTACAGCTGGGAACCTTCAAATAAAAGATGTCATACTCATACAAGGGAGCAATTCAACAGCCCGCAGCAAAGAAGTCAACAAAACTTAAAGGAATTGATCGAAAACAAGACAAGGATATGTATTCATACCTGTGAAACTATGAAATGTGATACTATGAAAATTGCCATAGAACTTATTTTATAATTCAATAAGATTTCTTAGAACAGATAACCATCTCTTATAGAGATACGTTATTGACTTTGGCAGGGACTCTAGGTCATATCTAACGACAGTAACAATCATTCATCATGTAATTCATGCTTAGCCTGCAGAGTCGCAGTTATCAGAAGTAACAGGTATTCTATTTTATTCCAAGGGCGGAAAAACAGCGTGATAGACACGCACAGAGAGAGAGAGAGAGATAGTGAGAGAGAGACTGACTGTTACGTGCAGGTGTTTTACCCATATTTATGAATTGTGAATAATATCCACAGGCATTTTGCCTGAAGCAGTATCTACTTATATTGTGAAATCATCAATTTTGTTGAAATGTAAAAAACGATCTTGATTCATTTAATAAAATTTATGAAGAGAAATATCAGCATTATCATTTAACCTGCCCTAACCTATCCTAGCCTAAGCAAGCCTACCCTATCCAAATTTAGCCTATCTTAACTAGGAATGCATGCAGGAATAACATAATGTATGATATAAATTAACAAAAGAACATAATTACAATCAGATAATTTTATTTAACTTATAAAGATGAATACACTACCATTACCATTCAGAAAGCAAGCATATACTATTGAAAGACAATACATATATATTCATTTCATTTCTTAATCATTCAATGATTCCAGTCGATTTCAGTTCATTGATAATTCCTTGAATTTCCTTATAGTGATTCTGTCCAGTCGATTCTTGTGACATGATTAATAATCGTAAACGTTTTACTAATTCATTTGGATCGAACCAAGGATATTCCAGGCGAAAAGCAGCACTTGATGGAGCATCTTGCATGTTATCGGAGACTTGGAGATTATTACTTTCTTCCAATGAAGTCATGTTTCCAGATGTTTTTACAATAACGCTTAGCGTTGATTTTCCATCTTCATTATTAGATGTTTCATCAATTCCAGATTTTTCACTCTCTTGCAACGGAAATGCCCCTGATTCAGAATTAGCTATATTGTTCACAGGACCATTAGAAACCTCTTTCTTGCATATTTTATTATGGCGTTGAAGCCTACTCGTTGTCCTATTCTTTAAAGTCTGCCCACACTCACAGCATTTGAGGAAACGATCCTTTCCAAGACTAATATATGAAAAATTAAGTCTTGCGTATTTTGTGCAATACAACCTTTTACTGTGATCACTCATTGTGAAAATGCAAGTGAAGCTGACAATAACCGTTTAAGCAAAAGTTAGAGATGCTCGATATTTTATACATTGATTGTTCATATGTCAAATATAAACTCGCAACAATGCAAAACAATTTAGTGTAGGCAGACACCCTAAGTAACCACAGGTGAGCAGATGAGGTGACCATGGGTGACCATGGGTGACCAGATGAGATGACCATGGGTGACCAAGGGTGACCAAGGGTGACCATGGGTGACCAAGGGTGACCAGATTAGGTGACCATGGGTGACCAGATGAGATGACCATGGGTGACCAAGGGTGAGCAAGGGTGACCAAGGGTGACCATGGGTGACCAAGGGTGACCGGATTAGGTGACCATGGGTGACCAAGGGTGACCAAGGGTGACCAGATGAGATGACCATGGGTGACCAAGGGTGACCAAGGGGTGACCAAGGGTGACCAGATTAGGTGACCATGGGTGACCAGATGAGATGACCATGGGTGACCAAGGGTGACCAAGGGTGACCATGGGTGACCAAGGGTGACCAGATTAGGTGACCAAGGGTGACCAAGGGTGACCATGGGTGACCAAGGGTGACCAGATTAGGTGACCATGGGTGACCAGCTGAGGTGACCAGGGTGACCATGGGGGACCAAGGGTGAACATGGGGTGACCAAGGGTGACCAGATTAGGTGACCAATTAGGTGGCCCGTGACCCAAGCATGTACGTGAGCAAAATAAGTGCAAGCTAATGTGAGACTATCAAACATT
Source organism: Tenodera sinensis (assembly GCA_030765045.1). Lineage (NCBI taxonomy): Eukaryota > Metazoa > Arthropoda > Insecta > Mantodea > Mantidae > Tenodera > Tenodera sinensis. The sequence continues at coordinate 35,425,085 of CM060969.1, read as the reverse complement.
CAAGATATATAACCTAAATCTAACCTAAGCTAACATAATGTTACCTGAACCTGTTTGTTTGAATCTACACACTGTAACTATTTTTAATTGAGGATTTCATTCTGCTTGCACCAACAAATATATCATTACCTAAGCTGAATTCTTCTATTTCAAACTTTTATTCTCGTAGCACATGCACTAAGTCATCCCATCCCATACAAATATTCAATTTCCGTATAACATAGCCTAATCTACTCTTAATGTGTTTCATGTCACTTAAGACACGATTCAACATTCAGAGAACAATGTCTCAGGTCGATTCTATAGACACAGTTAACAAATCTTTTCTGGAAAGTAATGTTATTCCACTATTCTTCCACACATCACCCATACAGGCTATTCACACCAATCAGATAAACATATATCCTACCCTCACCTAACTCTAATCTAAATTCAAGCAAACTATTAAGAGAATGCTATTGTATTGTAGATGCTCTAATGAAGTCAATGTGATCTTTTCCTCTCATATATAAGTATTCAATACTCTGAACACCAAACCTGGCTTAATATTCTTGATAGCACGTAAAATAAATCACAATTAATTATCTTGAGAGCAAGCTGTTTCGATTATCTTCTGGAGTGATTGATTTTATGTGCTAACAAGAATATTAAGCCAGGTTTGGTGTTCAGAGTATTGAATACTTATATATGAGAGGAAAAGATCACATTGACTTCATCAGAGTATCATCAATACAATAGCATTCTCTTAATAGTTTGCTTGAATTTAGATTAGAGTTAGGTGAGGGTAGGATATATGTTTATCTGATTGGTGTGAATAGCCTGTATGGGTGATGTGTGGAAGAATAGTGGAATAACATTACTTTCCAGAAAAGATTTGTTAACTGTGTCTATAGAATCGACCTGAGACATTGTTCTCTGAATGTTGAATCGTGTCTTAAGTGACATGAAACACATTAAGAGTAGATTAGGCTATGTTATACGGAAATTGAATATTTGTATGGGATGGGATGACTTAGTGCATGTGCTACGAGAATAAAAGTTTGAAATAGAAGAATTCAGCTTAGGTAATGATATATTTGTTGGTGCAAGCAGAATGAAATCCTCAATTAAAAATAGTTACAGTGTGTAGATTCAAACAAACAGGTTCAGGTAACATTATGTTAGCTTAGGTTAGATTTAGGTTATATATCTTGAATGTTTGATAGTCTCACATTAGCTTGCACTTATTTTGCTCACGTACATGCTTGGGTCACGGGCCACCTAATTGGTCACCTAATCTGGTCACCCTTGGTCACCCCATGTTCACCCTTGGTCCCCCAAGGTCACCCTGGTCACCTCAGCTGGTCACCCATGGTCACCTAATCTGGTCACCCTTGGTCACCCATGGTCACCCTTGGTCACCCTTGGTCACCTAATCTGGTCACCCTTGGTCACCCATGGTCACCCTTGGTCACCCTTGGTCACCCATGGTCATCTCATCTGGTCACCCATGGTCACCTAATCTGGTCACCCTTGGTCACCCCTTGGTCACCCTTGGTCACCCATGGTCATCTCATCTGGTCACCCTTGGTCACCCTTGGTCACCCATGGTCACCTAATCTGGTCACCCTTGGTCACCCATGGTCACCCTTGGTCACCCTTGGTCACCCATGGTCATCTCATCTGGTCACCCATGGTCACCTAATCTGGTCACCCTTGGTCACCCATGGTCACCCTTGGTCACCCTTGGTCACCCATGGTCATCTCATCTGGTCACCCATGGTCACCCATGGTCACCTCATCTGCTCACCTGTGGTTACTTAGGGTGTCTGCCTACACTAAATTGTTTTGCATTGTTGCGAGTTTATATTTGACATATGAACAATCAATGTATAAAATATCGAGCATCTCTAACTTTTGCTTAAACGGTTATTGTCAGCTTCACTTGCATTTTCACAATGAGTGATCACAGTAAAAGGTTGTATTGCACAAAATACGCAAGACTTAATTTTTCATATATTAGTCTTGGAAAGGATCGTTTCCTCAAATGCTGTGAGTGTGGGCAGACTTTAAAGAATAGGACAACGAGTAGGCTTCAACGCCATAATAAAATATGCAAGAAAGAGGTTTCTAATGGTCCTGTGAACAATATAGCTAATTCTGAATCAGGGGCATTTCCGTTGCAAGAGAGTGAAAAATCTGGAATTGATGAAACATCTAATAATGAAGATGGAAAATCAACGCTAAGCGTTATTGTAAAAACATCTGGAAACATGACTTCATTGGAAGAAAGTAATAATCTCCAAGTCTCCGATAACATGCAAGATGCTCCATCAAGTGCTGCTTTTCGCCTGGAATATCCTTGGTTCGATCCAAATGAATTAGTAAAACGTTTACGATTATTAATCATGTCACAAGAATCGACTGGACAGAATCACTATAAGGAAATTCAAGGAATTATCAATGAACTGAAATCGACTGGAATCATTGAATGATTAAGAAATGAAATGAATATATATGTATTGTCTTTCAATAGTATATGCTTGCTTTCTGAATGGTAATGGTAGTGTATTCATCTTTATAAGTTAAATAAAATTATCTGATTGTAATTATGTTCTTTTGTTAATTTATATCATACATTATGTTATTCCTGCATGCATTCCTAGTTAAGATAGGCTAAATTTGGATAGGGTAGGCTTGCTTAGGCTAGGATAGGTTAGGGCAGGTTAAATGATAATGCTGATATTTCTCTTCATAAATTTTATTAAATGAATCAAGATCGTTTTTTACATTTCAACAAAATTGATGATTTCACAATATAAGTAGATACTGCTTCAGGCAAAATGCCTGTGGATATTATTCACAATTCATAAATATGGGTAAAACACCTGCACGTAACAGTCAGTCTCTCTCTCACTATCTCTCTCTCTCTCTCTCTGTGCGTGTCTATCACGCTGTTTTTCCGCCCTTGGAATAAAATAGAATACCTGTTACTTCTGATAACTGCGACTCTGCAGGCTAAGCATGAATTACATGATGAATGATTGTTACTGTCGTTAGATATGACCTAGAGTCCCTGCCAAAGTCAATAACGTATCTCTATAAGAGATGGTTATCTGTTCTAAGAAATCTTATTGAATTATAAAATAAGTTCTATGGCAATTTTCATAGTATCACATTTCATAGTTTCACAGGTATGAATACATATCCTTGTCTTGTTTTCGATCAATTCCTTTAAGTTTTGTTGACTTCTTTGCTGCGGGCTGTTGAATTGCTCCCTTGTATGAGTATGACATCTTTTATTTGAAGGTTCCCAGCTGTACTTGCGTTGTTGATATAATTGTTCATCTGTAATCTGGTGGGTGTTTTCATGCGGCTGCTTATTACTCTGCGATATTGAAGAAGATGTGCTCTTCCCAGCTTGATTAGCGATCTTGCAATCGCAAAGTGATTTATGGTATAATTCCCTCTTTTGCGCTGATTCTCTGTGTAAAGCTGTTTGTGAAGGTCTCATGGTGTGCTGCTCCTTAGGCTGGCGATTCAATGAAAGGTCCATTGGTTCATATGGGCCTGAAGTAAGATGAAACAATAAAATTAATTAATGGTGTTATAATATTTGAAGTGGATATTCATATTCAGCAAGTGAACATTTATTAAAGATTGAATAAAAGACTATATTTAATTCAGGTATAAAAGAAAATGTTTTTGGCTTAGAGGCAGATTATTTGAGATAAGTCACTTTGATATGAAGAAGAGAGTATTAAAAGGGATACTATAAGTCAGATGAATGATGAAAAACAAAATATCATATATGATATTTCGATTGAACATATGGTTTGGAGCTGAAATGCTAACGCTGGAAGACAGAATGTACACAAAAATTGCTTACGATGGAATTCCTACAATGAGCCAAATAAGGAACAATATAAACTAGCATTTCAATATTTAATAATTCTTACCTTGAATTTCCCCCAGTAGACTTTTCAGTGATGAAATATTTTTACAACTATCACAACTGCATTTATTGGGCCTAACTGGCATTGTAACTTTGTCAAGTCGTGTTGTGCAACGTCCAGGGGGCGAGCCATTGATGCTCGTGTTAGATTCATTTGCCCTGTTGATGTTTCCTACAAAAGAATAAAAGAATAATAATAAAAATAACAACAAGAGAAAACATTTAATGAATAGTGGGAAAAAAAAGTTATCGTGTTTTCCTACATTTGGCAATTTCATCGTTAGTTCGGATTTCCACTTTGACTTAATCTTTCAATGTGTAAAGGCAATGAATGATGAGCTGATAATTTCAAGTCCATTGTAAGGAAATACATGCCATTTAACATATAAAAACTTTTTTCTGCGTATTTTGTTCCTATTTAATAACTTTCACTCGTAGAAAGACACCAAAATGTTTCTTTAAAGTATAATAAAATGGGCTTACCTGCCATTATGGAATGTATGTTATTCTTGCAGTGATGTGTAAATGCCAACTGATGTTTCGCCCTCTAGAACTGCAATCACTCCTGCGGCCGGTGTACTCTTTTATAGGTTAGAATGCTTTCCCCCACCACACCTGTGCAGCTGCGCAGTAAAACAGCTACCCCCCCACCCCGCCGAACTTTGTTTCTATTGGCTAAACTAAGAAGTTAGCTTTCTTTCCAATATTTGGATACTGTGAAATGATATACATAATAGCTTGTTTTATAATGAAAGTGACAAAGCCAGCCTTTAATGTAATTTAAAATGAATGTATGAACATCTGAAAGATGTCTTTATTCTCTTTTCTTATTCAATGAACTGAATGCTGAAGGTTCAGTAAGAAATGACAAGAAATGTTATGCTTCAATAAAAAAATAAAGATGAATAACACCGAACAAAATGTTTAAAATATAGGCTGGCGGGATTCCTATTCATTATCATTGTTATTGTTCCCATCTCCATGCTACCATCAGTCATTCCCTGGGATTAAGTCACATAAGGAGTTTTGCGCCTTTAATTTCCTTTAACACCATAGAGCTCGTTTTGTATTCTGTCTACAAGCCCCACTTATCCGTTTTGGTTTGTATTTGTAATGAATATTGGTACGCAGTTTTCACTCATTCTTTGAGTTGTTTCCAAACATATTCTCCCCTTAAAAGCCTCTGGATTGTAAGATTTAATAGTACAATTGTTTTATACAAACCTGCTATAAACTGGCAAACTTATTAAATAAACTTACATCTAGTGACAAAAAGTTCCTGTTGATATTTTATTAACCCCTTATCTATTACTACTTGAGAAAAAATAAATACTTTCAGAGCATCAGGTCTCATTCACTAACTTTATTCAATAGCAAGGGTAAGATGAATGAAATTTTCATTATTCTGTCTCTTCAATTTTTAATCATTTGATAACAAAGAATAATATCAGGAGTTTCATATATTGAAATGAAATTAGCGTTGTGTATTTTTTATGCTCAGTTGTCGCAACCTCTATTTTTACTTTCTCTACTGGTCAATAGGGGAAGTATCGTACTCCACCCAAAAATTCGAAGTCAAGATTTCACCGGAAATATATGTTCGAGGCCCCCTGAATCCAAAAAAGCAGGTTTACAAAAAGGTGCGTGTATGTGTGTGCTTGGGTGCATGTGTGTGAGTGTATGTGTGTAAGTGGGGGTGTCTGCGCGTGTGTGAGTGTGTGTATGTGTGTGTATGCTCGTGTGTGTATGTGTGCGTGTGTGTGCATGTCTAAATGTGTGTGTGAGTGTAGGTGTGTTTGCTAAAAATGTGTGTGTGTATGTGTAGGCATGTGTGTGTGTGTGTGTGTGTGTGTGTGCCAGTCTGTGCTCAGCATAACTCAGAACGAAAATTCGGTTAAACCAAAGTCAGTTTTTAAGTTTAATGTCTTTCAAGGATGCGCCACGAAGAATTTGAAAAGAAAATATCCCCCTTAACTACCCTTTACCTGGAACATTTTTCGAAAATTTTGACTTTCTTGGAAATTGCTCTAACGATTTGATTAAAATGTCATATGTTTGAGATATTTTTTTGATAAATGAAATGTATATCTTGAATTTTCTGGCTATAGCCCCTGTAGTCGTATTTATTCTGGGCGACTTTTGCATAACTGGTAAACCGTTAGAGATGGACCAAATCATACTATAGAGAATATAGATCTTGCTAAAATACACAATTTTTGACTGAATAAATTTTCTTGTAGTGTGAATCATTTCGGAGATATTCCTTGTTATGTGTGTGAGTTTCGGAAAAACTTAGAACTTTCGTGAAATGGATCATTGTTGTTCATTTTTTATATCTTAAGTGTGCAAAGACAACAGAATCTCAAAGCTTTTAAACATTAGACTATGGCAGAAAAGCCTGCAGTATTCTAACATTCTCCTTGCACCTGCAAGGAAATAAGCAATAAGATAATTTGTACAAATGTTTATCACAACTAACACGAAGAAGATATAGGAATAAGATTTTGTAAGAATGGGAAGTACAAGAGGGTAGAAGTCACGTGAGTGTAACACATCAGATTTTTAATATTTGTGTTTATGTAGAAATGAAGTCAAAAGAATTTTCTGTATGATTGAAAGGGGTTATTATATATGTTAACATGTGTTATTGCAGTAATTACTTTGACCAGAACTCTCGAATTTGTCAATAAAGAAACTAATAATAAGGCGAGATATTACTTAGTGTTTGAAATTTGCCCATTACTTTGAAACCTGTATTGCTGATGGTTCAATGATTCAGCTACGTTCCTCGGGTGCTTACTGTTCCTGCATTGTGGTATCGTTATTCTTTGGTGCGATTTAAAAAATATTACTTGCTAGGATTAAACAAGCATAGTAATCTCGTAAGATACTATAAACAAGAAAATAAATGTATAAATAAGTGTCCTCTTAAACACCCCGGATATTTCACAAAGAAAACTGAGTAGAGTATCCTTGTGAAAAGTGATGCATTGGCTAACATAAAGTCCTTAATTTAAGGAACTTATAAATGAAGCTTATGCGGTTTTGTGCGTGTGTTTGCGCGTATGTATGTCTGTTTGTGTGTGTGTGTGTGTGTGTGTGTGTGTGTGTGTGTGTGGTTGTGCATTCATGTGTGTAGGTGTGCATGTGTATTTGTGTGCATGTGTGCGGGGTGTATGTGTGTGTGTGTGTGTGTTTACGTGTGAGTATGTGTGTGTGCCTGTAGGATTTTTTGGAGATATTTCCATGATTTTAGTTGAGTTTTGGGAACATAAACAAATGCGAAGTCAAGAGATGTGGATGGACCCAAAAAATTCCTTGTGAATGCTTTTTCAGTAGAATTGCATGTAGCTTTTGATCAGTACACAAAGCCTTCCTTACTCTAATATCCCTCCTTGCACATAAAAGGAAATAAGCAGGGAGATAATTTGTGAAAATGTTTATCTCAGCTAACACGAAGATGTTAGTGCAAATAACATTTTGTATTAATTGTTAGGGCAAGAGTAGAGAAAGTTGCGTGAGGGTAACAGACGAGACAATATTTTCAGCTTAAGTAACATGTTGTCAAAGCTTAAATTTGCTTGAAAGAAACGAGAAACAGCCTCTCTGATCGTCGAACATGATACTATACACAAAATGAATGTTGCAAGTATAAAATAACGTTATTTATAGAATAATACTGAAATTAAATGGAAGTATAAGCCAGTATTTTCATGAGGATTAACAGAATGCAAACAATCATGTCACAGTAAGAAACATGTGTAGAGAGAACTCTATGAGCGTAAAAGATCGTGAGATAGTGCTTGCGTTGATTGTGCGGGACATCATTGAAGTCCATAAGGAATCCAAAATAAACAAAATAGATAAATAAAGAACAAAAAACTAGAAAACATGACACAGGAAAAGTGGACCGATAAAGCCTTGTGAATGTAAAAGCCTCATTACCCTTCCGCTTAATGACTAGTGCAAAGTCAAAGATGTGTGCGGTCCGAAAATTTCAGTGAGAATAGGTTTTTCTTCGGAAGAATGCGTGTGTGGGGGGTAGATTTTGATCAGTAAAAGTTTCGTTATGTCGAACTGCAAGTTTGTTTTTCTGCTAAGAGTTATGTTACAGGTTTCCTTTTGTCCCCACTGTGTGGGAACGCATTGAAGTGTTGGAGGGGTTGGACGGCCATTCAACACAATGGGAAGGCAGGGAAACCCTCGCAGTGGGGGATCACATGGGTGGTCCACGCGTCAATACAGAAGTATTCTTTCGCTATTGAAAAGGTTTCTTCCTGCAGGTGGTGATCTTTGGCTGCTTTGTTAAGAGAAAAACACTAAGCCTGTTCAGACAGGAAAATGGGGATGTCTATGCTCGCCCCCTTGCAAGATGAAGCCTTGTTCTTTTCAAAACTGTCAGAGGGAAACATTTCCAACTGTCACATAAATATATCAAGATCTGAAAGGGGCCATTCATTGTAGGGTTTCTTACCCTCACGTTCTTCTTTCGAAAACACATGCAGACACTAGAATAGGAGTGTCAGGGGGACTGGGGTCATTAATTATCCTTCCTTTGTCATCCTCTATGCTCGCCGTTGCAAGAAGCTTGTTGTTTTCAAAACTGTCAGAGGGGAACATTTCCAACTGTCACATTCGAAAACACATGCAGACACTAGAATAGGAGGGTCAGGGGGGACGGGGGGGTCATAAATTACACTTCCTTTGTCATCCTGATCGCGACAGACCATCCACCCTCTCTTTTCGGAATTCCCACGTGTCCAAAGAAATACCCATGTCACTTAAGGGGGGAGGGAAGAGGTGTGGGAGGGGTGGATTTGATTAATGGGACATTTATGCTAATTGAGCCAAAGTCACTATTACCTTTTGGAAATTCCCACATGTGGGGGTGGAGGGGGGGGGAGGGGGGGGAGGGTGGTGTGACTGATATGTCCCTTATGCCACTTTTTGAGCCAAAGGGAACATGTCACTTATGCCACTTCTTGAGCCAGAAGGAACATATTACTACTACTCATATATACTCTGTATCTTTGTGTCAAGGCTAAAATAATACAAGTTCAAGGCGCAACCATGACTCTAGTATGTACCAGGTGGCCCAGCTCATCCAGAATCGGGGTAAATAGATATCCCAGGTTGAACTATTGTGTGTAGTCCGTGATAAAGACTATAAACAACCGAGAAGGTTCTTGTAATGTTTTGCACTTTACTTACACGGACTTGACTTTCCAGAGAAGAAACCCGCTTCCGTATATTACTAATTACAGATTGTAAAGTGCTGTAAAAAAATACCTACATGCAAACATGAGGACACGTAATGTTTCGTTGGCACTTGTATCTTATAAATTTTATTGTTGTATTTTATTACTATTTTTATTTATTATTACTATATTACAGCTTTATTATTGGTTTATTATTTACTATTAATAGTATTAACTATTATCAGAATGCTAATCATCATTATTGTTATTGTTATCATTATCCTTATGATTATTGTTACTACAATTGGCAGTATCCTCATTTTATTATATCTATTATTTAATAGTTATTATTACGTTTTGTTGTTATTACTATTATCATCATAATCATTATCATACCTCGATAGCGTGATGGTTAGCGTGTCTGCCTTACGTTCAAGAGGTCGCGAGTTCGAATCTCGCTTAGGGTAAGTTATCCGGGTAAGGTTTTTTCCGAGGTTTCCCCTACCCTGAGAAGACGAATGTCGGGTAACTTAAAGCTCCATGGACCTCGGGCTCATTTGAGCATCATCTCACCCATTTCATTTCATATTCATTCGTCCGATATGACACAATGTTGGAGGACGTTAATAAAAATTAAAATCAGCATCAAAATTATTAGTTTTATTTTAGTTAGTTTTAGTATAATTATTATATTAAAATTTTTATTACTGCTGTATATGTTTTATTATGATACTATTTTCATCGTTATTATTATTACTATTATCATCACCATTATCATCATCATCATCATCATCATCATCATCTTCTTCATCATCAAACGGTACTGATATGCTAACCTCATTCATAGAACAGGTGTTGAAAATGCTGAACTGAAATAGCATACATCGCTCTGAACAACACTTTCTAGAAAGCCCAGGATGTCGACAAGTATTTGTCGAACCCTCGTGCATTAATCAATCCTGCGGGCATAATCATTGCCGTAGACTTGTTGGTTGAAGTGAATTTTGTAGGGACGCCACGCCCATTTCTACAAATAGTATAGTAATAACAATAATAACAATAACTGATAATAATAAAATAATAAGAAACGAACAAATGCCAGTGAAACATCATGTTTGCATGTTTTTTGTTACCCCACTTCACAATCTGTAATCAGTAATATACGGAAGTGAGTTTCTTCCCTGGAAAGTAAAGTCCGTGTAAGTAAAGTGCAAAAGATTAGAAGAACCTTCCCGGTTGTTTATAGTCTGTTATCACGGACTACACACAATAGTTCAACCTGGGAACTACTGCTCACCTCTCGTCTTCGCTAAAAGGCAGAAGAAAGCTCGCTTATACCACTGCCGTCACTATCACTGGATTTACCCTCGTGTGTTCTGCAACACTTTTGACGCACGAAGGGTTATCTATTTACCCCGATTCCGGATGAGATGGGCCACCTGGTATAATCGAATAACAAATACAGGATTAAAATATTGCACACCAGTGACAATAACATGCAGCCTAGAATATTAAAAACATTTTATAAACGTTTTAAAGTTGAATCATGGTCGAACATAAATAGTCTTATGAAACTTGAGCAATTAAGATATTCGTTTGCATATTATGAAACGCGTTTTATAAAATATCCTCTCATCTGAATTGCTGCCATTATTCTCTCATTGCTTAATATAACATTATTGAACATCTGTTTAGTCATGTCGTGACGGTCACTGTAGATTCGTTGGTTCATGTGAATCACTATATGCCAAACACCTAGAAATTAATTGCGTAGTGGTTTTTCTGTATCATCTATTTTTATTATTTATTGATGAAATGTGTGCTTGAGTTGAACATTAATGCACAGTTTTAGTCTTTAACATAACCAGTTATTGTTCATTTGCAATACTTGATATGTAAACTAATCATTGTTAACACGTTTGTTAGTGTAAGCTACATTTGCAACTTATTTATCAATTCCTATGGCAACAAGGCTAAAACTGGTCATTAATGCTTAAGATACCAGTTGTTGTTGTTGTTGTGTTTAACGCCCGCTTTTACTACTATGGCACCGCAGGCGGTGACACTGATGACACATGAAGATGGAGCACCGGTGGAATGAGATGGCGGGGGAAACCGGAGAACCCGGAGAAAACCCGCCCTGACGCCGCTTCGTCCACCACGAATACCACATGCGGGTCCCTGGGATCGAACCCGGGGATACCAGTCTGGTCATTACTACTTTAGGTACCAGCAGGAAATGACGTAACACCCAACAGCGTAGTAACCTCAAAATAAGTTATTAATGAATCCTTAGCAAAATATACAAACGCATGAATTATATATTTATTGAAATATTAAATGTGCAATTGGACATATTAACATTCATAGTATTACTTCAAGTAATGAATCTATTGCAAAATTCATTAACAAAAGGGTGGATAAGAAGGCCTTGCCCATATAATTTAGATATAGCTTTTCATTTGTTCAGAATAAAAATTCATTTTTTCTTAATGTCCAATAAAATATGGAAAAGCAATTTTGATTTATTATTGCTTTTTACGGTTTTTTTAAAGTATTATAAACCTTATCTTAATTTTAGTGTCTGAAGACGAGTTCCAACATAATATATGTATGTTCATTACGAGACTAGAAAATGGTGACTTTCATTTGTCCTTTAGCACCTTTTTTAGTTTAAATGTTATTTTTAGTTTTTTTTTTGTTTCATTTAATAGCCTTTTGTTTATTCATTTATTTATTTTTTGCAACTTTACATTCTTTGACTATTTTTACTGCCCAAAAGGGTTTAATTTCTTTTAATTAATACGCAGTGCTAAGAATGGCTAGAATAGATAGTTGAAAGCAAGCTTTCTATTGTAATCATAAGCCATAAGTACCAGCAGAGGGAATGTATACATACGAGAAACTATTGAACCTTCTCTAAATATCCCGCTATTTTTTACCAGCATTGTGACAATGATCTTGGCTGGAGGGTAGGAGTGGGTAGTTTGTATTCACCGTATGTTTGACTGCAATTTCACAGATTGTGGAAGAAATCCCGATGCCTAAAACCGAGCCCAGTAAAACTTCTTTTCAGCGGCAACTTGTACCGGAATTTGAAGCGGAGGTATCTACTACTGATGGAAGTATTCTTTTCTGCAAATATGGCGAGGTGTAAATTGGTGCGCAAAAACAGTTCCATATCCAGCAGCATATTGAGCATTAGAAATACGCAGAAAACACAGAAAAACTGAAATTATTAATTAATGTGCACTACCTCTTTGTCCTTTTTGTAGCATTTAGGCCTTTTTATACATATTTTTAGTTATTTTTGATATCCTTTTAGGCAGTTTATGGGTCTTCAACTTTCGAGACTTACTCATAACTTTGTCATGCTAACATGTATTCTTTCGTTTTCTGGATGTTTGAGAAACAAACCTTATGCAATGGAACACCAGGCGATAAAGGTGAATTAAAGACTGCCATGATAGATACAAGCGCTTTCGTCCTGAAAGCTAGGTTTACACTGAAGGATCCTCCTACCTATTTGTTCATAACAGTTTACATGCGTTCCAGATGCACTAACACTGTTACAGATACGTTTGTTTCATATTGTTAATATGTTAATTGGACAATTTTCTTGGCATGCATATCGATAACCTATTCCATATCAGCCAATTTGAAGAGGGTACACGTAGTAACAGTTAAGAGCTAAAGAGCAAAGTATATGGAAGATCGTTTCAACATGAACCTGTCAGAGAGCAAAATATGACCACATTATAGTGTTTGGTATCAATCTTCTACTCATTAACACTCTGTATGAACAAGCCTGGGACATCAGATATATGGCGCCCATGCACTATGAAAGTGATCTTGCCAGACAGTCTTGGCTGTTGCATCTTTTCTTGGCTTCGTTCCCCGTCCCAGGTGGAATCTTCCGCTGTATGCCTCGCTTGTTTTGGGGCCCGCTGGGTTAACATGCTTTTTTACGCATCTTGTGAATTTTTTCCTTTAAAGGTAATATTGGTCAAGCAGAATAGATTTGCATCTGCATAATTTGAGTAAATATGCATTTTTTAAGGTTCAATGTTCTGTAACCGTGAAGTCATATTGGACGATGAATGAAATGTGTGAAATTATGTTAAAACAAACCCGTTGTCCACAAAGCTTAGTTACCTGACATTCGTCTTTCAAAATAAGGGGTATTCTGAAGGAAAAAGAAAACTTCACCGCGATTCGAACTAGGACTTTTTGAATGTGAGGCAGATAGTGACCAATGAATGTATATCTGAAATTTTTGGGAAATGTGCTCAGAAGTCCATTTCATTCTGGATGACTTCTGCGCAACTGGAAAACCCTTATATCCTATACACTTTTTGTGTAGTGGACCGTTTCGCAGATATTCCTTCTTACTTATTTGAATTTCAAAAACTGTGCTTTTCTCAAATAGGAATATTTTTTTTTTTTTTTTTTTTTATTTTTTTTATCACTTTGGATGCAAACAGAAGGAATTTCAAGGCATCACATAGGGACTAGTTCTATCGCTTATAGCCTACTGTAATTTTATGTTCTCCTTGCACGTATAAAAAAATTAGCAATGAGATAATTTTTGCAAAGTTTATGTAGATTAACATGAGGTAGTCCTAAAATAGGAAATGATATAAAATGTCCAAAACTTACCTAATAAATATTTATTTTCATAATCTAGGTCCGCGACAATGTTATCAATGCCTATTGTGCAACAATTGAAAGATGATAGTCTCATAGTCAGGACGCTGGTTATAATCGTTATAAAATAATTTTTGTCACAGCAATGTGTAACGTTACCTGTATGCAACAACAGCTGTCTAGTGAGACATTTCAATGCCCTTGTCGAAATATTTGTTGTGTTGCACTAGCACGCGAACAAGTTACCGCCCAGCCAGTAGTATCATAACCGCTTATCTCACAGGAAAGGAATACCTGTGCAGTCACGTGTGAAATTCCTGAGAATGGCCTTGTTATGGAAATGAATACTATAAAGTCTGCTACTGCAATACCGCCAAGCTGTAAAGGGCTTTATATATCTGCAGAGGTTGGCACGGAAACCACGTCCGCCTTCCACACTTTTATTACCTACTTGTAACACTATATGTGAAATTATTTATCTTCTCAGATTCACAAACATGACTTGCACTATGGCAATATCAGCAATAACATGCAATAAAGCACACAAAATAAATATAAAATTAATCTACAATAATTATTACTCATGATAAAGTGAAGAATCCACTGCAAACCTCGGAATGTTACCATTTTGTAAAGACAGATGAATTTATATTATATTAGATCAAACGGAGTAGGATAGCATAACCTGTAATGCACTAGAAAAAAGACATTGGTCTCTCACTGGCAGATGTTTAAATATTTGACTCCATCACAAAAGAAAGAAAAATCTTAAGTGTTGCACTCACTGACTTTCATTGCTCTTGTACAAACTATTATTACAAACCCTTATTCCATGATCTTCTTCATGTTAATCGAGATAAACATTTGTACAAATTATCTTATTGTTAATTTTCTTGTAGGTACAGTAGGCTTTGAGCGATAGTTAATCTTCTAAAGCTGGTCGCTATATGAAGGCTTTAAAATTTCGTTCTCTTGCGTGGCTAAGATATAAAAATGTGAATAACGACCTTCCTTTTGAGAAAAGTGTTGCAAAACTCACACAAATAACAAGGAATATCTCCGAAATGCATCACTACACAAACAATTTATTTGGACATAAATTGCGTGTTTTAACGAGAACTACATTTTTGTACAGTAAGTTTTGGTCTGTATCTTAGGGTTTACCTGTTATGCAAATGCCATCAAGAGTAAATAAGACGACATGGGCTATAGTCAGAAAATTTAAAATATATATTTCATTCGCCATAAAGTATATCTTAAACAATGTGGTATTTTAAACAAAGTAGTTAGAACCGTTTTTGAGAAAATCAAAATGTTTAAAAAATTTTCCATGTAGAGTAATTTAGGGTGGAGGAACTTTCTGCAAAAGCTTCGTGTTACAGCCTTGAAAGATATTAAACTTAAAAACCAAATTTGGTGTTTAACCGACTTTTCGTCTTTGAGTTATGCTGTTCATAGACAGACACAAACACACACATACACGCGGACCATTTTCTTTTCTTTTCTTTTTTTCCCTTTTTGTTGTTGTTGTTGTTCAGCGGCCTCTCCGGTGAAATCTTGATATCGAAATTTTGGGGTCGAATATAATAGCTCCCTTACTATACGCAGTAGATAATGCAAAAAGGGACAGTATACAAGAAAAACAGTGCAAGAAACGAGAATGTCGTGTTGTGTGTTTGCTACACTGCATTAGCAACAGCATTCCTTTGTTTTACTGCCAGAATAATCATATTAATGTCGGCATTACTGCATTATAATTGGCCATTTCTTGTTGTAGTATCAGTGATTACTGCTTATTTGTCAGAATATAATAAAATGTTTTTTTTAAAAGATAATAAAGGTCTAAGAATAGCATCTATAGAAGGAGACATCCATTGCTGCAATGTGAAACAAATGAACCCATAATTAGCCTTATGGTAGATGCAGTTTTCTAATGAAGAAAATGAGGTTATCTGCTTCAGATTTATTGTCAATTTTATGGGAAAAGTTCAATGATTTGTAACACCTCAAGCAGTGCTGTAGTTTAGATGCAAGAGCATAATAGCACAATGCTTCATAGAAAGAAATCTGGAAAATGAATATATGCATTACAAACTTAGTCGACATTCCCCCCTTCTTGCAATTTCTTTTTGTGCATCAGTTATCCACAAATTGTTTTGATAAAAATGATGGCGTATTAAAAGCTTCATTTGTTATGTATTGAAATGTGTATTCAGTTATGTGACAAAAAATAAACCATTTCAATTTGCTCAATTTTCTGTCATATGGTTTTACAGTTTGAAATTCATTTTACGCAAAATAAAAATGTGACGTTTTTATTAAAATAGAGTTTCTCCGGATCATCCGGTTTCCTCGCCATTCATTCCACCAAATACTTCATCATCACTTTTCCTTTCATCCTTTTTGCCTGCATTTCATATTATCTCCACTTTTATACCAGCTTCGGGCTGATAACCCATCCTGGCTATTCTCTCCGATCCAGTTTGACTGCTACTCTACAGGCACCTGACTTCAGTCACCCATTTGTAAGTTCTGGGGAAGTGTAATTTCTTCATACGAGAAGAGTAGTAAGAATAAGAACTGTTAAAAGATGAGTTTTATTTGCAAGTAGGAATATTTGCAGAACGAGACTGAAAGCCGAACGTAGCAATCCTAAGAGCAAAATAATATCATTTTAACCGTCTAGAATACTATTTTTAGACCGCTCTGAATATCAAATTATACAATATCCACCTGAAATTGTATGGAATTATCAGCACCTATGTGTTTAGACATGAGCAATGATGAGCTCTAGTGTGTTGTTTGGCTTCCGTTTGAACTTCATAGCACCAGCGTTGGCAAAATGATCACTTTCAGTCTTTCACGATCATAACGTCCAGAAAGAATATTTGTTGGACTTAAATATTTTGAGGACGTCTCCCAACATCAAAATAATTAAAAATGTTAATATGAACATGGAATTTATTGATGAACCACAAGACAAAGTTGAAGGTATCAAAGGCCGCTGGGAGTGGCTTCCTCTTGCTTTGATACGGGCTTAAGCCTATGTTCCACGCTATTCCTGGAGTGTTTCTTATTTGACTAAATCCATTGTGGATACGCTCTCTCAGAGTGTCAACATTCGGCACAGGAGTCCGTACACCAGGAATTTTAAATGTCCCCAGACGAAAAAATCCACTGGATTCCAATTAGGTAATCGAGCAGGCCATGCATGAATTCCCCTCGACCAACCCATCTATGCGAAAATTTATCATTCAAGAAATTACGTAAACGAGTTAGCGCACCGTGTGGAAACCACATTCGTTGGATTATATTAAAGTGAGCATAATCCAGGTGCGCACGAAAAGAAATATGGACCATTAAGGTAATCAAATTCTGTCTATCACTCTTCATGAAACAGTCATGCTCGCTACTGAATGAGGCGTGTCAGAACCTGAACAGCAGTGCAGGGGAGGGATGGCAGGTGTAGTGAGACAAGAACGTGTTCCAGTGGAGTGGCCCAGTTGAGCCAATTTTGCTACAACGGAATCCAATTACTGTAAAATGAACACAGGCTAGTATAAATCGTGAGGGATTGGTTGTAAAAAGATACAAAATCCGCTAAAAAGACTACAAATATCCCCAAACGAGTACAAATATCCTACAAAAGACCAAATAATTCACTAAAAACACTACGAATATCCCCCAAAAGACTAAAATATTTGCTAAAAGACTACAAATTTCTCCAAAATATTGCAAAAATCCGCTCAACGTGCACCATTTAGCTGTGCGCCAGCTCTCTCCTAAACCATCTACCTATAATCACACTAATTAATTAAATTATATGCTGGGTGAAAATATCAAGGATATAAACAAGATAACTCCATTCTCAAATCGGTTTTGTCGTTTAGTTCCTTCCATTTTTGTTGCAACTTATTTTTGCGATTGTTACTTGTTTATGTCTGAAATGCTTTCCCCATCCTGAGCTGGCAACAGACGTACATCAGAATTAGGGTCACGAGACATCTTCAAAGACTTTGTTATACATTGTAATTGTTACCTGCTCTTCCACTTGCAAAGAAAACGTGCCTTTCTCTTGGCAACCACTTCGTGACACTTCATTGTCTGTCACAAAGTGAGCGACACTCAAGTCAGGACACTCACTTGTCTTTCCTTCATTATTAATGCTACACTTCACAACTGTAAAACATCTGTGGTGCTAAAGTAAATCAAACAAACAAACAAAGGACAGTAGGTATTCTCCTGATGGTAGTATATTGTCTTCTAAGAATAATTTGAAACTTCAAGTGACTATTGATTTATTGAGTGATTTATCATCTTAAACATTACATACAACCTCAAGATAGTATTACTCCCTCTTGGAGTTGGTTATTTTTATTTCTTCCCGTTATTTGTAACATTCCGTTGTATATATATAACGGGAAAGTATACGTCATTATGCTTTACCGCATTTTCTCCAATTTGTTTAATATTGCTTTTAATGATTCAGCCTTATTTTCCCTACATATTACATCGCTTTCTCCATATATTCATTTGATCTTGAGTTACAAGTCTTCCCAACTTTAAGCTGTGTTGGAAAATATTCCCATAGATCTAGGTTAAGTGTTCTCTTCCTTATTTCGCATTATTGCTTCAAGAATATAATACAATTACAATTCAATCTATTATATTAATACATCTCTCCCTCTTCTCTCTTTTAGGCCATTCAAATTCATTGCACCTATCATCCCTATGCTTTTCCCTTTCTGACCTGCTTGTTGCATGTTTCGATGTACTTTTCTCCTCCCCATTCCATTTTAAATAGCCACAATCTATTACAATATCTTCAACTCTTGTTCTAAATACTTTCCATAAACCTTTCTGCCCATGTATTTCCGGTTCCTGTTTCTTCCAATGTTATGCATTCAAGTTTCCTTCTTCCCCATTTTCTCCTGTACAACCAAGCATTGTTTTAATATATCAATTCCCCTTTAATGGCTTTATTGTGAATCAGTATTTTATTGCCCTTTCTACCATTTTGCTTTTTTCTCCCACACTTCCTAGTTTTGCTTGTGCTACTACTCCATATGGTGAACTTCTTGGTAACTCCATTTTGCAAACATTGCTATGTATTGCACCTATTGCGCCAGCAAATGGCATCCTTGCTTCTACTACGGTGCTGCATGTACTTTCTAGTCAAAGTAATTTGCATTTCTGGTATTTTTTGGCTTTGATTATCTGCATTTATAGTTTCGTCCTTGCTAATGCATTTTTTTCTGTTCATCCCCATCCCCTGTATTATTGAGCCTTACTCCTAGGTAGTCAATTTTCCTCATGTCACCTCTATCTCCGTTCTTTAGTATCACCATTGGTCGGTCTTTCTTAATTTATATCCTTCCTTAATTATTTTCGATTTTCGATTTATTTTCAACCCCCAATCAACAACCTCTGTAGTATTTGTCAAGTTACTATAAATCTATACCAGAGATTTCAATTTGTGATCCGCGGTGTCATTCTCCTTCCCCTCTCCTCCATCGTGTTCGGACGTTACCGCAACGCAGTGCTAAGAGATTAGAAGTTCCTTAAATGTAGGCAAACCGAAGAACAAAACAGGGCGTTGAGTTAAACCTCGTATCACTTTTATGAGCACCACTGACTGATCTATACGAGTATTAGAAATAGAAAAACTGTGTGTGTGTGTGTGTGTGTGTGTGTGAGAGAGAGAGAGAGAGAGAGAGAGAGAGAGAGAGAGAGAGAGAGTGAGTGAGAGTGGTGTGTATGTGTGCGGATGGGCGCATTTCTTTCACCATTAAAAATCACTGTTTTTCCCAGTCGGCACCCATTAAAAGGTTTCTAATTTCTATTTCTAAATGGTTAAAACACTAAAAAAGATCTGAAGCGTTACATGTTGTTGTTGTATTGTTTAACGCCCGCTTTTACTACTACGGCACCGCAGGCGGTGACACTGATGACAGATGGAATGAAGATGGAGCACCAGTGGAATGAGATGGCGGGGGAAACCGGAGCACCCGGAGAAAACCCGCCCTGACGCCGCTTCGTCCACCACGAATACCACATGCGGATCCCTGGGATCGAACCCGGGCCGCCTAGGTGGTAGGCGAGCGCGCTGATCGTTCGGCCATGGCGCCGCCTGAAGCGTTACATACAGATGAGTTTCTCTTATTAACATTTTTAAATCTTTTCTATAAAGAGACTCTTCCGCCTATTTCATGTTAATCGAGGTAAATTTATGTAGAAATGGTTTTATTAAACATTTCGTTATAGATACAAGGGGGCTACTTGAGGTTGAAGCGATAGTATAATGTTTAACAATCATATGCTGGCTTTGCATAACATTGCGAGAAATTAAAGAATGGTAACATCACTTAAAAAATGTGTAAACTATTGGAAAACTCAAGCCAATAACAACGATTATATGGAAAATGGTTAATAACTTTTTTTTTTTGCCTAATCTATGCACTTTAATCAGATCTACATTTTTTCTGTATACTTTCTCTATTTCTTATAGTTTACCAATTATTAAAGATTATGCATGAGGATTGCATACGCCCAGTCCACATCTACACTGTGATGCTAGCGTCTCCGCCTCACATTCAAGAGGTCCCGAGTTCGAATCTCACTTAGGGTGAGTTATCCGGATAAGGTTTTTCCGAGGATTTCCCTTATCCTAAGAAGACGAATTTTGAGTAACTGAGTTCCATGGACCTCGGGCTTATTTGAGCATCATGTCACCCTTTTCATTCATCCATCGTCCAATATGATATTTCGTTGGAGGACGTCAATATAAAAAAACTATAACATTGCAGGTCGTATGTAAGACGAAGTAGGATAGCCCTTGATACATTAATCGAATGAAGGATTCGAGACGTTGATCACTGTGGGTAAATCATGCCGAGGTTCAGATGCCGAACATGGCAGGGAATGTTTCAAATTTAAAAATGCCTTTTGTGAGATTTAGTGGGCTTTAAAACAAGTATATCCGGTGCAATCTAATATGGAATGTTTGAACGGGATGAGTACTTGCTCTAAGTGTTGTAAATAGGTGCTTGAGAAATTTAGAAGTATTTACAAGGCCTGGTGTTAGAACATAATTCATAATATCCCGATTCATAATAGCCCTCATCTATTCATGTGCGGCTTGGTAATTGACTAATGCCCATGCTTTTGTTTTGACAATTAGTGTTGTTCGTCTAAGTTCCTTGGAACACCTGAGCAGCTTGCACCCGCATTCAGTTGGAATGCACTGTCAGATGACTGATGTGCAAGCACAAACTATTAGCAGTAATATCAGTTGTAGCAGTTTTCGATAAATTTATTGAGGTCAAATGAGTGTTTCTTTTCATTATTATACATTTCGAGATCACAGGTTAAAAAGTTTTCTTTCATAACAAGAAATACGAGTTTAAAAGCAGAATTAAATTATCGACTAGATAATATTACAAGAATCCCATATTTTTAGGCAAATAACTACATTTTCCCATACAATCACATATGTAAATGAACAAGCGTCATTTATGAATGGTCAATGCAAATTAATTTGGTAAACTTGAACTTTTAGAAAATCGAGTGACTGGGTGAATGAGTGATTGAGTGAGTGAATGAGTGAGTGAGTGAGTGAGTGAGTGAGTGAGTGAGTGAGTGAGTGAGTGAGTGAGTGAATGAGTGATTGAGTGAGCGGAGTTCAAGGGCTCGTCGACAACCAGGTCATTAGGGCCCTAAACTCGACAAATGTAATACAGCAAATTTCATTTTCTACACTTCCTACTTTATATTCTCCAGCCGAGCACTAATATTTACATATCACTGCCCTTCAAATATTACTTACCTGGTCACAATACTGCAACAATATTGTCGTCTTATCTGATTCAAGAGTTGCAATTCAAGCGATAATGTCAACTTCTTGTGCCGAGAAACAAAAAATTAAAGAAATACACAACATGGTTCAACAGACACAACCACTTGACAAACAATTTGTTTTTCAGAGGTTTCAGCACATTATGACATAACAGGTAATGAAAGGGTAACATGATAGGAAAAAGGGATCAAAGTTCAGCAAAAGTAGTAAATAAATTTACCTATGAATTAATAAAAAGACTTTTAAAACGAAATTTGACCAAAAATATAAGTTAACAGAGTCTAATATTGTCAATTAACGGAAGATAGTGTTCCTGATTTACCCCGCAAAACGGCCGTTGCTGCGTTTCGGCTAATTACACTGTTCTACAAAGGTTCTATTTCTGGGATGAAAATATGTAATTCTAAAGGAACTCACATTGTTAAACTCAAATCTGAAATCAGGATTTCGTTATCAGAGATAATTTTCCTGTAGTATCTCTCTCTGTATGTGTGTGTGTCTGTGTGTGTGTGTGTGTGTGTGTGTGTGTGAGAGAGAGAGAGAGAGAGAGAGAGAGAGAGAGAGAGAGAGTGGGTGTGCGCGTAATCCTTATTTGCGGAAAATATGGTACATTTATAAAAATAATTTAGATAGTTGGCGACATCAACTTTACTATTTCTGATTATTTTTATACATTGGTGTGACTGTTCAGATACTGTGGCAAGTTAAACTCGAAATCACAGCGAGAAAGTAGCGATTTCTGCCAATTTAAAATGTATTTATTTGGGTTTTTCAGAGAGCAAACGTCCACACAGGATAGTTGCCCTTATATAAGGGAAACCACAAAGGTGCAGCCTACTAATGAATCTATTTTAGACAATAAATTAATGGTATTGTAAATTAATATAAAGAGAGCTATGACAGTGTTATGAGATATTAGCAACTATGCTCAAAGTAATTAGATCAATGAGCATAAGTGGAAAATTTGTGGCGATTTCAAAGTAATTGTACTGGGGGTACAGCAAAGTTACACAAAATACGGCTACTTCTTTTGCAAGTGGAATCATCGAGATAAAAGATCCCACCACGTAAAAAAGAAATTGCCTAAACGAAATTGGAAAATTGATAAAAAATGTGCAGCGGGGAAAATCTGGTTGCTCGTGGAGATACACTTCTTCCACACTTCCACATAAAACTCAGCCTAATTAAACAGTTTGTGAAGGCCATGGATCCAACAACCAGAGTGTTAATTCCCTCGTCTATCAGCTGCTAAAATTAAAGGTGTATTAGTGGGTCCTCAGATTAGACAACTTCAACAACACCTACATTTTGAAGCATGCATGGCAACGAAAAGCGAGCCTGGGTATGTTTAATTAAAGTAACAATACTTCCTTGGAAGTAGAGCCTAAATATGAGTTTGTGAAAGAAATCATCTAAGCCCATAAAGATTTAGGATGCAGTATGTCTTCTTTCCAGATTGATGTAGTGATACATCTATTGAGCACGGAAAAACGTCTTAGGGGAAATGGATGCCCACTATGTTAACTGATTATAGCTGAAGTATAATTCGGGACAAGAAGGAAGCCCAATACAAAAGGAAGATACAAGACATCAAACTTTGTGGTGGCAAATTTCTGTCCATATTTTCCATTTTATAAACATTCATGTGAATGACTGTTAAAAAGTTAACATTATATGAGTCAACAATCACCTTCTGTTACCATCCCAATGTTTATAGGCCCCTTTAACTGAATTTCTGTCAGTATGTCTCTAAATTAAAGCTATGTGAAAATATTAGGAGAAATTGAAAACCGTATTAGTCTTAAACTATCTATGACGTATGAAAACTAAAAGCAGATTTGAATTCAGCGTTAAAATGTGTATAAGAATCATTCATTTTCTATCCAGAAATATAAAACATAATTTGTGGAACAGTGTTATCAGACATGATTGCTTGGGCAAACATCTTCATAAGATTCGAATACTGCTGTCACCAAATTGTCAATTGCTCTCTGCAAACTGACACTTCTAAGTATTGGGAAGCTAGAAGGCGAACTACTTTGTTAACTCCGTGCATTACACACACACGCGCGCGCATTGATAGGCTCAGCAAAAGAGGTGAATAGAGAGCGGAGATGAAGCGAATAAAACACTTCTAAAAACAAACCAAATCAAATATATGTAGGTGAAACAATACACTCGCTTATTACTTTGTATACACCATGGTACTTCGATTTAGTAGATTCTCACTGGTCAGTTCAGTGTATATAAGGAGGCTGATTGGTTGAAGATTGCCCAAGTTAAATTACAAGGGAACATAGCGGTGCAAGCGATAGTAAAACCTTTAAAAAGAAGGCGCTGTACCAAAAGCTTGAAAAAATTTGGACGACCTTCTATACTGCACAGATAAAGTCGCATTAAGCGGCTAGGTGCTGTGCAGATAAACTTACCGTACAGGAGAACCTGTACGACCTGTTCTCTAATGCTGGAATTTCACTCTTTGAATGACATCACGGGAAGCAATTGAATAGTGAGAGCAGTTTGTGAGGCAAAATATTTAGGAAATTCAAGTCAATAGCAACGAGTACCTCGGAAATGGTTAATGTTGCAAAAACTTTATTTTACACACAGTCGCGCTTTAATTAGCGCTTTATCTACACATTTCGTGTAAGTTTTTGTTTATCTCTTATGGTTTACCAGTTTTACAAAATTATAAAAAATTCATTCGGAATAGTAACTTTTCGAGCTATTCACAGAAAATTGCAAGTACACATATTGTCGTATATGAATGAAACTGGTATTTTAATTAAAATTGTTAGGGGTATTTTCGAGAGCTTTGTAATGATTTTTTTTTGTAGTGGTATTTTCTAGAAAAAAATTGTGTTGCATGCTTGAAAGTTCAAATACCAGGTTTTGTAGGTGTTTATCGGGAATTTTTTATTTGGGTTACGCTTTTCATACATATATCCGCTCGCTGATATTTTTCTAATGAAGCTCTTATACATCCAGCAGACTTCTGAGGTGAAATATCTACAATACAATACTTTCTCCGACTACTATAGGTAAGTAGTAGAGAAAGCAAAATAAATAAAATAAATAAATATATATAAATATATAAATAAATATATATGTTATTTGCATAGGCCATCTGATAATACATATTTAGTTTAAAAGAATATGTTATCAAGCATTTTGTATTGGCAAACGTTGTCAATATCTGCTCTTTGACCGGAAATACCAATGAGCGTGACCAAGTAATAAACACGTCATTGTGTTCTCTAAATCTTGGCACATCGAGGGCCACTTTGTGCCCAGTTGATAACACCCTTGCCAGGTGACGCCGATTTATTGGCTTGTCTTTATTTACCGGTTGTTTTTCGCCTGATCGGCAGCAGACTCTATTAGGCCGACGTGCAAAATTTTTGCGAGTGTGGAACACAATGGAAATAGAGCGGAGTGACCCAGTTAGCGGCCTGTCACGCCACGCGCAAGTCTGGGACCTCTTCACCACAACATTTTTAAATAGCCTCCTCAACCCCAAACCTTGCAATTTCAACAAGTACTTTTGTCCCGACGATTCTTCCAACCTACAAAAGGAATCAATGTTCCTCCTTCAGTTTTGGCGAGTAAGGCGGAAGCGCATTGCATTGTGCTGGCACTTGAAGGAAGATTTATCATGTTGCTGTATATATTGACAGTACTATCGTCCACTCAAAGCGGTAACGTCGGTATTCCTGTCATTTACATAATGTTGCAGAGAGCAGCACTTCAATTGCGCCGCGTCCAGTCATTAAACTATGAGAACTGTCCAGAAATAGCGAAAGATAGCTGCAAATAACCAACAGCACTATAGGGTAGCTGCGTAATAGAGATGGATTCTGCATGTGAAAACAATCGATATTAGTTGTGGGATAAGGGTTAGAAACAAGAGATTTTATCATTCTAGTCAAGGCTAGGCGTGCTGCAACTATTAAATCTCCGGGAGGAAAGGACCTGCCTTATTTTTCCATGTCTAAGTCCATTTAAACATGTTTCCAACATTTGTGAAAATAATGAATTAGCTTTTATTGATCATATAAATACACATTTGACCTTTTTTAGTGTTAGGTCAAATTTTGGCCAAGTTTACGAATAAGAGCATACTTTTAGTTATATTGTAAACATCATTTCATAACCTTTTCTCTTTCCCCCTTAGTCAATTGTAACATGTAATTGTAGGGAAATTTGACATTATGCCGCATAAACTACAGTGAGATTGACAAGATTTTCAATGACTTCGACGAAAATGATTTATCCTCAAATGTAGAATTGATTTTATACACAATGTCAAGAAACTTAGCCAACATAAAATAAAATTTCTCTGTAATATTCATGTCCATCATTGTGTGGTATATTAAGTACTGTGAAGGAAGTTATCGAGTGTACTGGACGAAGTAGCTGACAAGCTTAGGGAAAAATTACGTCGTGCACTTGAAACAAATCCTGTTTATTCAACATTGCTGATATTCTTCAAATAAGTCTATGAAAATGAAGCACAACTTTGTGCTAATGATTTCCTTTGTTTCAAGTTTGACCCCATTACGTCATGTGATATAGAAAGAAGTGACTCTAATAATAAGGCTCTAGTTGCTGAAGATCCTTCAGTTTTGAGGATCTGAAACTACAATGCAATTCTGCTGAAAACGAAGGCCAAAAGGGGAATGAATTATTTCATGTGTAAGTTAAAAGTAAACACATTTTTCGTTTGAAGTTTTAGGTCATACGTTCTTTCAGGATTTTAGGTCATATTTCGATAATTTTTACGGCATAAATGCATACGTATTTCAACAGTTTTGAGGTCGTAAAAATTCAAGCCCTGATGATGATAGAGTACAAAAGGTGGCCGAATAACATGATCCGGTGGGCGTGAACTTAGCGCTTTCAGATTGAACATCCCCGGCGGAGGTTACACACACACGCCGCACATCACCGTCCACTGCGCTTAATCCTTCTTCCCCCCAATATGAAAGGAATCGAGTGTCAGAAATATCCGTGGCAATATAAGTGTAATCCACCTAGAACCTCCATGAAGAAAACGAAGGTGAGAATGGCCGGTCCAGTGCAAGTCGAAACAGCCACATACGCTACCATCTGAACTGTCGCGTTCGCTGGTCCTAATCTTAATTTAATTTAATGCAATTTATTTAATAAGAAATGCTACAGAAAATATAAACAATAATGACTAGTTATAATTTATTTATGCCCAGTTGTGGCATTGAATTTTTAAGTTCCAGTTCTACCTCTTAATAATGACTAATTTCTATAAAATCTGTTGTTCAGGGAGGGATTCCTCACTAATAGATGTACATTTGGGAGTATGCAATTATTATTATTATTAATTGTTTATTATTATTATTATTATTATTATTATTATTATTATTATTATTATTATTATTATTATTATTATTATTATTATTATTATTATTATTATTGTTGTTGTTGTTGTTGTTGTTGTTGTTTTTGTTGCTAGCTTAATGTTACTCATTTGGAAAAATCATAGACACCGCGTTGAAGGTTAAGCTTCGTCCATCTTTAGAGATGGCTAAGTAACTGGCTAGTCAAGTGGTTGGAATAATTAGCAAAAGGTGAGATAGAAAGGGAGTCATCTCCTTAGTGCAGTTGCAGCGCTGCTGCTTGACAAGCGGGAGACCCGGGTTCAATTCCCGGTGTGGGGATTTTCCTCTGGGAATTTCTTATGGATATCGAATGATATTTATAATACGAGTACAAGTGTTAAAAAGTGGAGTTTTATTTTACAAGTAGGAATGTTTGCGGAAGAAGGTTGAAAGTTGAATAATCCTACGAAAAAAATGAAGCAACTATATGTATTGTCATATAGACAGCCTGGGTATTCAATTATAACATATGGAGCTGGAGTTAGTACTATAAATTGGACGTGATATTTGGCCGTCGTTGTTCTGCCTTCATAATACCACTGCTGATAATATGATCACTTTCACAATCATAGCATTCTATAATAGGGCTTACGAAAAGTTTTGGCAACACTGTTATAAATCAGAGATCTTTGTGGTGGGAATTGCAATCTTGTAGTATATTATTGAGCTGTCTTCGTGGTATAAAGCGGTAATGTTGAAAGTCTCGAAATAGTAATATTCTATGAATACATTCGCTGTTTCCATATTCACTCCTAAAATAGATATGGACAAAAGTGCTCCATAAAAATCCAAGTTGCAAGAGGAAAATATGAAGCCAGTTCTTTGGAGCATTGCAAAATGCTTGCGGAAGAGAAGTCCGACCTTATCGAACTATTGCAAAGTGGTTGAATGATTTCGTCCAAGGAAAAGAGGAATGTCAACACTGACACGTGCTGGTAGGCCCGTTGCTGCAACAGACGATCTCCATGTTCAGACGGTAAGGGCTTTATTGGAAGAAGACAGACCCTGGACATGTGTGGAGATTTCCAGGGAACTGTGTATTGCAGCGTCGACTATCATACCATTTTAAGAAAGAAGCTGAAAATGTGAAAAACTTGTGTCCAGTGCGTTCAGCATACTTGAATTAGAATTGAAAAGTGGCAGCGAATGGAGGCAGCAAGAATCCATTTCGAGCGTTATGAACACGGAGGTGAGGCGTTTCTTCATCGCATTATCACAACGGCGAGACATGCATACGGTCGTGCACAATCAAGCGAATGGCAACGTACACGTCAAAAAAGATACCGGCCATTGCAGGATCCCTCGAAACTGATGATTATGTATGTTGTGATTATGAAGGCATAACCTTAGCATATACTGCACCTGCCGAGCGGGATGGCTCAGCTGGTGACATCTGTGGCCCGCATTCGCGAGGTCGTGGGTTTGATACCCACGGCCAATCTTCCTAATCTTGGGTTTTTCGGAGGTTTTCCCAGGTCACTCAGGCGAATGCTGGATATTTGCATTCCATTCCTTAACTTCCTTTCATTTCATTCTCACTATCCAGTCTTTCCAGGTTGTAAAGAGTCAGCGGATTTGTCGGCAGTTGCGCTACGGTGGTGCCTGTACTCCGGAAACACGATGCTCGGCTGAGGGGAGGCGATGTGGTGGTTGGCCACCATCCCAGGGGAACTGATTACTCAGCCGGAGCAGGCTGATGGCGGGCTCTGCGGTAACCTGGAACTCCTTCGGACTGAAGAACTTGTCTGCACCTCTTAGGGACCCACCGTAGTTGTAGTTCCGCCTGTGATGAGCAGATTGACTTTAATTCCAGTACCATAACAGAAACTCCAAGATTCATCACTAGTACGATATTCCAAACCAAATTTGAAATGTTCTCTTAGATTTCTTTTTTCAGTTTTGCACACCATTCGATGCGTTGTTGCTTTCGATGGAGGCCAGTTTATGTGAAATCTATTAACAGCAAAGTTTCCTCACGTCTGTTGTTTAAAAGTGTTTTGGATTTGACTCCCCAATGTTGCCCAAATAAATACGTCAGTCGACCTTTTTCAAGCATTGCTCGAACAGCAGCAAAATATTCATCAGATCATCAGTAACAACAGTTCTTCATGAAATTCACCACTAAGGAAAAACCGATCTCTAGAATTGGCTGTGTCAATTTTATGTCATTACCTTAGATGAGACATCTTCTTCAAATGCATTTTAAACTGCTCTTCACACTCTTTAGCCCTTAATGACGATTTAAAATCGAAAAAAGTTGTAGCCCGCAAATCATCTCTACTCAGTCATTTTTGAGTGAATATAAAATCTTTAAATGATGTTAGTTAATTATGTTAATTATATTAACAATTAGAGCAAAACGAGCAAAGTACATGACATCAACTCACAAAGCATTAAAAAGTAGCTGTAAAATATAAATAAATTCCATTTATGTTTAATAACATTAATTTTAAAATGTTTATCATTTTAATTTTCTGTTTCCTTGCCTTCTTTGGTTCCAACGTTATCCTCTCCGGTGTTTGGAACATATTTACGTGTTCTGTCGAATCGCTTTCCAAGTCATTCGATACGAAGCCTCCGCTTAGGTAGTTACATATAATTTCTGTCGCAAAAACAAGGGTGGTAACAATTGAATGTATGGACAGTTCATTCCACTTAGCTTCTAGTATGAGTAGTTCAGATTAAAAGCTCTACTTTTAGTGCCAGCTGTCTAAAAATATACATTTAAATGGAGCATTATATTTTAATCACTAACTTTGGAAATACCAACTACAGTAGGTTGGGACAAAAACAGATTTGTCTAGTTAACGAGACATGTAATGCGAGTTGGTAATTAACTATAAAATGTGGTCTGCATGACCAACATTATATTAGTTGGATATTTGTAGGACATTATGAAAGTTGTAGAGTTAATATAACAGCTGCCAAATGGTTCGCTGCCTTCCGGTGGTAATTTTATCGCTGACGTTTCCCGCATATGATGCCAACCAACACCGACTGCTTGCGGCTTGTTCACACAGACCTTACGTCTGTATCGTGCTATCATTAATTTATACTGCTCTTTGTACTATTATTAGATTTTAATTAAATAAACAAATCCCTCTGAGCAAATAGTTACTCATTGGTTCCTAGTGTTGAGGAAAAAGTAAAGCAACGAAACAAGAATAGAGTAGCTATGGATTGTAGGTATTAGTCAGAATAAGTATTATTTAAGTGGAGAACTCTGAAATACATGATATAGCACCAATAAATTCAAACCCCGCACATTGTAAAAATATTTAACATAATACCTATATAATCCGTTAATATAATTTATAGGTCTTTTACAAATTTCAACAAATTTTAATCACAAGATTTTTCAGACATAAATATACCACAGAATTAACGTTCTTGGTTCTATACACCTAAGTTTCCAATATATAGTTTTCTAAAAATGAAAATTCTTTCATTTTTAAAATGCCCAAGTGAAGGAAATTTATAAAACCTGAATTTTAAACTTTGCACATTATTCATAGTTACTTAAATCACGCACTGTATTAAAACGTTTCTTGGAAAAATAAAAAACTAAATGATGCATTAAATTATTAAAACTCTAGATCCAGATCTAAGCTTGATATAAAGGAAAAGTATTTTTATCTCATTTATTATCAATGTTACATTGATTACTTTAAATTTATTAATTTTGAAAAGAGATTTTATTATTTTAATTTATTTAAGTACTATAGAGTTATTCTTTTTTCTGGGTCTATATGATTTATACATTTAATTTTAACGAAGTGAGTAAATTACATTCTTTCAAAGAACGTAACCGAAAATTTGAAAAGAAATTAAAATATTGACATTAGAGGTTTAAAGTGTCAAAAACATAATAAAACATGATTTTGACAAAAACCAAATTTTAAAGTTATTAGGTAATTTACATACAATTGTCCACATGCAATTCAAATTCGTATTTAGTCATTTAAGTAGGTAACAGGGTAAAACCCATGATGTTACATTTTTCGAGGATATTTATTTTCTCTGCTACGTATAGTAAGCAGGGGAGATATTGTTTTCCACCTAAAAATTATATTCCTAAATTTCAGCAGAGCATATGGTATTCGTGGTGGACGAAGTGACGTCTGGCTGGGTTTTCTCCGGGTTCTCCGGCTTCCCCCGACACTCATTCCACCAATTGCTCCATTGTTACCTTTCCACTCATCGATTTCGCCTGCATTTCATTTCGCCCTCTCCCTCACAATCATACCTGGTGCTGCGCTGACCACCTGTTTCTAGGCCATCACTCTGTCCGGTCCATAGGTTCCTCTGCTCCCCGACAGGCGTCTGACCCTAGGCACTGGCTTGTAAGTCCTAGGGGGTGTAAGTCCTGCAGAGGGGGAGGGTACTCAGGTAAATATGAAGAAGATTTCAGCAGCAATACATGTTTTGAGACTACCTGAATGCAAAAAGAAAAAGAAAGAAAAGAAAAAAAAAAAGTAAAAATTTTTAGACAGGACAGCGCGCGCGCGTTTGTCTGTGAACAGTATAACTCAAAAACGAAAAATGTAGTTAAACACGAAATATCAAGGACGTGACAAGATTTTTAAGAATATCCTCCCACCGCAGATTACCCCTTACATGGAAAATTTTTAAAAAATGTTGATTTTCTCAAAAGTGACCCCAACGGTTTTTAATAACTTATCATATGTTTAAGATGTTTTCATGACAAACTAAATGTAGGTAGGTATATCTTGAATTTCCTGGGAATATCGTCAAAGACTTCTTCACTGTGAATGACTTCTATAATAAACCGTAAGAGACCTATAAAATCTTAATACAAACTTCTGATGTGTTGCACTCACATGACTTTCTCTACTCTTGTACTAACTATTCTGACAAACTCTTACTCCTATATTTTCTTCGTGTTAGTCGAGATGAACATTTGCAGAAATTATCTTATTGCTTATTTCCTTGTAGGTGCAACGGGAATATGGGAATTCAGTAGGCTTTGAGTGATAGTTAAATCTTTTCAAGTTTTCAAATTTCGTACTCTATGCTAGGCTAACATATAAAATGAATAATGATGTTCCATATGATAAAAATTTGTTTTCTAAAACTCACACGAATAACAAGAAATACGTCCGAAATGGCTAATTCTACAAAAACACTGTATTTGGACATAAATTGTATTTTAGGAAGATCTACATTTGTTGTATAGTTAGATTTTGCCTATCTCTTACAGTTTACCACTTATGCAAAAGTCATCAAGAGTAAACAGGATTATATCGCTAGAGCCAGAAAATTAAAAATATACATTTCGTTTGTCATAAAAATATCTCGAACATTTTAATCAAAACCGTTAGTGCCATTTTCGAAAAAATTTTCATTTCAAGGGTAGTTAATTGCGGAGCAATTTTCTTCAAAATCTTCGTGTCGCATCCTTGAAAGACATTAAACTTAAATACCAGCTTTGGTTGGTTTTTAACCGACTTTGCATTTTTACTTTCTCTACTGGTAAGTAGGGGAAGTATTTGAAGCCGAAATTGTGAACGCCATAATTATGGATATAATACTGCATCACATGGCGGAATTAAATAATCAGAAAATGTTAAAATCGTTACATATATCAAGCTATAGAATCTGAAAAGATTGGTTGTGATTAAAATTGCCAAAAGGCACGAAAAGGTACAGACAAGTCATTAGGGGCAAGCTTCAGGTAGTCCAGTGAGACCTGGTAAGACCAGTTTTCCTGGAAATCGCTCAGAGCAGGTGTGAGCCGGAAAACAAGGGATGGTCGTTTCTTCGAAACCCTGTTGCTAATTAGGAAGTGAAAGGTACAGAGAGCGTGATAACGCACAGAGACTTGTCTGCGAGAACCCGGAGAGAAAGGGTCGTTTAGGGTGGCCCTCCAGAATCCGACGGGGCAGTACACGTGCCACCATACCGCCGAGCGAGCATCTCAGCTACGGGACTTGTATTCCGGATCCTCAAGTGTGAAGACACATTATAGTTAATATTAACAATCTTCTGTCTTAGCAAAGACACGGTAACGACTCAACTAATTTAATAACGATCGGCAAATCTCACGCTTCCTTATTTTGGTGAGAATAAAAGTGTTTCAACGAAGTTCTGGTTTTATTCGCAAACACTCACGCATACCCTGATGTTAAGATCACATGCCAGAGCAGCCGGAGCAGAAGACACCAGAAAGCACCAGTCGGCATAGGAGAGCATAGGAGCGACGATTCGACATCATATTGTATTCCACCCAAAAATTCGATGTCGAGATTTCACCGGAAATATATGTTTGAGATCCCCTGAATCCCCCCCCCCCAAAAAAAAAAAAAAAGCATTTTTAGAAAAAGGTCCGTGTGTGTGTCTGTATGTCAGTCTGTGGACAGCATAACTCAAAAATATATACTTTATACTTTTTCCAAAAGGGAAGTCATAGTTTTTATGTCCTTGCACATGCAAAGAGAATGAAATGACAAAGCTATCACATAGCAACCAGCTATGCTCTTAACGAAATGATTATCGCTTAAGGCGAACTGTATTCCCATTATCCCCCTCGCACCTGCAAGAAAATTAGCAATAAGATATTGTGCAATTGTGTAACTCAACTAACATGATAGAGGAATAAGCGTTTTTAAGAATACATTATACATGACTAGAGAAAGTCACGTGACTTGATCAATCAGATTGTTTTTCATATGCTTTTTCATTTTTTCCAAAAGTTTATAGAAAATTCAGTGTCAAGAAGCTTTAAATCCATTATCGTGCGAAACCGAGATCACTGATTTTCACAAGTGGCGTAACAAATATTATAAATACAAGTTGCATGCAGAGTTTTATGTATTTCAAAGCAAGTTCAGGTCAGTTGTATCTGAGCACTGCCTAAGCTAGTTGACCGTTTGGAAACTTTAAAACTGGCCTGCGATCTTGAGAGCAAATTGACGGAACCGGAGTTATGTAGGTGGAGGCGCAAGGGCGGTTTCTAGCGATAGTGCTTCTCGCTCTTCATGTTCCTTTCACTTCATTCTTCAGCCCTTCACCTTCTAACCCCTAACTCACGGTGAGTTCGTTTCTTCTTTGGCTAGCTGTGCTGAAGACATTTTCAATTACTTCCGCAATCATGAGGAGTATGATCTGAACCTTCTGTATCTTTTCGCTTTCATATGTAACTTCTCGACAAGAAGTATTCCATCCAAAATCGATGTCAAGACTTCATCGGAAATATAAGTTGAAAAAAGTTAGAAAGAAGGTCTGCAAGCCTAATCTGCGTGTCTGTATCTGTGAACAGCACAATTCAAAATCGAAAAATCGCTTATTTAACATCTTACAAGAATGCACCGCCAAGATTATTAATAACTCACCTATTCCATCATACCCTTTACTCCTACTTGGAAAAATGCTGTTTCTGCTTTTCATTTTCAGGTTTAATTAAAATAGCGACCACAGTAATATATACATAACAGAGCAAATTAATTCTGAATTAATTTAGTATTCCTTTGCTTTCTTGTTAACCCGTTAGAGAAAAACAAAACTGCTACGTAAAATGCAGATATATTTAAAACAAAATACACAATTCACGTCAATGTTCTGACATTAACCATTTTCGAGACATTCTTTGTTATTGGTTACATTTTGAAATACTTTATACCTTTAGTAGTTTCAAAATTCGTCATTCGTTTATTTTTCGTGGACATGCACGAGGCGTATTTCAAAGTCAGCACACAGTGACCTTAATTTTAGAGATTTGACCATTGCTCCAGACTCCATTTATCTCTTATACCTACAGCGAAAGAGTAGTGAATAGATTTCTGCAAACGTTAACCTCGATAAATATTGCCGGTCCCCATGGCGCACCTGCTAAAGTGGCTAGCTTTGATATTTCGCGACGCAGGGGATTGGGGGTTTTTGAATTTGAGTTTTTATTTATGGACACTCTTTAACTGTTCTATTCTCAAAGTCCTATTCCATATTGGGCATCGAAGACCGCTTAATTTTTTTCTTCAGACTTGTTCTTTTGCGTGCTGTAAATATACGACATGGGACCGCCGACATTATTTCCCTTCCGAAGGAAGCCGTGCCAAGCAGTTTTACGCTCAAAACAAAGACATCGCCCTCAGCCGGGGTTGAAACCGCGGCCTCGGGAACCTAGGCTAGCTTATTACCCCTACACCACACATGCGTTATGGTACACAAATGTTTTTTTTTATGGTAAATGTTTGCAAAAGTCGTGAAAATTGTCGAAACGGAAAAGTAATTTTACATCATGACAGCGAATCGTTGCATACAGCAACATTAAAAACTGAGTACATGGATGCCCTATATGTCAGCACCGTGAACCCTCCATCGTGATTTGCTTTTGTTGCCAAAAATTAAGGATAAAATGTTAGAATCACTTTTTGGTCATCAGATGAAGCAATGTAACATAAAAGCTGGCTTCTGAAGTGTCACAGGAAGAGTAGCAATATTGTTTTAAGGACTTGTTTCATCGAATGGAAAAATTGAGTTGATGTTAAAGAGAAATATTTTGAAAAAAAAAAAAAAATATTTTGAGAGGTAGAATCAGGACTGAAAAACTCAATGCCATAGCTGGGATTTAAACCATAGATCTGCCGCTCTGCGCGCGGCTGCTCTAATCACTTAGCTACCATGACAACATGAAATGAAATTCCCCAACTGATTCGTATTTTTCCGGTAGACCAGTTAGGAAATCTTCTTTCTGAGATACATAGCCTAAGGATGACTTATATCCGTAGGTACTTATGTCCCGGCTTTTTAGTTAAATAATCTAAATTCGTAATCTTTTATAAGGCCATCAATCAATGAAAAATTGACTTTGTAACACATAAGCTGTGTATGGGCAATGAAAAATATGAATCAGTTGGGGAATTTAATTTCATACTGGCAAGTTGCCATGGTAGCTAAGTGATTAGAACAGCCGCGCGTAGAACGGCAGATCCATGGTTTAAATCCCAGCTATGGCATTGAGCTTTTCAGTCCTAATTCTACCTTTCAAAACATTGGCCACACGCTTACGTGTTTGAAAGAATGCATTATTCATTAATTGATTGGCCTTATAAATGGTTAACAATAAAATAATTACGTTTGTTAAAAACTAATCCTTATTTATGCTGAGTGTCACCTTGATATATGTTGCAGGAATAACGGACTTTGTAGGTAAACTGGCTATGCATTCAATTAAGAATGTAAAGTACGAGTAGGATAGAGGCAGTTGATTCACTTTGTGTAATAAAATCATGTGTGATTCCGTTAAGCCATCTGATTTGCACATCTCAGAAAATAGCGACGTGTTTGATTAGGGAAGAATATTGGTTTTATAACAATGCTACCCAGATAAACAGACTGCTGAGGCACAACTGAGATCAATAGAGTGAAGAATCACTGTCCTGTTAGGAGTTCACTGTCACAAACAGATACGATCGCCCAAGAGGTGAACTTTGTGCGAGAGGCGGTGATTGAACCTGTACCTATAAACAACACCGACATTTGAATCTTTCATTGAGGCGATTGTTTTAGAGTGGTCCATTAGCCGGGGAGATGGAGGAGAGGGGGACGCGACGCTGGGAGCGGACAGCGCCGCGACGCGACTTCAGTAGTGCAAGAAGAAGAAGTCAGTGGTGGATGTGCAGGATAGCAACAGTCTATAAGGGGGACGTGAAGTTTGTGGAATAGATATCTGCTGCACCTATCCGGATATTAGTAGGTACTGCGTGGATATCGTCGGCCATGAGCACGGACACAGCGCCTTGGAGGTGGGTAAGTCGGAATGCGACCGGGCTATCCCATTGTTGGAAAAATTATTCCATTTCACAAATACAGGTCCTTCCAACTTTAACTTAAAACTGCATAAACATAATACTACTCCAAAATAAGACTCATAAAAACATCAAGGTTTTTGGTTTTGAGTTCATTTATATTTATATTTCTTCTACAAACTGTTAGTAGAAGAGCGTATTCTATCTACTTCGCATAAACCGAAATAAACGTCTGCAGAAGCGGTTTCATCCCACATTTCGTTGTCAATACAAGGGGCTACAGAGGCTGAAGCGGTAGTCAAATATTTAAAAGCAGGTTGCTATATGCAGACCTTGATATCCCAAAAATTATCTAAAAGTATTGGAAAATTCAACAGAACCAACAGTAACGAATTATTCGGAAATGGTTGAGCACAAAAACTATTTGATGTAAATTGTGTGTTTTAACGAGGTCTAGTAATATTATGCGATAGTAAGTTTTTAACAGCTACATCCAAGTATACAACATTAATTCAGAATGAAGAAGATTTCGTGGGTATTCGCAGAAATTCTATACACATTTATTAGTTTTGCAAATATGTAACATAAACATGTGGAAGTATTTGAATTAAGTCGTTATAGTCTTTATTTACGAAATAAAATAGAAGGAAAGGTTTTCAGTTTGAAGAGTAACTACTCTGGATGCATTTTATTGAGTCGCATCCTTTGAAGATTTCTTTAATAGCCTTTAAAGCCCGTTATTACTGCATGCGGCACCACAGTCGGTGGACACTGATGGTAAAATGAAATTATAGCTCTGAAAGGAAAGTTGGGAAGGAAACATTTCAGAAAGGGTACCTTTACGGCGGTATCCCTCCTCTCAAGAGAAAATGAAAGACTCCTTTAGGGAGAACAGTTCGGCGGTGTTTGAACCCCGAACCTCCGGCTTCACGAATCCCTGGCTTAAAGACCTTCGCCACATGCATCCTTCCCTTTAGAATATGTAGCACGTGAAAGTCCTGTTAGGTGTTGTGCGACTTCTGGTTTTCGAATTGTTCTGTTCACAAACAAACAAACGGACATTTTTCTAAAACACTGTTTGGATACACACGACCTTAACACTTATTATTTCCAGTGAACTCTCGATATCGAGCTTTTGGTTGGAATACTATCTGTAACAGAAAAAGTAAAAATGGCATACATATCCTTAACAGGCGCATTCCAACAGCACGCCTCCACAGTTTATAGATACAAATTCGACAGGATGGTGGTTCCTGATTTATAAAGAATGAATTTCTATGGCAAACTCGAGTCTCCACCTGACCTGGCCAACGCACGGAACAATTTGAGCGACATTCATTCTTTTACCTGCTAAACGTACTGTTATGAGTGCAAGACCGTGAGCGGGCTGCGCTCACAGGGTACCACTTCTCCAGCTCTGGTCTACACCAATGGAGTAATTTCAAAACTAGGGACACTTTTTAAGAACTTCGCTGAAAATAGGGTCACGATAGAAATATGCACTGCGAATAAAAGCAATTTCCACGAATCCACAATGTTTTGTGAAAACTACGTCCGATGTTTGGCCAATAAAAGTGTATTTTGAATTTTAATTTTATTTTTAAAAGATCCTACATTTCTGAAAGGAAACACACAAAACGCGGGTTGGGTAACAAGATAACCAGTTTATCACGCATGCCAATTTACTAAAAGCGAAAAACAAACTTAACAAAACTAAGATTCTATTTCAGCAAAATGTTTTATCCAAATATTTCAATCTGGAGTTTCGAAGGACCTCAGGCTCTTATGGTATGATTTGGGTTGTCTGTTCGTAACAAGTAGTTGACCTTTCTTGACTCATTGCATATGGGATAATTTGTCACAGTATACCACATTTAAATTACTTATGTGATGATCATGATAGTGGTGATGATCATGATAGTGGTGGTGATGATGATGATGATGATGATGGTGATGGTGATGGTGATGGTGATAACACTAATAACATAAATTGTAGTAATGTGAGCGACATCATAATGTCTTGAGACTGGAACATTATCAACTGAAGAATCAGCAGCTTTGGAAATTGTTTACCTTCCTGATTACTACAACATAAGATTGAGTGAAGCAACAACAAAACGATACTAATATAATTCGGACCATTGCAAAGCAACCAGCTGATGTATGCCTTTCAGGTTTTTGTTTACCTTCCCAAGGATTTGTTACTCATTTATTACGTTATCTAGCATATATTGTACAAATAAGTAAAGTAAAGGAAGTATCGTATTCCATATAAAAATCCTATATGGAGGTTTTACCAGAAACACATGTCTTAAGGATCCTCTAAATAAAAAAGTCATTTTTAGAAAAAGGTCCGTGTGTGTCTGTAAACAGTACTCAAACATGAAATGTCAGATGAATTAGGTTGGGATCTAGAAAGATTTCAACACGAGTATTTTCAAGAAAATTTCTCACTGCAAACTATCCTTTACATGGAAAATGGTTAGTTACTTCGTTTTTCTAAAAAATGGTCTATCACATTTTGGGACGTGGAGATGAAAACTAAAGTTTATATCTTTTGAATTTTCTGTGAATAGCCTGAGAAGTCGTGTTCATTCTGAACAGATTTTGTGGGAGTATATCTACTATAACTGATAAACTGTAAGGGTTAGATGAACCTTAGGTGCCTATCGCTTCAGCCTCCCGTATCTGTTTATATTTTATTTTTTCAACTATTTTGCAAACCTTTTTACCGAAAACAGCAAGTGTAATACAAATTTAATGCATATTAATTATAAATCTTAATAGTCGCAGAAGTTGGGGGTAAATAATGTTCTTGTGTAAAACAGATTGACATTCTTCCAATGGCATTGATCTTTTGTTTCCAAATGAACATTTTAAGGTCCAATTTTTAAAGTAGTAATACGTGCCACGCATTACGTTCAGATCTAAATGTGTTTCTGAACTAAACATGGCGAAAGCGGACTTGAATCGTAGAGTGTTGACCAACTCATTTCGAGGGTAATTAGAATAATTTATTCTCCGACTGCTTATTCTCAATAAGACATTACATGGAGATTTTTCCCCGCTGGGAAGTCTGCTGCACTCAGCCTCGAAATGCCAACTGAGTAGCTGTCCTGATGAAGGGAGGTAGCGTCTCTAAAAGGTCAAGTAGTAAGGTCGATGCGCTGACCCCCACCAACCCCATCCTGCGCTTCTTCGTGGCCTTGGCTGCGGCCGAAGGACGCATTGGCCGTATGATAAGGTACCCTGTATAGGGGAGACACGCTGGGGACTCATACTTTGCGAAGTTCGTATGCACATTTGGGAATAGTCTCTTTGCCCTCATGACAACACAATGTAAAACTGTAATTTCCGCGTTGAAGTGTAAAACACCACAATGTGGGCCTTTGCAACTCGTAGGGCCAAGGCTTGAAGGAACGCCATGCTTTATATAATCTCCAAACATTGTCCCTTTGTAGGCACAGAAGATCACGCCATTTCTTTAATAACTTAATGTTCTCAATGGACATCGACTCTGATCAGTGTTTCGTTCTTTTCTTCCAGTGAAACTCTTTACATTTACTTGGTGGCATTCAAACTTTTTAAAACCGCAACTGGGAAACTATTTCAATAAAAATCATGTTGTGCATATTTTCTCTAGTTACTCTTCTACAAAAGAGTCTTACAGACCTTATTTTTCTGTCTACTTATTAATTTAGGTAACATTTCATTATACATTTACACATTCTTTGCCGGTATTTGGAGGTCACAAATTTTTAAAAAATTGGATCACTATAGAATGTCTTTGAAATTCAAAGATCTTTGGAAGACCACGAGGGCGAAAAGAAAAGACCGAAAAGCAACTAATAGCAACCTAATATTTAAAAAAAGTATAAGTATTTGAAAATTGAAATCAATGGCAAACAATATCTTGGAAATTGTTAACACATTGTTACTGTCTGCTTTGATGAAGTCTACATTTTCTTTTGTGTAGCAAGATTTGTCTCTCTTATGGTTTATCAATCATACAAGTCATTCAATAGGGTTGCTATTAGCAAAAAGTTATAGATATGGATTGCATTTTCATGTAAATAGCTTAAACATGTGGTATTTTATCAAAATTGTTTGAGATATTTTTGTAAAAATTAAAAATAACCAAACCCTTTATGTAAAAGCTGGCTTCGAATGGGAAGCCTTCATTATAAATCTTCGAGCCGCACACATGGAAGATGCCGAAGTTAAATATTAAGTTGGAATTGACTCAACTTTTTCACTTACGAGTTATGCTATTCTCAGGACACACACGTGCATACGAGTAAGCACATGCAAACGCAAGAACGCACACACACATGGACC
Organism: Tenodera sinensis; assembly: GCA_030765045.1. Lineage (NCBI taxonomy): Eukaryota > Metazoa > Arthropoda > Insecta > Mantodea > Mantidae > Tenodera > Tenodera sinensis. The sequence continues at coordinate 35,383,935 of CM060969.1, read as the reverse complement.
TTCTTCTAAAAAAAAATATTATTCAGGGAGTCTCAAAGCTGTATTTCCTGTGAAATCTCCACATCAAATTTTGGGTAGAATGCGGTATTCCCTCTAGGTAAATAGTAGACGAAGTAAAAACAAATGCTATTGTACATGAAGAGTGCGGAAAGCTATAATAATATTGTGATATTAATGTCAAGGCCATAAAAAAGATTGTGACCCCAAGGAGACGAACACAAATGTCTGCCATGATCAATACTTTATGGGCGATTTCTGCTCTTCGATAGGTATCTAAATTTTACGAGTAAAAGATGTCAAATCATACAAATTCGTTAATTAAACACCTTGATCATAAAAATCCATTTTCGTTTTCTTGCGATGACTCGTTAAAATTCGCGTTGACGAGTTATATGTATAAATAAGGTGGATCTTTTAGTAGAATTGCTGTGAAACACCTTCAGTACAGAGAAAAGAAAGAGAAGGAAATAGCAGAAGAAGGCAAAAGTAGTTGGAAAAGAAAAAACAGAAACTAGCAAACAGTTCATCGGCAGCAACGGAATTCCGTCTGTTGAATAAACACCACATACAACCCGCTATTGTTGACGTCACGCACAGCTTGGTTAAATAAAGCTTGTCTTTCCAGTCAAGTGTAGTGCATGCGGATGATTTGACTTCCGGAAATAACTTTCAAAACTGCTTTAAAAGTCGTACTTAAATGAAAATCTGCTGGAAATAACAGCAAAATAACAGCGCTTTTTGCATTCCATGATTACATGAGTTAATCATGATACAGGTAACGGTATAAAAAGTTGACCAAAACTATGTTACTTAGTGAGCTCTGCATTTTTTCTGCAGCGCGTTGTTCCGTATTTCTTGTGGTTTTCTACTTAAACAGAGTGTATAAAATGCCACCAGAAAAAGTGGACTTCATAGGTTATTCAAGATATGCATTTTAGTCAGGCTCGTTCGAGCTGTTTTTTTAGGGAAAAAAGGTATATAAATAAAAATTAAAAAAAAAATATTTTTCACGTTAAGTGATAGTTTGAGATAGATTCCTGAAAATCCTCCGTGTTGTTTTGAATTTACACACACACGTACGTACACACATACATAGATACACATACATGCATACACACACACACACACACACACACACACACACACACACACACACACACACCATGCACACACAGATCTTTATCCAAAAGGTTTTTTGGCGGGGTTCAGGGGATCTCAAAGCACACATTTCCGGAAGCCTTGTTATAGTTATTTTTAATAGGAATGCAATACTTCCTCTACCTGCCATAGGTAAGGAATGAAAGTATATTAATCAAAGTTTATAAGTTACAATACCACCCTTAGCTTCCTTGTTATCTGTTTGAATTTTCCAATACTTATACTTCTCTCAAATGGGAAATCGTTGCTCGATTTTTATGTCCTGGACATGCAAAGAGAACGTACTGTTAAGGCCATCACATAGCTACCGGGTCTTAAACATTTGACTGTCGTCACGCATTTGTTTCAACAAAAGATAGCATTTTCCTAAATTTTAAATCAGATTTGAAACTTTTCTGCCATGTTCGGAGCTTGAACCTCGGCATGCTTTATCCATCGTGGTCGACGTAAATGACTGCGCTTTGAGTTCTCTCATTTGATTAATGTATAACGGGCTATTTCACTTCATCTCAGTATGACTTGCCATGTTGTAGGTACTTCCAATTTTCGAGTTTCTAAATTAACCATGCCTACTAATAGGGTTGATTTGTCTTAGGTGTGTTAACATAAGTATAGCGTAAAAAACTCAATCTTTTATTTCTTCTGAATTAAATTGGAAATTAAATTGGGAAAAACTTATCATTAAGTTTGTTTTTTGTTTATATTTTGATAATTGGTAGAATTACAAGCATTCGAAGTCAATAGATTTAATAGGCTTGGCACTTTTTAATGCTTGATTTCTCCACTGTTAATTTTTAATCACATAATAGCCTTTCATTTCAAAACCATTCGACAGAATTACATGAAATTTGTTCCTAGTGTATCTAGATATATGCTTGTTAATGTGAACCACTAACTTTTATACACTATTTACATAATTTTTGCAAAAAATGTGCTGAAATAGTTTATCTTATGAATTTTTATTAATGATTCTTTTTATTTAAAGGCAATACTGACCCCTCAAAGTGGTGGTTTAGATTGATTCTGATAATGTTTTAATGGGTTTTACAAGTATGAAGTCTAATGTGACAGCATTAATTGAGAATGGTAATTAAAATCACAAATATGTATAATTACAAGTAATAATATAGGTCGCAGTAACCAAAAATGTGTCAATTAAACCATAACTTTTTTCTGATTAACTGATAGAGTCCATATTATGTCAGTTAATTTTCATGGATTGCTTGAATAATTCAGAAGCTATAAATTTTAGAAAAGTGATGGGAAAGCGGTTACTCCAGCCCATAAGCCCCCACCCCTTAAGTGTTCTTTCTTTAACAAGTTGAACCAGGTTTCAAAAGTCGAACTTTGCAGCTTAAGGGAACACCGAAATGATATTTTAGCCTGTTTGATCAAAAAATAGATTTTATTGAAAAAATGCATAATACCTTAAAGAATATATATATGAAGTTTCAGTCCCCTAAGGAGGAGGGATACCTATTTTGGACGCCATTTTTAAAAGGCTGCAGTGTTTTTCTTTTGTCATTTGTTGGTTTCTGAAGTTATTTACCATGCTTCTATTTGACTTGGCGAATTCTTTTTTACAAGCAATCGTGTGCGTTTGATCTTACTTTTGGAACAATCTAGCATGTTTACGAGGTTATTTTTAGAATATCGAAAGGAAAGGGGGCATACGTCAACCTTATGCAAATCGATGAAAAAAATCAGATGGAGAAAAAAAGGATACTTGCATAAAGATTAATGAGGAATTATGACTAAACTTTAAACTCATTTTTCTTGGAAAAATCTTTTTTGTTATTTTCTCATATAAAAATATCTATCTTCTCCCACAAAAATCTAGCTAGAGATCTAAAAATGTTAGCTAGTGTAGTTCAGAATATGTGCAGTAAAATATCCGATAGAAATTGTGATATTGGTTATAATTTCTTAAAAAAAAAACAATAATTAATATAATCCGCTGTTTTTATCACATTTCTACACTTTGCGGTACTAAAATTTTTAAAGAAAAATATTCATTATATGAAAATTTACATCCTTTAACTTTTTACAAAGATAATAAGAGATATAATTTTAGAAAGACAACTCTGTAGAGAGATAGATTTTCATTATACTCAATAAAATTGATATACTTACATTAATTAATATATCAAGAATGTGATTATATATTGGAATGAAATTTGGTATGCACATTTCTTTCGTTGCTGGAAATACCCGTGTAAACAAAGCCTCTAACTTCAGTACTTTAGAAAATCACATTTTTCATTTCGGTCCTACCAACTGACCGTGCGCGTGTAGTGTTTGTTTAAGTCTATTGGAAAAGTTAAGTATATCACAATTGCGTATATTTATTTTTGTGTAGCTATTAAACTACAAGCATCGCAATGGGAGAGACAGTCTGGGATATTTTGCATATTTTGCGCAGTCGGCGAATCGTTATTTTTACATTGGTCTGTTTTGTTTGGAGGTGAGTGACTGTAGAGGTATGAAATAAAACCATGCTAATGGTCGCGATATTTTAAATTGCTGCTCGTCCCAAAAGAGTAATGATCCCGGCAACACGCGCCCACCTTGAGTTATGTTCGACTGAGTTGAGCTCCATTTTAACTGTACCAAACACCATGCCGATCACACACTAGACATTTGCAATTGCGAGGTAAATACTAATGAAAAAATCTGATGTGTTATATTCACATGACTTACTCTACTCTCTATTGTTTATTAGCGGGTACACAAATTATTCTTACGAAAGGTTATTTGCCTATTTATTTCATTTTAATGGAGATAAATATATACAGAAGTAGTTAAATTATACGTTTCGTTATATACACAAAATGAATAGAAAATGTTTAAGAACTGAACGATATGTATTGGCATATTGCGACTTCAACGGAAATACATGCTTTGAGGTCATTGAATCCCCCCTCAAAAGAAAAAAAGACAAAGGGGAACAAGAAAGAAAGAAAAGACATTTTTTAAAAATTCCGAATGTGTGTGTGTGTGTGTGTGTGTGTGTGTGTGTGTGTTTATGTGAAGAGTACAACTCAAAAACGTCCAATAAATACCAAACTTGAAGCCTCTGCCAAAGAATACGAAACAAAGATTTTCAGAAATACCCTTCCCAAGTTACTCCTTACGTGGAGAATATTTCAAAGTTTTTTATTTTCTAAAAAATGTTTTTAACGCCAAATAAATATATAATATATTATGTATACTATATTATATATAATATAAATATGTTTAATGGGTTTACATAACAAATAAAACATATTTTGAATATACTGAGTCTGGCATGTAAAGTCATCTTGTATAATTTTATTTAATAACTGAGAGAGACAGTTGCAATACGTAAATGTGTGTGTGCGCGCGAGTGTGTGTCTAGTAGGAGTTAATAAAATTATTCTCGTTCTACATAGATTCCCAATAGTTTGATGTTACATTTTCAAAAGCCACAAGACAGTCATAATTCTTAAGATGTTCCAACCAGAAATTAACATTTTAAAGCACACAATTAATTTGAAATCACTTTTATGAGGCATCAGCCAATTTCGAGATATTTTTTATTATTGGTTTGAATTTGTATTGTTCTTATCGGCTTGCGCTATTCAGTTGTTTCTCGCAATACCATGGAAATATTGTGACATTTTAAAGCAACTGTGATTTTAAATACCTGACGGTTGATTTGGTTTCTTGCATTCTGCTTGTGCCTACAACGAAATGTACAATGAAACTCTTTCTACAGTGGTTTATCTGGATTAACATGAATTAATTTTTATCAAAATAAGCTTTCGTAAAAGTGCTATACAGAAGATATATAACAATAAACGACAATGAGTTGAGAAAAGTATGCGAATAAATATATAAGATTTTAACAGTCTTACTATTCCATTTTTCTCTTGGTGATATAAAGATATCGGTCTGGGTGATACAGTTAGTTAGACGCTGGCTTACTGATTCCAAGGTCGCGGGATCAAATCCGGCCCAGACCGACAGACAACTCCATGTCAGTAGATTTACTGACATGTAAAATAAGTCCTGCGGGACGAAATTCCGACACACCGGCGACGCTGATTTAATTCTGGTAATTGACGTGTCGTTAAACAACAAAATAGAAAGAAAAGAAAAAATAAAGATGATTGAATTTCAAAGATACCGCATAATAATCGCTTTTAAAAATCTAACTATCGTTTTAGCCTTCTGTGTACTTCTTATACTCGTATCTATAGAGATGTGAAAATTATTAGACTCATGGTTATTTCTCCAAGAAAGATATTGAAGCCTTAGTGAGATTTCCTCCAATCATGATATGACTGTTATATAAAAAGTTACATATTAATTTTTTTATGTTGTCTTACTGCATAGATGAGTATATTTCTTTTTCAATGAACTGTAGACAAATTGATTTCAAAATGGTCAAAAGTGGATCTTAAATAAACGTTTTAAGTCATTCTTCCACTCACTAGTGTCTGTGGAACTTCTAGATCATATCTGGAAATTTGTTCTAAGGTCAGCACCTATGTGTACACATAGATTTGTTGTGAAGTCTTGAACTGGAAAAGTAATGCTTCTCCAACAAAAATTCCTAATGCAAATGAAAATAGATATTCACAATGAAAAGAGCTGATGGTTATTCAATTAAACTTACATTTGATTTTAGACATTTATACATTATTTTAAAACTCAATTTAATATTATTTTACCATGAAAGCGTACTTCAGTCTAACAATTTTCACATCTGCGTACAATGAATGTGTAAAAGTGTACTTAAAGTTATCTCAGCTGTGAAGAAATAGACACAAGAGACACAAACAGGAGCATTTGTGGACAATAAGTTTGTCTACAGTGTAGGCTTGCACATCTCTGTATCAGAATGTGTATTCATTAACGAGCTGTTACGCTACGATCACACCGTCACCTAATTAGTGTCAACCTTCAAGGGGCATGTTGCAGAAGCCACAAGATTTTTAACACGGAAGTTTTGTGCACTTGGACATTCCTGGGTTGCCAGCCCTGTGTTGGTCCGTCTCTAAAAATACACGAGAAGTCTCGGCTGGTTCACTAACCATGCCACTACTGCCCACACGTCGCGACACTTACTCCAGCCCGGATAACAGTCACGGTGGTGCACTTACAATTATTTGGATTCGACCGGTACAATATGAGAAACTTCCACGTGGCCAGACAAGGACATTTTCACATCCTTAATGTTGACTCAGCGTGTTCTAACTTCTATCACCCAACAAGGTTTTTGAAAGGATTTCTATACAATTTCTACAGCAGAGAATTTTTAATTTTTCTGCTTACAGAAAAATACGTATAAAATACATATTTTGAGGTCCCTGAATGCAAAATAAAACATTTTTAGAAAAATGTCCATGTATGTGTGTATTTGTGAGTTGTGTGCCTGTGAGCAGTAGGATTAACTCAAAAACAACCTCCGTGCAAATATCAAATTTAGTATTACGTTCAGGATCTCCCAAAGATATGATACTAAGTTTTACAAGAAAATTCCCCATCCTCTGTATGAAAAAAATCATTGTTTATTTTCTGAAAAATGACTCTAAACACCTGTTATTAAAACACCATTTGCTGGAGATATATGGATGACAAAATATACCTACATCTTGAAATGTTTGGGAATGGCCTTTGAATTCCTCTTCATTTTGAATTAAATAACCCCGCGGTGCAACAGCCCTTTCCAGGGCAAGGCCTACCGCCCCACCTCTACTCACCACAGGTGCCATAAGTGGGGTGCAGCGCTGGAGGGTGGGACGTGGTTAGCGCCCCGGTCCCTCCCAGCCGGTTATGTGGTCTTCGCAACTAGGGGCCGCTACTTCTCAATCAATTAGTTCCTCAATTGGCCCCTCAGGGTCATAACGACGCTGAGTGTACCCCGATCAAAGTTTCCCAGCGGGAGAAAATCTCCACCGCGGTACCAGAAATCGAACACAGGTAAGAAGCGCGCTGAGGAGACGACCATAAAATATACCCAAATCTTGAAATTTCTGGGACTAGCCTGTGAAACCCTCTTCATTCTGAATTACTTTTCTAAAATAATTTGCTAAACCTAAAGAGATAAACAAAATTTTACTATACAAAAATATAGATCGTGTTAGACCACACAATTTACCACACTGGTGCAACAAAACTGTAACATAAACTTATTTTCACAGTTATATGTATTAGTTTCCAAGAAAATAATTTTGATAGAAAAAAAAAGAGAGAATTATATCTGAAGAAAATTGTCTCAGGAAATTTGAAATTTTTAAGGTTTAACTTTCCCTGTTATTTCTCGAACATAGTTCTGTGCAATCAGATATTAAATTTTGTACAATATTAAAGTTGTTACTGGAAAAATTAATGAAGTATGCAAAAATTATAAAAATCTAACACTCACTAAATCATTAAAAAGTTAGGTGCAAAATTGTGCTTGCTATGCAGAAAAGACCGTTTAGATCTCTTCATCAATCTCCAAAGACCGTATCTGAAAATGTAAAAGAAAGTAAAAAAATGCGTAATGGAGAACATTTTAAAATACCAAAAAGGTAAGAAAACCAAAGCAAGTTTTAAGACCACGTCATTTGCGTGGTCCTTTTTCAGTAAACAATTTTAGGCAATGAACCTTAAAAGGGTATTTCCGATGAAATCTCCATATCAATGTTTGGAGGGATGCAGCGCTTTAGGCAGGTATTAGAAAAATTACTTATAATAATACACTGACATTACTCTTATCGATTCACAGAGTTTCATATAGATCGATATTATTTTCACTCATCATAGTTATCACTCCCTCACAAAGCTGTTCCATCCACCCAGCTTTTCCTAATTGGTTAGTATGACTGACACAAAATTTAATGGCGGGTGACAGGAGGAGCTAGTCAACACAAAATACAATCAGAGGCTTGCCACCCCTTGCAGTGTTGTATAGTTGAACACGCTGTGAAATCACGCTGTAGCCGTTGATATAAATATCAATTGTGTCCACAGAATTTGTTGGTGCAACAGGCCACCATTAAATTTTGTGTCTGCCATAAGTCTTTTATGAGTAGGTAATTTCTGTTCTTACAATAAGCTTGATAGCATTAGCAATTAGAGCAAATAAAAGATTCGCGATGATACACGAATGTCAAAGTCCTAGTTCAACACCCTAGAGAAGATGTCTGTAGCCACAGAGTTATGTTTTCATTAACGTCAGCAATATTGTGGTTAGTAACTTTACACGCTTCATTTCACTTCACTCAGAGCAATAGAAAGTGATCTGACAATTATCAGTTCGATCTCGACTCAGGATTTCCTTCACTGTTGTTAACCCTATTCAAACGTTGCTACAAGTTACAAGTTTTTTATTGTAAAAGTATTGGCCTGGTGCCGGTACATTGGGCCCGGCTTACAGGCTATATTTACATTGATTTACAGTTGACTTTGTTCATATTTACAGTTTTCGCTATATACAAAAACCCATACGGTGACCATCTGTAGGTCACCAAGAATAGTTTTCTTTTGTCTTTTGTCTGTTTCGTCTTTGGGTTATATATACATATGTACATATTTACAAATTATATACAGACACATACACGCACGCATTCACCCACACACACACTCGTACACACATACACACACACACCAGAAATATGCGTCCCAGCGCACTACACTATTTACAGTTTTGACACTATATACACTGTCCCGCGGTGGCAGCTCCTGAATATTTTCCGAGGCGAGGGCCTCTGCCGGAACATGTATGTGGCTTAGGGACGAGGTTGCGTGGATGCGCATTAGTCGGCGAGCCGAGCCGCTTCTAGAACATTTTTATCCTAGTATGCTTGCGGTGCTTCGGCTCGCCTTTGCCGATGTTAGCGATCACGTCATTTTCGTGGTTCCTAATGCGCGTCCATGCCGCCATTACTCTTTTGTCTATTGCCTCCGGGATGAACGGGATATGAGTTTCGAGGTGAAGAGTTTGGGTGGTGGTGAGGAGTGGAGCAGAGAGGATTTTTCTGAGGGAGAGGTTTTGGAGGGTTTGGAGTTGTTTGAGGGCAGTTTTGGAGGCATTAGCCCAGGCCACACATGCATACAGGACCACCGAGAGAATAAATGACCTATATAGTATAAGTTTTGACTTTAGTCGCAACTGTTTACTACGGAAGATGGGGGTAATCACCTATCACATACTTATGAAAGCATGGTCATTATCGGAACATAGCCTGTACAGTAGAGTCCCGCCAACCCGAACCCTGCTAATCCGAAAATTCGCCTAATTCGAATAAAGCTAGGTAAAACGAGTATAAGTAATGCCACGAGTGATTACCAATTTATCTAGAGAATTTGAATATCAACAGTTGCATTTATTAAGACTATTTCACGAATTAAAGGACGATATAACTTATGAAATGTTATTTAAATGCTGCACTGTAATTATTAAGCTCTTAAAAGAAACATGTAACAGGCGTACATAAATCAATATCCATTGGCAGAGCAGAGAAAGTCACGTGAGTGCAACACCTCAGATTTTGTTCAGAATTTTCCACTACTCTGCTTTTCAAATGGGAAGGAGTTTGTCCTTGAGCGTCTCCAGGCCGTTAACCAATCGGAGTCCTGCTGTGTTGTCATATTGCTTTCCCCTTAAGTGGGGCTTGACGCGCGCCAAGAAATATGAAGAGTGGGAGTAATCAGCTTGCAACGCTGTGTATGTAAACGTATCTTAATTGGCTGCAGATCAGAACTCTTCCCATTTGAAAATCACTATAGTAACGCAGCGTATGATAAGCATTATTTATTTATTGATTCCCTGCCTTTTTTCCACAAAACGCAAGGCAACATTTTTACCTTTTGTTATTGACAGTACCGTAATTTAGTAGTTCCCGTTAACATTTGAATACGAGTTTGAAGTCTTTCTTGCTTCTAATGTTCTGAATCCCTCCTCATCTGTCACTGTTGCTAATGCGTTGCAGTTTCTGTTCAACAATTTTAGCAACAGGTTTCTCTTTTTATTTTGGCTGACATACTTAAACACAAATAAACCACATTGACGAATACCAACAGTAAAATAATAGCGGGTCTTCCTTCCTTTATTTCTTTCTTACTTTTTTTTTTTCACCCTCGACCGTTTCGTTAAGCGCACATCGATTAAGCGGGGTTTTGCTGGACTTTGTATGAAAGGATCACTGCAGAGGTTTGAGCTCGTTTGTTTTTGAACGTTCACATGATTAGATAAAATTTGCGTGGGCGGCTTTTTGTCTTACAAAGACGCTTTAATTAATTGAATTTATCTCAATGAAGACATTACTTTCTATACTGCCCACTTCTAGTAAGTAGAGAAAGTATTTTATCCCATCCAAAAATTATATATCTAGGTTCCATAAAAACAAAGTATTCACTCTACTGCGTGTGAAGTTATCTTCATTCAGATGGAATTGTGCATAATTTTGCTTAACGGCTAAACTAAAAGAAATAAACAAAGAACGATATACAGCCTTGCAATTTATTTTAAATGCATCAGCCATTTGCAAGACATGTTACTTTTTAAACTGCTGTCGTTATTCAGTTGCTTCTATTGCCATGGAAAGCGTATGGAATTTTATGGCCGCTTTTAAACTTCTATTGATTTAGTTTCTTCTACCTCACTATTCTCAACGAAATAAGTGAATAAATTATTTCTGCAAAAGTTTATCTTGATTAATAAGAAGATAGAAAAATAGGCTTCTGTTTGGAGAAGCCACATAAAAATAACCGATTATGTACAGAGAAGTTTATGTCAATGCAACACATCAAATACGACACAAAAATGTTTGAAAGATATTGCATTATGTTTAAAATATATATCTAACTAAACGTTGTAAATTATGATTGGGGAAACATGAATGTTCATAAATAAATAATAATAATTATAAAATATTACTAATAATACTATTGATAATTATATTACTATCATATCGAGTTTTGGGATGGAATATTTATTTTTCCTATACAGGTAACCAGTACAGACATTTAAAATAAAATTGTGTTACAATTATTTATCTTTAGGAATTCGACAGTCGGTTTTATTGTTTGACATGATCTTTTGAAGGAAATCTCCCAAATTTCTTTCTAATTTTATGTGTAAATACATTTTTCCTTTACCTATAAGGCTGGGTATAACTGGGTACATATATACACGTATAATGTGAACAAATTCTACTAGTGTGAAAAGATTAAGAAGCACTGAGAACATAGGCAGTGTAATCTGGTGCTGCTCATAGCAAACCCTGAGGTTCGTGTATATACCTACCACACCCGTACCAATGTATGTTTCCCTACAACCCTTGCAGCAGACTACTGGCCGATAAGGAACACCAAATGCCTCAAAGGCGAATGGCTCATAATCTCCGGCGACGTCATCTGCTTGTCCAGAAATAAATTGAGGAATCTATTTCTGAGCGACGTGTAACCTTGCCAATATACAAGGATCTGCTCAGGCTTCCTCCTCCGCACATACAAATTAATTGACGTAGAACCTTCTTGGGCAATTAAAATATATAGAAATAACGAACATTTCCTTGAAACCGCAAGCCACACAGTTTTACTTTACTTAAGGGACACTGGGAGTGAAATTTTGGTCAAAATTATCAAAAAGTCGAAAATTGTTTTTTTACCTTAAAATGTTCCAGGATGCATTTGGATCAGCTAACATTTTTCATATCCCCCACACCATGTGGTCATTACGGCACTTTCAAATAGCGCTCTTCCCTTAAGGTACACAGGATGCTCCTATATAAAAGCCTGTTTTTCTCAAAAATACATTTCTGCACATTCCAAAAGAAGGTCGCGCCTGAGTTTTGCTTCAAATTCAATGAAAACTTCCAAAAGTATTATAAATAGCAGCTAAACAAAACTATGCTTCAATATTGATGTTATCATTAACATGAATTCCAAAAACATTTTTTTTGTATGAAAAAAATCAATTTTTAAGATTAAATTTTCTTTGTTATTAAAAAAATATGTACAGCATAATCAGCAAACGTATTTGAAATATCTCTTCATACAATTGTTACCCATGTTTTAGAGCACCAGTTCTGCAAATATAAATGCATTTTGAAAAGTCAATAGACGCGAGCTCTATTTTGTAAATTGTGCCTATTAAATTTATAAAATAATTTATATATCATAAACTAATTATCCAATTTTAATGGAATTTGGTGTACAGCCTATTCTCATATAAATACAAACACAGTAAAAGTTTCAGAAAAATCTATCAAGAAATGTGGAACTTTCAAATTTCACTCCCAGTGTCCCTTAACATATCAAAAAAGAAGTATGACAGCCACAAAATTTAATGACGGCTGATACCTCACCATTACTGTTCTCTTTCCTATTGTCTTAATATATTTTGTTGGCGCAAATTAATAAATCACCAGTTTAAACCTGATTTCACAGCGTATTTAACTATACAACACCACAAGACGTGGTAAGCCTCTGATTGGATGTTGTGTTGAGCCACCGCCATTAAATTTTGTGTCAGTCTTAAATACATTTTTCAATGTAGGTGCTCATAGTTTTGTATGGACAATAATATTTGCTTTCTCTACCATCTACTTATAGATAGAGAAAATATTGCATTCGTATTCCGCAAAAAAAAGATATTCCGCTCAAAATACGAGTACATTAATCGATGAATCACCTAAATTCAAGCGCTAGCATAGAAAAGTTCATGGAAAAGTTTCGTTATATTTTCTCACAATTTGCTTTAATGGTTTTAATTAAAATACAATGTATTTAAGATATTTAAATGTACAGTAAAATACACACACATTTTATATATGTATATAGTATTTTCTGCGAATTACGTGTTCAAGTTATTAGTTTTTAATAGTCTGAATCAATATCAATTAATATCTGGCGATTTTTTAAGTGCTCTCAATATTTCGTTTTTTCCCCCCTCGTGATAACATGCAATAGATGGAATTTCAGACAGATTATACCCGCTTTTTCAACATTTCACAGCCGCTTCAACTTCCTCTGTCCCCCTTTAGTTTAATTACTGTAATGATTTCTTTACATGCATATGTATGTACTCTTGTAACGGGTTATCAACAAGTTCCTCCGCACCGTGCCGGTGCCTACCACTCAAGATAACGTTGGTAACCTGTTTATCTACATTACCTTTCATGAATTACATACGTGAATCTATCAGATTTTTTATCTCGCGGAACGTTATAACTATAGGTTCGCAGCAGCAGCCGGTGCTGCTGCCATCGGAATTTCCATCTCTAGGGGAATCTTGGTTGCAGAGAGTTACGGAGCGATTTCTCGATAGCCTCATATTTCTTTAGACGAGGCGAATGGCCTTGCTAGGATGTTATGCGAGTGACGTCATGCAATTTGATGGTGTATGTGACGTCTTTGTTTCCTATTTAAATAAACAGAAGACTGTACTTAATTACGCACTCTCCCGCAATGTGTACCACACGGAAATCGGAGATACTATACCCCTTTGGTCTCAAGTTTCAAGTTATTCATTAGAAAAGTGTTGGCCTGGTGCCGGTACAATGGGCCCGGCTTACAGGCTATATTTAACATTTTTTTTTTTTTACATTTGGCTTTGTTTATATATACAGAGAGGCTCCAGAGGCAGTTCGAGTCGAGTGGGGAAGCTATTCCCCCACCCGAGTGTCTTTACCGCAGTACCTAGCCGTTATACGGCTTAACCTGCGCGATAGTATGATGTTTTGGTCTACAGGGATTTAATACTTCTGGGAATGTTTATACACACACTCACTCACTCACTCACTCACTCACTCCTCACTCACTCACTCACTCACTCACACTCACACACACACAAACACACTCATTACAGATTCGCAGCAATATTTTATTTATTGTAACAGCATTTATTAAACATGTATTGTTCTATCCCTGCCATATTTATCACAATACACTGGAAATCACTTCAAATTATTCAACAAATAGTTATTTTAAGTAACACGCGTAAGCAAAGTTCAAACATTTTCTGGAAATACGAAGGACTACATTCAGAAGTCGTATTGCCCATATGTTGATACCGAATGGGATGACTCCAGGGTAACGTGTGCAATTCAGATTCGGGAGGTCCGAGTTTGATTCCCGTGCGGCTGGTCACGCTTACCTTGGGTTTTTGCACGGTTTCCCCGGATTGTCAGGTGAATTGTGGAGTAATTCTCCTTCTACCACGAATTTCTTAGCCATCATTTTTCTTTCGTCCGTTTCACCTCATGTGTTGTAGGACCAAGAGACCGCAGTTGGTTTGTTACGGCGGACAGTGGAATGTGTGCTATGAAATGATTTCTCTCTCGCTCTTGGCGGGACTGCTGAGGTCTTCTTCCTTTCTGGCAGCTATCTTGCCTATTTCCGGGTCCCCCTAGTTTGCGGGTGACTAAGAGTGAGCTAACCGACGTCAGGATTGGGGTAGTTAAGGACAGCGTCCTCGCTAGCGCACACCGTCGTCTGGATATGGTTGCACTTCGGGCATCCCCTTCATCGCTTTCTCGCAGGGACACGTTAAAACACAAAGGGCCCACTATGGTCTACTTGCGGTGCTGTGCTCCAGTTACTGGAAGCCCTTCCGTCTGGCTACCTACTGCTAATTTCTAATTAGAGATACAAGAAGTTGAATCATCTTCCGCCAGATGACGCCCAAATACAGTATGAACCATTAAAAAAGTTATCGCTTAATAAAACGTTTAATGCGGCACATTCGCAACGCTTTCACTACCAACTATCGCTTATTTTTATATAACTTGTAAACACTCATCTAATTCACTAATGTGAATTGAGATTCTTTTTAGACGTGACGAAGGACTAGTGCGCACTGGTTTATGGTGGAGTTCAATTTAGTATTTTGTGTTTTGAATGTATTTGGATGGTTGGTTCCAGAAAATATTTGAACTTTGCTTACGCATGTTACTTAAAATAACTATTTGTTGAACAATTTGAAGTGATTTCCAGTGTATTGTGATAAATATGACAGGGATAGAACAATACATGTTTAATAAATGCTGTTACAATAAATAAAATATTGCTGCGAATTTGTAATGAGTGTGTTTGTGTGTGTGTGAGTGTGTGTGTGTGTGTGAACGGAGGTGGACACCTCGACCCATCGCGACCCCGACATGGATCTACCAATCCCCAGGGGGAAGGGATGAGGCGAAGTGAGACCGTAGGCAGTGGTCAGAGAGTGGAGTCAGCAAAGTCCAGAGACGCACCGAAGTCCCTACAGTTACAGATATGAACACCTGATGCACCAGCAAAGTGCTTTCTCTACCCAGGGCGAGGACGACGTAGTGACCCTAGTGGCCCGGGCGGCAGCTTCCAGGAGGGCCGAGGAGGGGGTTCTAGAGCGCAAGCATCTTGCCATCTGTCCGCATTCGCCGGAACATACCGCGCTACCAAACAAACCTGAAAGATGACAAGGGAGGGAAATGAGAAATGAAGGGAAAAGAATCTGTGAAGAAGAGAGTCCATCCCAGCATTCGCCTAGTGACAAGGGGAAACCACGGAAAAACCCAAGTCAGGGTGGTCCGTAGACGGGATAGAACCCGGGACCTACCCAATGCAAGTCGCACACGTTGCGGCGGCGCCACCTCGCTCGATTTTGTGATAGGTAGAAACGTTTTTCTATCGCACATTTATATGCTCTCCCTCATTCGTGCTTCTAGACTCTACGGAGAATAGGGAATCATTCTTGATAAAGAAAATTCTCCGCTCTCTGGTCGAGAATTGAACTCATTAAAATTAAAATTTTTTTAAAAAATTATTTTGTTGTTTAATGACACTCAATTGCCAGGGTCTTATCTGCGTCGCCGTTGTGCCGTCCCGCTGGAGCTCTTTCACGTGCCAATAAAAATACTGAGATGGAGCTGTCGTTTTCAATGCATACTTAAAAACCATCGGACTGGGCAGGATTTGAACCAGCGACCTTGGGATCAGTAAGCAGCGTCTAACCAATTGAGCCACCCAGACCGACGAATTGAACCCAGGACCTCTGACTTTGGACCACCAGTCTCAAAAGATAGAGAAGGTCTCTTGATTGTGCCACATCAGATTTTGATGGGATATGCCCCAAGTTGAAGTCACTATGATCACTAAGCTATTTCTTAATGGAGACAATTTCCCGAGGCTGCTCGAGTTACAGTTCTTACAACATGGAGTCAAACTAAGCCATCCATTATCTTTTCAAACGTTTCAATTAGAGAGGCTGGAGGAATGTCTCTTGATTGTGCTAATAGAATTTTCGAGCAAGTCCAGAGGTCAGCATGGACAGTTATTAGCGTCAGGCAGGAATAAAAACATGCCATAGTGACCTCTGTGACCCGCAATCTGTCTCCACATCACTTACCACTGTCATGTCACAAAATACTATGTCCTTGTTTAAGTAATTGTAGCCACATTTTTGGGAAGATTATTAGATAGGTCTGACAAAAGTTTAAAATTTCACTTGTGAAGGTCCAGCTGGCGCCATGGTCTTCTTCATGTGCGTCTCTGTAACCAAGTTACTTTGGACGTTTACTGAAACATTGCCTCTGGCGAATGAAAACGGAATCGTAATTTACAGGACTGGAAGTGGTGTCCAGTAGATGCCAGGTGTCTATAGGGAAACTTCTTTGCCATTACGGACGGTTTCTTCCCATTTAAATTGTAAGAATAAGCTTAAACAAGAAACAACAGTATTTTTAGCTAACAATTATAATTCTAAATTGCCCATATGATAAAGTGGTCAGCATTCTGGCTTTTCAACCAGAATCATTCCATACCCTCCACAGAGTCCGGAAGTATGAATGTGCAAGTTCTTTAAAATAGTGTTTAACGCCCATTCTTACGACACCTCACGGTGATGAGTTGTGATATATGAAATGATGACTGAGGAATGAAAGGTTCCGGGCCTAGTTCAGGATACCTCCCCGGCATAGACTATTATGAGAACTGAGCGTGAGCAAAACTTCATCAGGAAGGACGGCCTTGGCGGCAATTGAATCGCGAATCTACAGTTCAGGAGTCTGTGTCCTCACGATCCTGAATATCGCGTTGATAATATAAGAATAAATGTGAGCAGTTTTTATATTAATGCTAAGAAAACCTATAGTTCAACCAGTTATAACACCTATGTACCTATCCCGTATAGGACCGAGCGGTATGATTCTGTGGTAAGGTGTGATACTCGCATTCGGGAGGTTGTGGGTTCGATTCCCGTGACCGACCTTCCTGACCTATGTTTTTTTTGCGGAGGGTTTCCTGGGTCGCTAGGTGAATGCTGCACAGGACAATTAATTACATCCCCCGAATTTCTGTTCCTTAATTTCGTTTCATTAATCATTTCGCTTATCCTCATCGATCGGCTCTTTCAGGATCGCAGTACCAGCTAAGGCGTTAGGTGCAGCTTGGCAGGGATGATATGCACACAGGAACTCTTTCCGTCAGTCCGTGGGATCCGGGTGCGGGGGGAGGGGGGCGGCATCTTGGGGCCTTGGACCCCGCGCCGAAGTTCTCCTGAAGTGGCCCCGGAAGACCTAAAGACTTCGAGGTGTCGTCAATCTTAGGAAATCTTAGGGATCTCCGTCAATGTCCGTACCGTTAGTCTGGATCTGACTACCTAGTGTCTCCTCTCACCTCATCCTTCCTCCCGGGTGCCCCATTGGAGGCATAGGTACAATAAGCCTGATTTACCGCTTCCGAATTTCTCCTGTTCGTATATTCCTATCTCCGATAGGACTGTATAAGTCAAAATAAGTTGTGTATTATACATGTTTCCGTGCAGTAAGTTTATGTTACTGAACGGGATGGCTCAGGCTATGTTTCAAGATATAACAAAAACGAAATTGTTTTCACAGGATATTATGGGGTGGGGAATTTTCTTGAAAATCTTCATGTCGCGTACTTGGAAGATGTTGAACCTAAATACCAAGTTAGGTAATTTATTTGATGTTTTATTTTTGAGTTCAATTTTTCAAAAAAAAAAAATCTAAAACCAATTAGTTGAGTCATGGGTTCCCAAAACGTGGATTTCTGGTGAAATCTGGATATAAAGTTTTCGGGCGGAATGTTATACTCGCCCGCTACCTAGTATAGGTAGGTGATAGAGAAGGTGAAAATGTATTTTCCAATACTGCAGCCTAGAAACACGTCTCCGATACATGATTTTGAAAAATTGAAATGTATGATTACCATAGCGCTTTGAATCACTATCAAATATTCCGTCGATATTAAAGCCTAAAAACGCAACAAGAAACTGGACTGCTTTTGCGATCGAGTGGTCAGAGATCTGGCTTCTAAACCCAGAGTTCCCGGGTTCGATTTCCAGCTGGAATTGTTCTTTGTCCAGAATAATTCCCTATCCCCCACAGAGTCTGGGAATATGAATGTGCGAGCAAATGCGAGTGTGTTTAATATTAAAATAATTTAACTTAACACTATGAAACCCTACATATCTCATTTCGATATGACCTAAGATGTCAACGGGACTATACAAACGAAATAATAAAACAATTAGAAAAAATGTCTCCTTTAGAGTGAAATCTTTTAGAAGTTCAAACATTGATCATATTACACATATCTGTATAATCTCTACAGCCAGGAGTGGCTCTAGGAGGGAAAGTCGTCCTCCGTGGTCTAGGGTTAATATGCTAGTCTCTGATTCCCGAGGTCGCGGGACCAAACGCGGGAGAGGGCGATGGATTTTTTCGAGATAAATCTTTAGCATGCCTAAAGGAAGTAAAGCCGGTGGTTCCGTGTTGTATATTTACGGCAGTTTAAAGAACCTCAAGCCTGATAAAGTGGTCTCTGATCAAAATTAAGCAGATAGTCTTGAAGACTATAGAATGGGACGCTGAGAACCACACCAGTTAAACAGCGTATGAACAAAACTCGGTTTTAATTTCTAGGTGGGAGGAGCACGTTACCGCTATCCACAAAAATCTTGTAATTGACCGTCCATTTAATAAATAACGATATGTTTCTTTATAAAGATTCTCCAGAACTCTTGAAAGATCTTTGTTACCCGCAGGGGTCATGGCTGTGCAAGCTATTGTATTGTAGTACAGAACCTCAGATGCGGAGGAAAAAAATTGAAGGTGTGGCTTCGTAAATACAAACCTATATGAGGGGTATACACCCAGTGGAAATACCGTATAAACTATAGCTCCGCTGCCTGGACCATGTCACGCAAGCAGGCTTAGGAGGGAGCGAGGAATTTCAATTGGAACAGTCGTACTTTTTCACTTCCCCAATATTCTATCTTGTGTTATCCAAATTTCTTTGATCCTCGTCTTTTTTTGGAATGACATATTTTTTTTTTTAAAAACTGGGTACTTACTATCAGTATGACACATTCGAAGCAGAACGCAGTCTGTCTACTCTGAAGAGAATAAAAACTTTTCAGCGCAGCACGATGACTTATAACACTGCCTTTGACATGTTTATGCCCTTACAGTTAGCTCGAAAACCATTTTGTATCATACGTTTTTGTTCTCTCTCTCACATTATTTTTCAATTATGGGAGTTCAATGTAAATGATCATTATTAATACCTGCAACTTCCAAGATTTTTAGCCACCGACCGTCACTGGTGAAAATTAATAGAAGTTTAAAAATTGACCGTATGACGCAGAGTAAGAAGCTAATCTCTGTAAAGCCAGATGGTGAATGCAGTTGCGGTATATGACGGAGGTCTTTATCGGTTGCCGTGACGACATCACGTCCGCAGTTTATAGCGAGTATTTGTGAATAATGTCCCTGTGGACAAATGACAGTAGTGTGCCAAGGTTCAGTCTATCAGCTGCACACTTTGCATTCCACCGCTTTCTTATTTACGCAATCTTAAGTGTAATGCCTTAAGTGATGTAGGTGTTATGTCCTTCTTGCTAAATAAACACGAGTTTAACAACATTTGCGCGACTACTTGGTAGCCAAAGGTTCATTGACCACTCAGCACCCAGGATTACCTGGGTTAGAAAGCTATTTCAAGTTGTGCACTTGAATCAAAATTAGGATAACTGGGTAATTTGCATTAAATGCATATTTTATTTATGGGTCTTTAGAAAAAAAATGTGTACACATGCCTGAATTTTGAATAAACTATGATATACGACCGATTTAATACTGGATATTTACAGCTGCTAGCGAACGGTTATGGGAAAGAGTTTTGGGGGTTAAAATCCCTCCCAGAGCTCCACAGAAAAGTAATCCCATCCGATACATTCATACAACTTGCTATACCAATGTTTAAATTCACATATTTCATTATAAGTCATAGTTTTGTGTATTCATATAAAAAGTGACTCATCCATACATTTTATTGGCTGTATAACTTTATAGGAGTGATTTCAAACTAAGCAGTAAATGCTTTATGAGCATACTCGTTCTAAAAGAGGATTCAAATACGTATTCTTTCTAACAAACTTTTACCATAGGTCGGCCTAATCACCTAGTGGTCGACGGGCCCTTAAACCCCACTCACCCACTCAGTTACTCTTACCTTCGAAAGGAAGTACGAAAAGAAAAGGGTCGCAAACTTTAAAACATGTCCACCAGATTACGCGATTTCGCTAATACCGAAAAGCACGTTAAACTTTTATTTTACCTTATCACAGTGAAGAAAACTTGATTTTCCAATTTACATTATCATAAATTACTTTTGATTACAACTTCTTGCCGTTCAAAATGTTTACAATCTCTATGGTAACATAAATTTTCACGATCGCTGGCAAATCTTTTCTTAATAATTCGATAATTTGCACATTACGCATTATTTTCAGAATCTTTTCTTTAGCATTTAATTATACTCTAATTAAGGTAAAAACATATAATTTTACTTCTCTCCTTTTCGCTTCGAATAAAGTAATTCAATTAAACAAATTAACAGAAAGTTAAACAAAAATTCGCCTAAAGGCAAGTAACCCATCGGTGAAAAATGTATACATTTTTCATTTTCATTGTTTTATACCATAATTAAGTTTAAACCTTTAGCTTAGATTTCCAAGTATTGGTCAATGCAATAGTGATCTTTAAATGGCGTAATGAAGGAATTTAAATGGCCACGCGTAAGTTATTTTTTATATAATTGCCAAAGTTTAGCTTCATTTTGTTCCCTTTATGATTTTCTGACACGTAAGCGGGTTTATAATGTTCCTTATAGCATAGTTTTCAGATATACTGTTGAAACTTTGTGGAAATGTTGTCTGAAGCATTTTAATTAAAATTTATTTAAGTACTTTACTGTATCTTAACTCAAAAAGTTATTTCAAGCAGGATTTGCAAATGCAGTGAAATTTTCAGAAATAAGGATATATGACTATAAAATATTTCCTTCTTCCAAATGGCATAAAATACAGAAACCAGGTAACACTTGTATCCTTATAAACCGCAAATTAACTTCAAACTTAATGCCTTTGTTTGAAAAATATATTCCAAGGCATTTTAACATGAGGTTATACGATTTTGAACTTTTTTCCCTTCAAAGTAGTAAAATTAAAATGTTCTAACCCACATTATCATTTTAATCCCGAGTAATACATGTCATACAATTTTGAAAAATTGAACAAAAACTGGAGGGTTTTCAAATTTCACAGATGGGTTACCTTAAACATAGACATCTGTTCCAGAGTTGTGGTCGAATCTTTTAGCTTTTGACAGCAATCAGTATTTCTATGCTATACTGTTCTCACGCAATAATGCCATGGTGACAGAATTTTTGTTTCACCTGTACTACAGAGGACAATCTCATATCCAGCACAAGGAATTAATCGATGCATAATATGCTTGACATCTATTTAAAGAACGCGGGTGATGGGGCATAAAAACCGCAGTAACTCATATTCAAGAAGGTAACTGATACCTGACTGGCCTGCCTTTAGGGGACGTGCACTTCCATGAAAAATAACACTTGGCTTATCTTATCTGCCCATCTTCCGAGAAGATAATTTCATTTCACTGTGCTCCATCCCCCGAACCTTGTTTTTAGAAATAATCTCATTTTAAAGTTCCTGGAAAATGCGCGACTATTTTTAAAATATGCGCTCATAACCTTGGAAGTTCCAAGCAAAATGTACAGTAATGGCGACCAGAAAACAACAAACCGGTCTCTTCTGTTATCAAATTGCCCACTCTCAACTTACTCTTTTTCCCTATCCTCCCAACACCTTACAGTCGATAGTGTAAATATACTTTCCATACAAAAGTTGTATATTCAAAATTCAATTCACCAGAAATACATGTTTTGAGGTGGTCTGAAGGTAAATGATTCGCTAGAAGGGCATAACTTAAAACCGAAAGGGATGAATGCTAAACTTCGTATTCAAGTCCAGCATTTCCAAAGATGCCAAAGATTTTCTGAAAAATTGTTCTTCGATTAAATTACCACATGTTTTAAGATATTTGCATAAGTAATACCATGTGTAAGAGGGAAACAATCGGTGACATAAAACAAAAAACAAAAAAGCTATAAAATATTTGAACATTGTAAGCAATAACAAAATAATAGTAATAATAATAATAATAATAATAATAATAATAATAATAATAATAATAATAATAATAATAATAATAATAATAATTAATAATAATAATAATAATAATAATAATAATAATAATAATAATAATAATAATAATAATAATAATAATAATAATAATAATAATAATAATAATAATAATAATAATAATAATAATAATAATAATAATAATAATAATAATAATAATAATAATAATAATAATAATAATAATAATAATAATAATAATAATAATAATAATAATAATAATAATAATAATAATAATAATAATAATAATGTGGTACAACAGCCATTGGGCGTCTAGGTCTACCATCCCAGATACTGACTTCACGCCCACATGTGTATGACGGAGATGGACGATCATCACCTACAGGCCGCTACTTATCGCAGTTCCTCAAATGCACCACGATGGTGGTCTTATGCTTGGACGGAAAAATCTCCATGGATGAACCCGAATCCACGCATATTCGCTGCTGGAAACAGGTACACCATGCTTTAACCCACTATCCACCAGACAAGTAACAACTCCCCAAAAATAACGACAAAAATTGTGTCTTAACGAGATCTACGAGTATACTTCTTTACAATCTATCTCTTGTGGTTCGATAGTTATCTACCTGCAATTATGTAATATTTATTTGAATGAAGAGGACTTCACAGGTCATTCACAAGATAATTAATTCAAGATATACATTTTATTGGTTACGCAATTATCTAAAACCAGTGGCATTTCATTCAAAACGTTTTTGGAAAATGAAGACTAACAAAATATTTTCCATCGTTACATATGTTATTTGGGATGGACTTTTTCTTGAAAATCTTCGCACGTTGTGGCTAAGCAGCGCCTGAATCAGTATTGGAATTTCCTATTTATCTGACTTTGCGTTTTTGAGTTGTGCTGTTCACAGACACGCGCGGATATATTTCCCCAAGAATGCTTATTTTGAGTTCAGGAACCTCGAGACACGTGTTTCCGGTGAAATCTCCAAATAGAATTTCTAGGTGGAATACAATACTCACTTTATCCAAGGTAATAGAGGAAATAAAATTTTCTAACAGGAGAGAGAGAGCGAGAGAGAGAGAGAGAGAGAGAGAGAGAGAGAGAGTATAACCAATGTGATATATTGGTTTTATTAAGGCGCAGTTACCAATTGTTCTATCACATATCTATAAGGATTTGTAGAGGAAATTTTATATTTTCCACCCAAAAGTTCGAAGTTTCGAGATTTCACCGAAAATACATGATTTGTGGTCCCCTGGATTAAAATACTCATTTGAAACGCGCGCACATGGACGGACGTGTGAGTGTGACCAGCACAACTCAAAAAGAAATGCCAGTTAAATTCTAAACCTTAAGTTCAGTACCTTTCAAGGACGTGACCTTAAACGTTTACTTGAGAATCCCTAATCCAAAACTACCCATTACATAGATCATTTCTGGATATTTCTTTTTTTATTTTACGAAAAATTATTCCAATTTTTACATTTTCTGCTACGTATAGTAAGTTTAGGAAGTATTGTATCTTCTTCTTCTTCTTCTTCTTCCGATTAACCTCCCCTTATGTAGGACTTACACCCCCTAGGACTTGCAAGCCAGTGCCTAGGGTCAGACGCCTGTCGGGGAGCACAGGAACCTATGGACCGGATAGAGTGAAGGCCTGGAAGTCGGTGGCTAGCCAAGCACCAGGTATGATAGTGAGAAAGAGGATATGAAATGCAGGCGAAATGGATGACTGGAAAGGTGATAATGGAGCAATTGCTGGAATGAGTGGCGGGGGCACCCGGAGCACCTGGAGAAAATCCGCCCTGACGCCGCTTCGTCCACCACAAATACCACATGCGGCTACCTGGGATCGAACCCGGGCCGCCTAGGTGGTAGGCGAGCGCGAGGAAGTATTGTGTTCCACCCAAAAATTCTATGTCGAGATTTCACCGGATATATATGTTTTGAGCCCCCTTTCGAAAATCTTGATTTTCTCGAACACAGTTCTAATGATTTTGATTAAAATGCCATATGTTTGAGACATTTTCATGGCAAATGAAACGTATATTTTGAATTTTCTGGCAATAGCCCATGTAGTCCTGTTTACTCTGGATGACTTTAGCATAACTGATAAACCGTAAGAGACAGACTAAATCTTACAATATGAAAAACGTAGATCTTGCTAAACACAATTTATATCCAAATATTTTTTTTTTTGAAGTGAACCATTTTGAAGATATTTCTTGTTGTTTGTGTGAGTTTTGGAAAACTTAAAATTTTCGTCAAATGGAACATCGTCATTCATTTTGTATATCTTAGCCGTGCAAAGAGAACTGAATTTGAAAGCTTTAAAAGACTTCACTATCGCTCAAAGCCTACTGCATTCCCATATTCCCCATTACCTACAAGAAAATAAACAAGATAATTTCTGAAAATGTTTATCTCAACTAGCAAGAAGATAAAGGAATAGGAGTTAGTAGGAAAGGTTAGTACAAGAGTAAAGAAAGTAATTGTGAGTGCAACACATCAGACTTTTCTTTTATCCAGTGCTGCTACGGTCCGTATGGGGTCTGGAACTATCAACCCGATTGCCATTCTCACACCCATATACGCAAGGCAGAGGTGGACGACAAGGGGAGATGATGTAGTCAGCACCACGCATCCCCAGCATCGATTCTATAAAATCTGCACCTACACAGGTGCGATTGAAAATTAGAGCATTCAGTAACCAGAACTCTACATTCTAGCCCGCAATTTGGGTTAAAATTCTATGACAAATTACAACTCCAATTACTTTTTCGGTCACTTTATTTCTCTTCTAAAAGCGAATCATAAAAACAAAGTGCTGTTTTCATCGTTAACACAACTCATACGATTCACTCACCCAAAAGCTATTTCAACACTGTTCACATTCTGCTATTCTGTCTAACAAGCAGCTGCTTCCGACGCGACGATTATACGTCTAAAACTGTCTCTTAGATACACATACTCAAACTCTCTCAACATTGACTGTACACAACACAGACACGCTGAAAAACTGCCCTAACGTCGGCTCGCTCACTTGCTTATGTAGCCGAGACTAGTTGTCTGCGAATTCTCTGGAAAATGCACCTTTTCTCGACTCTTCTGGTATTCTCGACACTTCTGACAAACGTACCGGTTGTCCAAAGTTTCCCGAACAGTCTGGAATTGCTTTATTCTGCCGCACTCTTAATCATTTTTCTTTTGATCGCACCATTTTCATGTGGTCAGGTAGCTTGATCTTGAGCGTCTCTTTGACGTGTGGCCGGTGGCCTGCATCACAATGTTACATTTTCAAGATATTTGCATGCCAAATAAAATGTATATCTTGCATTTTTGGGAATAGTCTGCGAAGCTCTCTTCATCCTAAATGAAGTTTGTATAACCTAGTGCAACTGGTAAACCACAAGAAATAGACTACTCCTACTACATGAAACATATATGTTAAACACATAGTTTATGTAAAATAAACCATAGATATTGTTTTTCTCCTGAATTTTCTTTTATTTTACATTTTTAAACAGCGAAGTCACTTTTCTTTTGCTTCAAAGAATTACAAAGAGTGGAATTTCAAATCCAGCAGAGAGCTCCTCGCTTTTTAGCCCTAGGACGAAGTTATTTTAGGTTACATGGAGCATCAACATGAGAAAAATTTGCCCGTGTTAGTTGTTACAATAGATTCTCAATCTTCTAATATGCATTTATTTTAAGTTCTTGTGTTTCCAATGTAAGACCAATTTATTAATAAAGTGCTTTGTGACCACTAAAAACATAATGTTTGGAACTCGGGGTTCTAGAAAATCTTGCTTACAAGAAACATGTTTTCTTTACTTTGAAAAACTGTTAGCAGTAGTTTATAAATCAACAATGTAAAGGAAGCTCAAAAATTAGACTCTCAACAATCACTGCAAGACTCACATTCAAGATTGCCAAATGAAATTTTGACACAATTAGCATTAACGTCACAGGTAGTAACAAGCCGGGGTAAAATATGCCCTTGAGTATACGTCGTATTTTTTATTTTCAGTTTTTAAAATTTTATCCAGATAAATTTACGCATAGTACTTTATAGGGTGAAAGACTAATAGAAAAGATTCATAAACACAGAAGGATATTTGTTACCATTTTTTAACAAAAGAAAAATGCACGGGCAATTTTTGCCTTTGCGTGGTGGAGATTTGTATCGCTTTAATTTCCTGTATGAATATTGTCCTAAAACGACATGTGTGATGAAACCATTTTTGCAAACTTTATTTCGATTAACTTGGCGGAGATGGAGGAATAAGCTTGTGGAACAGCCGGTAGAGTAACCCCTGTAAATGTAATTCATTGTAGGGCATTTGAATTGTGCATTGTGCTGTTTCTTTAGGCAAGCCCACAGCCAAGTGGAGTACGGAGAGAAACTCGTCCCTGTCTCTATATTTAACATGTCGTGGTCGTCATGAAGAGGTCAACCTAATGTGAGTTTTATGTAATAATAAAGATGTCAAGTACGCAGCGGCCAAGAGCACGCCGCTCGATTCTCAGCGAGGTCGAATCTTGTTTCATCTTTAGTTCTCTTCCCTTTTATTTCCCACAATATTGACAGCCATACCGCTAAGAACACTCCGACACAACAGAACTTGCACGCTTGTTCCTCCATTCCTCCACTGTCTAAATATATCAGTAATAGTGGCATTACAACTTGCTACATACTTGCAAAGTCGAGCAACATAGCTATGCAATGATAGAGTAGGGCACTTTAGTTGCGAACGAGGATTCGATTTGGAAGCACGAGGTATATTGCATTTATTGAGACTCCAGGAGGAAGAGGTGAAGTCGACAAGCTCGATGCAGGTGGGATCCCTAATGTTTACAGGAGTGAGATCCCTACGCCGGGCTGTAGGGATCACCGCATAGGTCTCCCTCTACCAGGATATTCGCCACACCGGACGCCAGGACAGACGGCTACTCAAACCCATGATAAGAAAATGGCTCTGCAACATGACAAGAAAATGAAATGACAGGAACGTTTGCGGCATTACAGAAATCACCCCAACATTAGCTTAATGAACTTTATTTAAAAAAAATAAAATAAAATAAAAAATAAAAAAAAAAATCACGAAAAAGAACCAAAGTCAAAATGACTAATCCAATAAATGAACCCTAGACCTCCACAGTACACATTTACATTTCTTCTAGTAAGATTTTTCCTGTCTTTTACGGTTTGCCACTCGCTTAAGGTGGGTTATCTGGATAAGCTTTTCTCCGAGGTTTTCCCTTATCCTGAGAAGACGAATGTCGGGTAACTTAAAGCTCTATGTACCTCGAGCTCATTTGAGCATCATTTCACTCACTTCATTCATTCACCGTCCGATATGACGCTACGTTGGAGGACGTTAATTAAAAAAGAAATAAAAAATAAAAATGTGTATTTCCAGTGAAATCTTGATAGCAAATTTTTGGACGGAATTACAGTTGCGCCTACCAAAACTACGGTTCGATAGTTTTGGTGCAGTACATAAATGATGTAGTAAGTGGTAAGATTACCGGCAGTATTGGTAGCATTGGGAGGAAAAGAAACATAGATACGTAATTACATATATTACACAGATATTAGATACATAATACGAATTAAGAAATGTAATTAAAACATAAACGTAAGACTGTAATGGGTGAAACCCAAACCACGAGGGAAGAAGAAGAATCCAATTATTACTAAAAAGTGTAATCATGACTTTGGTCACTATGATCAAAATAAACATTGTACTTTTCGGTTCAAAATAATATTACTCATGATCACTATAAGAGTCTTCGATCTGAGCTGTTGTATACTTAGAGGAACTTCCAAATGTTTGTAGTGTTTAACGCAACATACGGCATCGCAGACGGTGACACTGATAATACATGGAATGAAGATGGAGCACTGGTGGAATGATATGGCGGAGGAAACCGGAGAACGCGGAGGAAACCCGCTCCCAAATGTTTTTGAAGACCCTAATGTTCCGTAGGTTAAGTGGCCGTTTAGATACCCTCTCTGTTTTGAGAAGGTTCAAGGTTCAGCGCTTCCGGTTTCTAAGGGAATCTAGTAAAACGTGATTATAATAACTTAAACAACGCAATCGGTATGCGCTAACACCCGACAGGTATGCAACACACCTAACGTATAGGTAGCACGGGTAGTTTCTTAACTGACTAATTCTACAAGGAAAATTACCCGTAGCCTACGCATACTTATGATAGTCTACGGTAGCGTACGGTAGTTTTACAATTCAAACAGAAAGTAAAAACACTTGTTAAGAAGGCTTTGATTTCTCGTTGAAAATGCCATGAAGTAGACACTATTAATAATAATTGTTGCTGCTTCACAAAAAATGCATGTAAAATAAGACAAAAGGTTATAGCAACTAAGAGGACATAAACCAGAAAACATAAGACAATCGGATCCTGCTGGGATATTATTTGTTTGCAATACTTATTATTTAAATATTGCAGATGTGTCCAGGACGTAATATTAAAAAATCCAGTAAATTGTATTCCAATTCTTCAGATTACTTGGAGAAGTTTCTGAATGCTAAAACCTTCTAATAATCTTTATATAAGAAAGATTCGCAGTGTTTCCTCTGCGTTATAATTAAGATCATTATCAGCGTATGCTAGTTATATATACAGGGAGAGAGAGAGAATTGTTTCCGGCTTAACCACCAGAAGTCACAACTATTTATAATTAACAACCCAGAAAATTACTTTTCTTGAAGGTCATAGATTACACGACATTTTCTAAGTGTTTAATTTGAGGCCTGGGAATGGGGAATCTTCATGTTTACCGGTGCAAATCCTATCTCTTTGAATATCGGTGTCAAGGATTTGGTGTTATGTAAAAAGCATGAGTCTACCTTATCAATGTCTCGTGATTACAGGACCAAGAGATGTAAAAGTTAAACATTTCCTCTACTGTATTTATCGGTCACTATACGAACATTTTTATGCAAAGGTATTACAGACCATGTAAATGTCTACAGAATTATTGCAATAGAAACTGGGAGAGGGGGGAGATGTTAAGGATAGAAATATTCACGGATACTTCACACTCATTTCTTTCTTATAACTGGGGATTTAACATCTGTTATTAAGTTATCACGGCAAGGTAATGAAATTACTATTATAAGGGGTAGGGGTGACTCTCCTATGTGCTCCTGTGGAACAGCAGAGCAGACCGTAGTACACCTTTTATTTGAATGCCCGACAGAGAAAGAACCAAATTCAAGAAAGCAATGCTAAACAAGTATGGAAAATGGACATTCCAAGAACATAAATTAGTAAGTGCATATACAACCGAATTTATAGAATACCTAAACTCAATAGACCTGGATAAACTCTAGAGTGCAAATAACGATATTCCATAAGTGAAACTATGTGCTAAAAATTTATTAAGTATGTACTATCATGGCATGTAGTATTACGTTTTTTGTAATGGAACATGCTGTAAATAAAAAATGTTAAAAAAGGGGGAATAGGGGTAGCTGGGGTAATGCCGGTGAGAGGCAATGGCAGTCACTTAATCATCTGGTTTCCTGTTTTCTGTTGTGGTATTTTGGTTTGTGCTACCCTCTGTCCTTTAAAGGTTTCTTTTCCTGAGATATGTTCTGACAAGGGATGATCACGATCTTGAACGGTCTGTCACATGAGGGTGTGTTTAAAATTTAGTAGCTCATTCCAATAACAGTTGTGTGAGTTATATCCATGCAAAACTGCTGTTGTCTGCTAGCGCCACTCATCGGTGGCATGTTGTTCTTTCACTAGCATGTATTAACTCTAGTTGTGTGTAGTGATGAGTGTAGCTGTAGTTCCTGTAGTTTGTGATGATGGCTTCGGAGCTCCCTATGGCCGAAGGCACCACAGTTATAAATTTAACACGGCTGATCATCAGTGAAGCCATGGTTAATAACACTCGCCGTGAAAGCTTCAAGTCTTACAAGAAAACATTATCTGACCATAACAAACCATAGCAAACAACATAAACACCAGCGATCAAGGGTCACTAACGGCAGATGAACCCTCTCATGATTTGTCTGCACACATCAACAGACTGTTACCATGTCTCGTAGATCGGAAGACTTTAGCCTTGAAGCATGGAGAGCAGTGCTATCGTATTGGCACGGGGTGGTCAGCTCTCCGTGGTAATACCCTTGGAGAAGTGAAAGCACTTGCGATAAACTGGCTAACCTCCTCTAGCATATCTCATCGCGAGATTATTTTGGCTCGGTAACGCATTTTACGCATGGTTACACTTTTAAGCGGTATCCTGCTCGTCTTTGTCCGCTGTGCGACAACCTTTTGTCAGTTCATCAAGTGCTCTCGAGTGTTTCCTAGCGCACTTTTGAGACTGTAACTGCCTGTCAGACTTGCGGAGGTCCTGTTGGACGATAAACAAGCGGTGGATAAAGTTTTTAATTTTTTTTAATAATAAACATGAGTCTAAGAATTTAGATATATCGATATTTTATTCCTTTTGGATTCCTGATAGCTTCGTTTTAATTTTGGCTTTTGCCTTTTTTGTTTGGTATATTTATATTATTGCTTTTACTGGTATTGTTATTTTATATTGAAGTTTATCTCTGGCTTGCCATGATCCATTTTATAAGGGCACTAATGGCCATGTAGTTAAGCACCTGTAAACTATATTAAATTCAAATTGGACAGATTGCACGAGGGATGGCACAGTTGTTATCTACGATGTTACTGAGTGAAGTCTAATAGTAATGGGACTAATTTCCTTTCGTCCTGATTTTAATGCTTGGAAATTTTTTTGCCTGCTGATATAAATATAAGTTAGTGTATATTTTAGCATCAGTGTTGCTGCCTCATTTGACCATTGGAAACATGTGGAAGTGAATGGTATCAGTAGGTAGGAAAGGGTACTTTTAACCCCAGTGCAGTGGACTCTCCCAAAGCAGTATGGCGGTATTTGTAAGTGGGCGGCTCGACATCAAAGACGACATTGAAGCTGATGAGAGACTATTTCTGACTACGCCGTCGACCTTCTGCTGATGCTTATAACTGCAACCAAATGGCTATTAAACCAATGTTATGTCTGCTTCGTTTGATTATCATAGCTCCTGGCACATTGTAGTGAAAGTTTACTGCTTGTTCCATACGACTCAAAAAGTGTCAAGGCATAACATTAGGCACCACTTTAATGTTGTTTACATGCTGTCCAAGAAGAGTCGGCATAGATGTGAGATAGTTTGCTGAGATAGAACAATGCTCCAGAAAGCACTCGTCACCAATTTAAACAATTCTATCAGTAAAATTAACGAATAGAAAATATGCAGAAAGAACAAGGACAATTGCAATTGACGTGCGCGGTGCTTTTCGAGATTTTTCATATTATAACTATTTGAAAATTTTTAATGTGTAGTGTTTACAAAATTATTTTCTATGCATTTACTTTCTAGCTCTTAGTTATAACACAGGAATCCAAAATTTCGATTTTGAGATTTCAT
Organism: Tenodera sinensis; assembly: GCA_030765045.1. NCBI lineage: Eukaryota > Metazoa > Arthropoda > Insecta > Mantodea > Mantidae > Tenodera > Tenodera sinensis. The sequence goes on along the minus strand of CM060969.1, from coordinate 35,351,786 downwards.
ACGAAAATCTGAATAAGTTCAGCATCTTCCAAGTATGCGACACGACGCCTTTCCCCACCCGAAAAAAAAAATGAATAAAATATCTTATGTTTAAGATATTTCCATACCAAAGTATCTATTTTGAATCATTAAGAAATGGCCTTTAAATTTATCTTCCTTCCAAATGTAGTTTATGTAATTTTATATGATTGTTATACCATAAGAGATATTGAAACTAAATAAGCGACAAATATAAGCATTTTTAAAGTATAAAATTTACATCGAATAAAAATGTTTTATGCTATTAATCATTCCCAAGACATGCATTACGATTGGTTCGAGCTTTAAGTACTTAATACTTTTTGTGGAATTACAAAGTCAGCTAATGTCGACCCGCTTTTTAAAAACTGTAGCCTTAATGAGGAATTTGAGTAAAAACCAAGCTAGTTCTTGACTTTGATACTGTATCTCCATTAAAACAAACGTCATTTTAAGCACAATTTGAATTATGAATATTGTGACTTTGGTGGGTTGAAAAGTAAAAAGACAGATGTAGTCGAGATAAAGAAACACTTTTATTTCCGTAAACAGTAACTTTGTACACTCGTTGCAACAGCAAGAAAGTCTTTTCCGATTCTCCAACAGCACGGCTCCGAATTCGTAACACAAAGAACTGTCCCTTCTCCGTCGGCACGACTCCTCAACGCTTCACATACGTCTGACTGCCTCTTCTCTCACTTTACCGCTATTTATATCTCCCAGGCACTATTCTGGAAGCTTCAGGAACGTTCAGTTATTGCGGTGAAATACAAAGTAGAAGATTCTAGAGGTCTCTATCCTTTTCTCTCTTTCGGCAAGCACCCCAACAATGCGGCCATTCTCTGTCTCTTTCCTTCGGCTCCTTTGCGGTAGTGCCGACAATAATGCGATGGGTGACACTGCTGTTGTCGGCAATTAGATGCGGCGGGCGCGGTGACAATATTATTAATATTAAGGATACGCACCTGTGTAAAAAGGCTAAAAATTTCAAATAGTGAAAAAAATGGATTTTTGTTTTATCAAATAGTATAAACTTTCTGCTTTATTTTGATATGCTTTTTATAGTCTTACGCCTTTTTAGCTATCTCACGTGGCTGTTTAACTGATTGCCTGTAAGTGGTTATGTTCATCTAAATCAATAAAGTTTCATTTCCTTGCTACCACTTCAAAATTAGTTTTTTCATGTTTTTATTTTTACCACTGTTTGCTCTTTACAATGTTCCATACGATACATTTTTCGGTACATATGCATAAAAGTTGGTGTACTTACTTAGAAATAATATTAAAAATAAACGATGAGGTAATTTTTTCATAACATGAATAACTTCCGAGTAATTATATGTTAAAGTGTACATTTCGAAATTTAAATGAAAGTAATAAGGAATTTAAACTTTAAAATTTATTTTTATCCAAACCAAGGACAAAATTAAGAAATTATCTCATCAATTTGCTAGCATTCTATTAGAAAATATAATGAATAATTATGAAGTTTTTCAAATGAAAATTGTATCGTGGGGAACCATTTATAAAAATATTTTAAAAAATTAAGAAAATACATCTTAGCAACTAATTTCACTAAATGTATGAAATTTGGCACATTTACTCCTCACTGTACAGTTACTGTTGTGTTAAAATTCCAAATCAATCCAGTAAAAACTGTAGATTTTCAAAATTTCACAGCTGGGTATCCTTAAATAATTAACAATTTAAATAAATCTTGCTTTCACTAGCACTTTGTTCCATCTATGTTTACACTTGGCAAGTAGGTAATAACTTCATGTTTTGATTAACACACACGTTTATATTTTATTTGTGAAGTGTCCTGAAAACATCAAATATTTAATTTTATACTTTTTTATTGATTATTCTACACCTCTTATGAAAGTTAACCAACTTCTAATTACTAATATAACCCATTTTTTGGCACTGCATGCAACCTGAGCAGTTTCGTGGTTGCAGACGAGCAGTGACACTAATTGCGCAACCTGGGAGAGATTAAATAGGTCATTCCCTCGTTGAGAGATGAACTTGTCCCTAAAACAACGCCACACACACGCGCGCGCACGCACATACATGTATAGTTCTTCTTTTAGTTTTTTCTACCATCTACCCACAGTAGATAAACGTATTCCATATAGAGATTTCACCAAAATGGATGTTTTGAGGTCCACTGAACCCTCACTCACAAAAAGTATTTTTTGAAAAAGGTTCGCGCACACGTGTTTGTGTGTGACCGAACATCGTAACTAAAAATTAGGTTCGATAACTGTAGAACTTGCTTTTTAAATTCAGCATCTCATAAGCATAGGACACCCACCTTAAAATGCCCTTTACATATACACACATCAAATATGTGTATAAAAATTGAAGTATAGGTGTATGTTGAAGTTTCAGCTATAGCTATAGAAGTTCCTTTCTTTTGAATGAGTTTTCTGTTAAATGTTAACCCGGGAATAATAAGAAATACGAATGAGCTTACTACAGGGAAACGGTAGAGCTTGTTAAGATACCAAATTTTGGTAAAGCATGTCTTCGTACTTTTAATGTTTTGGAAATATTTAATGTTACACACTCACATTTCTCTAAGTACGCCATCTGTCGGTCATGCTTGAAAATGTGGAAATCGTCATTTGTCTTTCTAACAATTTGAAGTCATTCCTGTCGAAAATATAGTGGAATATAGTAACCTGGATAGAAGAATACTTTTCATATGAATAGTGTAATGTGTAACAGAATGTAAATGAATTTTTTGTGTTCTACAGGTTTTGGAAATATATCAAACATGAATCATAATTGGGAAAGGAAATTCGAGAAGAAAAGGACCCTTAACCATCTCTAAAATACTTATACTCCTAGATATCCCTAGTATTCTTGTCAAGCATCAAAGATAAAATATAGTGTTTAAATGCTTTTATGATTTTATCTGTCGAAACTTATTCCAATTTGTTGCTTGCTTGTTTTAACAGTATATTAATAAATAACGATATTTAATATACGTTATTACACTTTTATTATATGTGTATATCAAATGTTATTTATTGGTACATTTTATGCCTAACCACTATCGGCTTTCACTCCTATTAATGCATATGCAGAAATTTCGTTTCAAGACGCGGCCGACCTAAAGGAAATTTTCTTGTCATTGGAAAGCTGGCGGAGTGAATAAAAATTAGAACATATAAAAATAAAAAATAAATAATACAGCGATTAACATTATTCAGTACCCAAATATAGAAGTTTAACTCCACTCATATTATGCAATTTCGAATTGTAGCTTTCTTATAGCATTTTAATTTTAAAAGTTTGACGATATTTCAAGCCAATTTTTACAACAGGCTTTCCCAAAAATTTCTTAAGACTTCGTTCTAACTTTACTCCGATGTCGAGATTTTCTAATGCAAGTACACGGTGATTTAATTTTGGCGTTTATAAAGACAAATCCCGTTTACTGCTCACAATATTACGAACAGTTTCTTTGTAGGTATTCAAACCGTGTGGATTCTGTCTATAAATCGCCGTCTCACTACTCTACAAGAGTGCTGTCACATAGGAACTATACGTGCAAATTCTGTAATTCAAAGAACTTTTGGGCATTATAACAGTACTAAGACGCGATAGCACTGAAATAATAGTCTTGTAACAGCCTCTATACAGCACAACTGATTAGCCGCACACGGATAGGAGGGAAAGTGGAGTGGGAACAGAACCGCTTAGAAACAGAGTGCAGGACAAACATTTCCCTGTAATACGACCACGCGTCGAAATGAGTACTTGTACAAATGAAAACCACATATACTTGCTTCGTTATCTTATCCCATTGCTAATCAGTATAGTTGATCCGACTGGAAAGTACTTTATTCCATGTTTTTGATCAATCATGGCATTATGTGTCAATGACAAAAAAGTGATAGCCACATTTGTACAGTAGAACGCGGATAATTCAAAAGTTTACAACTCTTTAATTCGAAAAGTTTTCTTGGTCCCTTGAATTTTGTATTAAAGCAATATAAAAAATCACATGCAATTCGAATTTCATTTTTGAAGTCGAAGTTTTTATTTTGAATGTGAGTCAAAAATTAATATAAAAGTGGAAATTTAATATAGCTTCGTCCATGTGTTTTTCCAAAAGAGGTCATAGCTCCGGGGTTGTTTGTTTCATCGGAATGGAGTTTGGGGGTGGATTAGCTTTCCTAGCTGCCGGTCTTGAGCTTCTACATCCCCTTATTGAAAATACGCACTTGAGCTTCCTGATGTTCGGTATGTTGCAAATCAATGCCACTGTCTCGTAGTAAACCACGTGTCCAGTACACTACTTTAACTTTTCCGGAAACAGTCGCCGTCATTCGAGAAGTTGTAAACGGTTAGAAGAAAAAATATAAATCAAGAAAGAATAGGGGATACCACCGAACACCTTGTCAACATATCTGAAGAACAAGGGGAAAATTTTAAACAGTGGCGCGAGTGAAAACAGAAAGAGTCCAAAAAGAGTGAGACAACCGGAAAATCCTCATGTATATATGTACCTGTATTGCTAAAACAACATTTTAGACGTAACTTATGTAATTCGAATTTTTGGATATTTCGATATTCTTTCGTGTACCTTCAGCTTCGAATTATCCAAGTTCCGCTGTATTTTAAAATCAAAGCCCACGATGTTAGTTTAAATGTTTACAAAACATCAGTTAGATAATAAAGCAGGCTGAAATTCTGGAGATATGTTCTTCCTAAACGTATTAGCAAACCTAATTTGGTGAATTTTTATTTAAGACTGCATATAATATATTCGATAAATGCAGACGCGTGGGTGATCAGCTGGAGGTTGTTTATCGGGGTTTTCCCCAGTTTTGAAGAGGCGGAAGTGAGTATATTGCACGTGTGGACCTCAGCACTAATGAGCCGTGTGCCCCACTATGTAGGTCCTACTGCAGAGGTCCACTTGGCAAGCGCCACTGCAAGGCTAAATCTGTCTCGAGGCTCTCCCGGAGCGACAGCTAGGTACCCACTGCACAAATTCAATTGTTCCTCACCAAACCTTTGTATATACAGATATTTTTGTTTTGCACTCATTCTCCCAAAATACAGAGCTTCAAACTTTCATATTATTTTAGACATTCATCAGAAGGAATTGTGTAATTCACGCTTTTCTTCATTGTTAGAATTTTAATGTGAAGCATCGTCTAAAGAAACCGAAACTGTCATTATACAAGAATTGGAACATTTTATTCAACATCACACCTTGGGCATTCTGTCAGCGTTTCTAGCATCCACTAAAACAATGACTGATTCACTGAGTTCCCGTGATTCCTTTTGTGGAACATAAGGCACCGTCCAGCCGTTGGACCCCCACCTTTGTCCACTGCGGGCGTCAGGAGAGGGGTCCAGTGGCGAAGAGTGGCACATGGTCAGCGCTCCGAGCCCTCTTGGCCAGTATATGCCGTATTCGAAACCGGAGTTACGCAGAGGAACCAGCATGGGTAATCAGCCCGAAGTCTAGTGTGAGAGCGAGGAAGTGGATGATATAAAATGATGGCGAAAGGTGATAATGGAGCAAATAGTGGAATGATGGCGGGGGAAACCGGAGAACCCCGAGAAAACACGCACCTGCGCCGATGTGTCCATCACACATTCCATATGTGGACGCCTGGGATCGAACCCAGGTCACTTTGGTGAGAGACAAGCGGTCCAAGAGCTCGGCCACGCCGCGGCCTCTAAAACAATACTGCCACCATTTTTGTTAACATTCACTGAGCGCTCTTTACATACGTCCACATCTTTGGCGGTAGAGGCCTCCACGGGCAGACATTCTTAGGTTAGGCCAGGCCTCAACCGAGCCCGAGCCCGGCCCGAGCACGTGCAGACCTCTGTTTGGCAGGAAGAAAATCGCCCCTTGAAGAATTACCACACGCCACGCAGACAAGGCAGAGAACTGTGGCATTAAATATTCCTAAAATATTTAGGCTTTTCCCAATAATGTATACATTTTAAATGCTAGAGCCACTATTATTTTGTTTCTGGTGGTATTTTGTTTATTAACAACACTGCAATTACCAGGACCATATCAGCGCCTTCCGTGTGCCGGGATTTCGTCCTAAAAGTGTTATTTTACATGCCAGTAAATGTGTGTTCTGACATGGGGCTGCCGCTTTTAAGCATACTTAAAAACCAGGTGGGTTTGAGCCCGAAACCTTGGCATTAGTAGGGAGCCAATTGGGCTACCCAGACTTACACAAGTAATATAGAATTTCGAAGTCAGTAAATCGTGAACCGCTTTTTACAAATCTACTTATCATTTCGGTCTCTTGTACATACAACGTAATTTGTAATGCCACTATCCATTCAAATAGTCAAGTAACATGAAGTAGATAGAAAAACAGGTTTTTGTAAGGATACTTTCTAGAAGTTATATAAACATAAACCTATATGACTAGAGAAGGCCAAGTGAATGTAACACGTACGATGTTTTTATAATAATATCTGAAAATGTTATTACGAGTAAGCTGACGAAGAAATGTGTTTGTGAAGTATGAGGAAGTTAAAATATGCTAATATGTATAATTCCCAATTTTACATTTTTCTCCCTTCTTTCAGACTAAAAACGATTTCGTTGCGATCTCAGGTATTATGTATATAAAAACTGCTTTCGTATATGTTTCACAACTCTGTTGCACAAAATGAACTACCTTGGTCTTGCATAATACTGGTGCAATTGAAATGAATTTTAGAAGTTCTACACATAACCAACCTATTTTAATTTGTAATAAAAAGGTGAAGGGTATTCCTATACTGAGAGTGACACCACGCGCTCGGCGACCTACACAGATCTATTGTGGCTAACACTTCCAGGGGGCAGAGAGGAATAAAATAAAAATAAAATAAAATAAAAATCTGTATAATAACCCTGGCACCTAATTACTTAAACCAGGGCTAATATGCCAGATCTTTAAAATGTATTTATTCTACACATTCATACATACAATATACTTTATAGAAAAATTATAAAGTAAAATTACAAAATAATATAATATATAACAAATTATAAAGATAAATAAATTAGATTATATATAATAAAATAAAAAAACAAGAAAATAAAAAGAAAAACACAAATTATAACATTTCACACATAATCACTCTCAAAAATACATATACTATAAAACAATAACAAATCAGTTCAAACAATCAAAATACGATACAATTTCTAAATAAATTTATATATAAAAAAGAAAGGAAACATTTAACAATTTATAATAAAAATAAATAAAAAAAACAATAAAATTAAAACAAATTTATCTCCTCAATACGACAAAGAGGCAGAGAGGAAGTGAAGAAACCGCAGGGCGCCACAGGGTCGCAGCTAGATGGGCCACAGAGACGCACGGAAGTCCCTAACAAGCGCCAGACACCACCGAGCAGCCGCCATCCTGCAGGTCCGGTGTTACACAAGCGTTCCAACGCCACCTAGCCTCGAGAACAGGAGTTACAATGCGCAAGTATCGCGCCATCTGTCCGGCAACGCCAAATACCATGGACCTGAAAGCACATCTGAAGGATGATAAGGAAATGGAATGAAGGGAAATGAGCGAAAGGAAACTATTAAACACTTCAGCATTCGCCTCGTTCAAGGAGCTTCTATTCTGTTAGCGCTGAGTATCCCTGAGTCCGGCAACCCGCAACACACAGTGGTGGAGGGGGTAAAGTAGGAGTGTGACATCACGGATCACAAATTGGCATGACTGAGTTAGACCATTTTGTGTTGTTTTAACTACTGCCCACCTATAGTACATAAGTAGATGAAGTACTGCATTTCAGGCAAAAATTCATAAATTGATACCGAAATTTCATCGCAAATTCACGGTTCAATACTCTATGAATGAAATAGATATAACCATGCCTACAAAATATGGCGTTTACAATTGACGCATGAGAATATAAATTTACATGTTATTGAGATTTTACTGCTGTGGAGCAAGATCAAACTATGCAATAGATTCGTGTAATATATAGGCAAATATGTGTGTGCGTTTGTCTGAGAAGAGCATAACTCAAAAACTCTGATGTGTTGTACTCACATGACTTTCTCTGCTCTTGTACTAACTATTCTTAAAAGCACTTATTACTCTATCTTCATATTAGTCGAGATAAATATATGTGGAAATTATCTTATTGCATATTTTCTTGTACGTGCAACGGTAATATGGTATTCCAGCCTTTTATTCTACTAATAATTGAATAGGTCACTGGAAGTTGAATAAAAGTTTAAACTGAATACACAATGAACTTAAGGATTTTAAGTACAAATGACGTCTGACACTCATTTCAACAGCCGACGTAAATCTGAAAACAACCTCAGCATGATCCTAATTCGGAGTTACTGTATAAGATATAACATTATATCTACTTCATCGCTATAGCTTTCTGCTTGATTTGTTTTCTTTATTGCGTTTCTTACTTGACTGTACTTCTTAATGGAAACAGGTAACAAACACTCGAGTCTGCACACTGGCGCCATGGTCGAAAGCGCCGTGAAATTCTTGATACGTATACATCTGGACCTTCAGGTTGGAGGTCAGGCGTCAAACTGGCGACCTGTCGGCAACAAGAGCCGCAAATGTACTTGGTTACTTTTTCTGTATTCAAGGTGCCTCTTAAGAAATTATCTCAGCTAAGTTCCTCATCAAAACCAACCAAGGTTTGAATATCTTAGGAATAACAATTTGATTCACAATACTTTCTTTACATGCATTATTTCTATGTATCTCCTATCGTTACATAAGATTATTTTTCCATCTAATGTTAATCGAAATAAACGTTTGCAGAAATGATTCCGTTAAGCGTTTCATTGCAGGTACAAGGGCTGAAGTAACAGTCAAATATGCTAGCTTAGAAATACCATGCTATTTGTATGGCATTACAACAAATCCAATAATGCCTTAGTGCCAGTAGGTATTCTCCATGAATGCAATGAACACACTACATAACTTGTAGAATAATGGAATGATTAACAGTCAGCAATAATTAAAAGAGCACCATTTAAGTGGCAGAGGAATAAACAAAATACCCACGAACTTAGAGAGAAAACGAATTCTGTTCCAAAGAAGCGTTCACTAGACTGAATAGTGCATGGCGTGCACGTGATGATTGCTTGTTAATTATTCTAGCAGCCTAGGTCAGGTGCTGAGGTATCATGACCTCAGTACTTGTGGGATAAGGAGAAATGCATGCACCACACGTCAGTGCCTTCAAGGTGCTTGTTTATTTTTTGTCTTTTTTCCCCTACTTTTCTGTTGTACTGTTGTTTTTCCGTATTTACTCACACATATGAAGACATGTACAAACACACAAAAATCTATACCCGAGGCGGGCCTCGAACCCGAGATCCCCTACAGTACAAACCACCATAGGCGAATGTTGACTGCATTTCAGTGAATTTCGTCACTGAATATTCAAATTATGGGTGATTCTAAATGGATGTTATATCAAGCGTGTTTAATAAATCTTTTCAATCACATTCATTCTGTGATAAGTTAGTTAAAAAGGATGATCTACTTCCGATTTGGGAAGAAACAAATACAGAAAAAAGACTAAGTCGGAGAACACAGTGAAGAACTTTGCGACACATTTAATTCTAAACGCTATAGAAGCTGTGTGAAGCTCTTCTACTGGCCTGTTTGTTCTCCGGGAAGGACAAACCTATTTGGAACAGTAAAAATCGGAGATATTCGTGTATAATGTATAGGTATACTTTCTATGTTTCATGTTGCAAAGCTTTCAGGTTACGGCTCTGTTAAAAGTAATTGGAAAATTTATACTGACACCAAAAATATCTCGGAAATGGTTAATGTCCTACAAAATGGATTTTACATAAATTGCAGATTATCGAGATCTACATTATGAACATGTTTCGAACTAGGCGGCGTCATGGCTAAGTGGTTAGACCGCTCAAGACAACCCGGGTTCTATCCCACGCGATATATTTATGACGGCGAAGCGGCGTTTGGGCGGGTTTTCTCTGGGTTCGCCAGTTTCCCCCGCCATTCACTCCACAACTGCCCCATAATCACCTGTCTTCGACAGAGTCTGATCCCACTCACCCTCTTATAAGTCCAGGTTGGTGTAAGTCCTCCATACGAGGAGGGTAAAATGGAAAAGAAGAAGTAGAAGTTTCCATTTAGAGGTATGCAGATTTTCTTCAAAAAAGCTTTTGGGCCACATCGATGGAAACCGAAGGGCCTTAAATATCAACTTTGGTGTTTTAATGCCTCTTTATTTTTGATTATGCTGTTCACATGCGCGCGCGCGCACACACACACACACACACACACACACACACACACACACACACACACACACACACACACACACACACACACACACAGAGTCGCGCATACACACCACGAGCTTATTTGTGATGCAACTCCCTAATCGATTTTTGGGCGGAATACAATGCATCCTCTGCGCAGTATAGCTAAGTGGCAGAGAAAGTATGGCTGGCATATTTAATGGTGGGTGGCTAAACACAACATCCAATCAGAGGCTTGTCACCTTGCGATGTTGTATAGTTAAATACGGTATGAAATCATTAAATTTTGTGTCTGGCATAATAAGCATTTGAAAATAATTTGTAGGAGACGCGAGAGAAAACCATGTGAATGTTATGCATCAAGTTTTTTGTACTATTCCTATAAAATGTTTGAAAATAAGCAACCATTTTTTTCACACAATCTTATGAGTAAGGCAGTCTTAAAAGCATTTGGTCATTGCCTAAAACTAGCGTTTATAACAAAGGAGAACTATGCAGATGTTTAGCGCAATTGTCCGCGAAGTGGAAAGAGAAGCCTTACTGTTGATATAAACAGTCCATCTAGTTACACTAAATGAACTGTAGGTACGTGCAGATGCTCTCATATCGCAACCTGTTTTAGCTGAGATTTACGGCCTAAGGTAGGGAATCTGTCAAGCTGTGAAAAGCGGACGACCTGCAATTGCAACTACCTCCCCCTCTAACATTTAATTGGTGTCAAGTGGTATAATACATTTTCTAGCAGTTCAAGGTCCTAACTTTAATGACTAAGACCTCCCAGGTCGCCGATCGATTCCCTTAAAGACCAAGTTGCAAGGTCCTTTATGATGAGCGGTTTCCAATAGAGCATTACATCGAAACTGGAAACATCGTTGCAACAGGGAAACAAAGCCAAACTACAGTGTCTCTGAGGTTGAATAGAAGTGGACGTGGGAAATAACTAATACCTTTGTGTCCCTCAAATAATATCTTTAAATTGATTAATATTTTCTTTTGCTCAATTCTACAGAATTTATTTCATTTATAAATAACATTATCCGCTTTTTAATGAAGCTGCCTCAAAAACTGAGAGTTGAGATTTCAGGTTTGCATGCTATTTACCTCATTAGATCCAAGAATTTGCTGTTTTGAAATCATGCCTAAGGAAAATATGTATACTTTGTTCAGAGTCTTTTGAGACAGTGGAAGGTTATCTTCCCCTTTCACTATCTCAAAAGACTGAATAAAATGTATATGGTGAGTAAGTAATATCATAGACTGATTAATATGTCATGTGGATATAGAAGATGTTTACATGCAAAATAAAGCATATATGTTGAATTTTCAAGTAGTAGCCGTGAAATCTCTTTCATTTGGAATTCTGCACAATAGGTAAACCACAAGAAATACATAAACAACTACTACACAAACAAATGTAGAATTCTTTAAAATGCACAATTTAGTTCCAATAGATGTTTTCAGTGGCATCAGCTATTCTCGAGATATCTATTGGTATTGATTTGAAGTTTTCAACTCTTTGTCATTGGAAATTGTCCTGCTATCGCTATTCAGATGTTTCTGGCTATGTCATAGATATACTATGGCATTTCAGAACCCACATATACCTACCAATTAGATTTTAAACATCTATCGACACAGTTTTCTCTATGTCGCTTGTACATATCAACACCGAAACTATATAAAAATAAATGATAGTGGATAGAAAAAGTCATGTGAACGTGTCGTATAAAATTTTGTTTCTACAAATGAACTTAACTTATGCTCTGTCTCTTCTTCTTCTTCTTCCTCTTCCTCTTCTTCTTCTTCTTCTTCTTCTTCTTCTTCCTCTTCTTCTGTTTCTTCTGTGGCGCTACGGTTCTTGAAGTCTGACCTTCACCTCCCGAGCAATATATCACCTCAATCAGTCCCTGCTTTTCTCCTCCATCATTTCATACCTTTTATGCTCAAATCTTCCTGAATCTCATCCACCCATTAGTTTCGGTCTTCTTCTCTTAGAGGAGTCCCCTTAAAAGGGCCATATATTGCTTTCAATATTTCCCCTTCTCATGGTGCTGTTATTTAGTCTGTTCAGTCAGTATCCATGAACTCACTGTCACGAAACATTATTTATTTAATTACTCTTTCAATATTCCTATTTTTACTTTTTTCTATATATCTGTCTTTTGCTATATTATTAACAGTATGTAGACTGTGGTTCCCATTCTTTCTTTAATTTACTTCTTTATGCTAGTATTCACAGGTCCCAGCTGCTTGAGAAATTTGACTATCTCATATTTTCCTTCATTTAAGAAAATTATTATTTCTGTTAGCTGGGTTGCTCTTACTTTCCATAAATACAGTATTATTATCATCGCAAATTTCCATACCAGATGTACTTACTTCTGATAATATTTTGTGTTAGACTTCATTCATTGCCCTTACGTTTCGGTCAACAGTACTATATCATCTCCGTGTGCCAAATATTGTCTATTTGATTAAAGACAAACCTCCGGGTTTTACAACAATCTACCTTACCGTTCTTTTGAAATCAAATATTAAATAGCAAAGTTCATAATGAGCGCCCCGAGAATGCGCCGGATTCTCTGAAAGCTTATTCTGAGTTGTGAATTTATTTAATGTGCTACCTCCTGAAATTAATTAGATATGCAAAAGTAATAGATACTACTTACTAAATGTTTTTCTGGTAATCTGAAACCTAACATTAAGTATAATAAACACATATGACATCTAGAGAAAGTCCAACACATACCAGTGTAGTTGTACCACTCTAATACTTTATTATTTTTAAAAATTAATTTCCGTACATTTGTCAGCTGTCACCTGGATGAGGCAGCTCATTACAGATGTGCAAGACAAATAATGTTAATAACAAAGGCTTCATGTTATATCATTTATTTCCTTGGAAACATTAACCCCTTTGGCACGTGGCCGTCTGTGCTGTACATCACTTTTACTTTGTTTTATTGCGCAAGCTCACAAGTACAAGATGAGTCATCAGTCACCTTCAACTCAAGTGACTCAACAGATAATCCCACAAGTTTCAAAATTTACAGGTTTATACACTTCAACTATTTGTCCCAACTCAAATAAATTTGGGGTAACTGATAAACCAACCACTTAGATAGCGATTCCTATTTGAGAAAAGTGTATTTGAAAATTTTAAAAAAATAACAAGAAGTATCTCGGAAATGGTTCACTCCATAAAAATTTGTATTGTACATAAATTATATGTTTTAACGAGATCTACATTTAGTGTAGTAAGATTTTGACAGTCTCATACGGCTTACCAATTATGCGAAAGCCATTCAGAACCAATGTATTCTGAGGACATTCCCAGAAAATTCAAGATTTCATTTCATTTGTCATGACAATATTTTAAATATATGGTATTTTGAACAAAATCGTTAGAGCCATTCTTGAGAAAATCAAAATATTCGAAAAATGTTCCATGTGAAGGTGAGTCTGGAATGGGGGAATTTTCTTGAAAAGCCTTCTGTCTTATCCTTGGAAGGTGGTGAACTTAAATACCAAGCTGTTTTTATTGAATCGACGTTTCGTGTTTGATTTATACTGTTCTCAGACACACGGATCATATTCTAATTTCTTTTTTCTTTTTTATTCCGAGAACCTCAAACTTGTGTTCCTAGTGAAAGCTGGGTGTCCAATTTTTGGGTGGAATGTACTACCTTCTCCATCTACTATGTATGTGTTAGAGAAAGTAAAAATGTAAATATTTTTAAAACATGCAATTATTGTAAAATACAATTTCTTCTGCATTCAAGCTTTCCGACATATTCTTTGCCCCTGATTTGAATTTTCAAATATTTATAGCTACTCTTTTCCGTAATGAATAAGTAGTCGTATTTTTGAAATAGGAGGAATTTCAAAGCCAGCATAATTTAGGTACCTGCATTTTAAAGATTTAATTGTACTTCAGACTCCTATACACGAAATGTGTGATGAAACAATTTCTGTAAGTGTTCATCACAGGCAGAACTACTAAGGTGGGTCTCTAACAGGTGCAGCCCGACAGGTCACCCCAGAGAGCGCGCGACCAGCCAGGCCCAGCTGATCAATGGGGTGGACAGCTGATCACACCGCCACCCTTCAGCCGAACACCATATTTCCAGGATGCGAGCTCCACCGCAGCGCATCCTACCAGCGATCCCGCTGACTCTTACAATCTGGAAAGACCGGATAGAGAGAATGAAATGAAAGTGATTCGGGGGATGTAAGGTAAATATCCTTCCCAGCATTCGCCTGAATGACCCAGAAAAGCCCCCGAAAAAAACCTAAGATCAGGAAGGTTGGCCGCGGACGTTACCACTTGAACCATCCCGTTCGGTGTGGAAGAGTAGGTAAAGAAATTCGTATGCATGTAACAAGCTTTTTAACTAAGAAACATTCAGCAGAATTTCAATAAAAATGCACCTTTGCATCGCACTGCAATTTTAAACATAGGACAATATTAACATCGATGGAAGACGTGCAGTTGTGATCCTCACTTGCTAGTTTTCCGGTAGAAACGGAAACGTTGCAACATAGTTTGTTTACGTGCCGATGTCCCAAGCTTGATGTGGATTGGGCAACACAGAGAATGAATGTTGTGCCAGACTAAAAGCGTTGTTTTACTACTTCTTTCTTTCCTTCCTTCCTGCCTATTCTATTTCGGAGACGAAGACGATATTCTTAGCTTTACGGGAAATCGCCTCAATTAAGTTCATTGCTCTTAATCGCCTTTAACAGTTCCGAACCTTTTGTGTCGTTATGCATTCCTTCCATCTAAAAGAAATTTAGTGACTTTCATTGACGAGGTTCTAGCCTTCTACTATTGAATCATGAGCGAGATAGCTCAGCAGTAAGGTATGAGGCTCGTACTCGGGAGGTCGTAGGTTCGATTCCTGTGGTCTTTTTCGGGGATTTCCCTGGGTCGCTAAGCAAATCCTGGGAAGGAAGACTATATCCCCTGAATTTCCTGTCCTTTCATTTCACTTCATTAATCATTTCATTCGTCCTTTACCCCTTTGGTTCTTTCAGGGTCACAAGTGTCAGCGAAGGCGTCAGGTGTAGCTTGGCAGGGATAATATGCGCACAGGATCTCTTTCGTCCCTAGTTGTCCGTGGCACCTGGGTAGTCCGGAGGCGTATGAGGAGGTGCCCCTCTAGGGCCCCAGAAGCCCCAAAGACCTCGAGATGTCGTCAACCTTGGTAAACCTTAGGGACTTCTGTCAATGTCTGTAGAGTTAGTCTTGATCTGTCCCCCCGGTGTCTCCTGTCATCTCATCCTTCCTCCCGGGGGTGTCCCTTGGGGGCACAGGTGTAATAAGCCTAGCTTGAGTGCCGAACCTCCGCCGTATCTCTCCTTATACTATTCCTACTATTTAATGAAATTATTGTTACTGGCATTATGTATTCATTATTAAACTGAGTTTGAGGTAGTTACCATTTCGTTTATAATAATTATGAGTGTGCCCTTGTATTACAACTCTCGGACCAGAGTTCTCTCAGGACACAATACCTATCATTTATAATTGTTACAGTACGTACAGTAATTTATGGTGCGCTAGCTTGTTATTGAATAAATACACAATGTAGAAAAAATGCACGTATATTGTAAATTCAATTCGTTAGTATGATTTTCCCTAAGAAACATTTTTTACGGACTCATTATTCTAAATAAAATGGAGGTATGTGATAAAATTCCTTCTAAAATTATAATTAAAGCTAAAAAAAAAGCAACAGATTAGCGATTTCCAATGGAATCTAGATATTGTACAGCAAGAAATGTACTAATTTTGAAAGTTGGTTGAGAGAAATTTCGAAGGACATTAATGAAACAATATTTTGGGAGATTTGGCTAACACATTTTCTTCTTTGCACTGTGGGTCCAGTACTACGATGAACTTCAGCAACTCTGCTGGAAGATGCAAGGGGAAATATGAGAGAGTGTCATAGACTATAGAGTTTGCTGTTTGCTGTTGAAGGAGTTTTAGAAGATAACATTTCTAGGATGCTACCTGAAACTCCTCCTATATCTATGTCTAGATACGTCATCTCTCTGTAAACAAAGAACATGAATAAGGATAGTAGGCAACTCACCACCAGGGATTGTTTAATCTGTGGTAATACCATGAGAGGATTTCTTCTGACGATATGAGCTCGGAGCACGAAAAAAGTATCCCAAATATGAAAACCTCGAATTTATAGAGTATTCCGTGAAATAATTAACAATTTATTTAGTTAATATTATTTAATAGGAATAGTGATTTAAAAGTAAACAGTTTACAACTTATAAGATTTATTCATTTTTGTTAAGGTTTACTTTTACAGTTGACACTACAACTAATTCAGTAGGCTGTGAGAACAACAGTAATTTAGCGTACTCCCAGTCGGAAAATAGATTGAAATTTCACCCATGATCTTTGAAATGGTACTTCTGTTGAATAATTTTGTCAGTCACATTCCACATAGTTTTGAGATGTAGGTATTCGTTATAGTCATCTCCTCTTGATTTCTTCATGTTTGCAGTCCAATCTCTCATAATATTAACAATCTGTTCAGTTGGTGTTTCTGCTGTAAGTTCTAACTTCTTTCGCTGCAAAACATCTGAAACTTATTCCATACACATGACCTGCTCTTGACTTCACCTCTTCAATTAAAATATCAATATCCTCACCAGAATATTCGCCATTTTTAATGGCCCGCTAATTGCTTTTACTGCGTATGGGACACTTCAGATGTTCAGAAGCCTAAGAAAATGTTTAGGTTGGCGGAACCGCAAGTAGGAGGTGATTTAACCAAAGCTATAATACCACGACAAAGAGGTAGCTTATGTGGTTGAGTCTATAAAAATTATTTCATCCAGCAGAAAAATAAAATTTACTCTTAAAATATGTGAATGCATGTGCTTATATCTCAGAACGTATGGTGAGTAAGGAGCTAAAATTTTTAGTACATGTACACAACACAAAGCTAAACTTTCTGAACAATAACAATAGTTTTATAATATATATATTAGAGATATTAAGAAGGCAACATTGCAAATGTTCCACATTTTTTACTTCTTTGACTTTGCAAATATTTTTTTAATTTCTTGTAAACTGATACACATAACTAATTAATTGAAGTTCAGAAGATACCTGATTATTCTAAAAACAAGCATGAAAAAATGTAATTCTGCATTGCAAGTTGTTTAAGATACATAGGTACACAAATTCAAATGTTTTAGGAGTGGATTTTATTTTTCTCCTGGATGAAATAATTTTTATAGACTCAATAACATAAGCTATCATGCAAATAACCACTTGAAACAATTTTCATCATCTATAGAATAATTCATAACAATTTCAGGAAAAACCATTGAGAACCTAAGAGCAGTGGTAATTTATTACACGACGGTGTAATTTCTGTATTTTCAGACTATCTTGTTGCCTCAATATTCAGTGAGAAACCAACGCACCATAGCACATCCTCCTGATTTTCCTTTCCCTGTTATGTAATAGTACTGTGTCTGACCGGTAAATGGGTAAAATTTTCTGGTCCTTTCTTTCTTTCGTTGCTAACATAAATGTGGAATAGGGAGAAAGTTCTACCTATTCTAATCCAGGCCATCATTCCGCGCGAAGTCTAGACATAACATTAGCGACCAATAGTGTACTCAGAGCATCGTCCCAGTGGCGGGATAAAACCTGTTCCCGGGTTTTCTCCAAACTGCATATTTTCTTTTGTTGTATACTCAACTGCGTGACGTCACTACACGTGTAGGTGTGGGCGTCTGTTAACCGTCAACAAATTCTTGTGCAGCCTCACCGTTTGTGTTAGTCCACTATGATAATTGTCACTGACAGTGACTTGGAGTAGTATAATAAAACGGGACTGAAATGTTCTGTTATTTTTTGGATTTTGAAAAGAAATACCGAACCGTAGCTTATTTTATTTTAACGTATGCATGTTAGCATTTTCTCAAGAATGGCACAGATTACGGACGCGTGAAAATGGCACTTAGACTCAAGTACATTTGTACTGTAAAAATGATCGAAATGGAATTGAGTTGTTTATTTTTGAACCATCTTTTAACTACTACGGTTCTCAGCGTCCCTCTGTATTTTGGGCATGAAAGACCTTATTTTATTCAGTCTCCTTATCAGGCTTAAAGTTCATTTGCTTACCGTAAGTCTACGGAACGGGACCGCCAGCTTTACTTCCCTTCCGAAGAAAGTATAAAAAAGATTCATCTCCGTCCGCCGGGCTTTAACCCAGTACCTCGAGAACCACAGGCTAACACGTTACCCTAGAATACGGAGAACGACCCCCCCCCCTCCCCCCCAAATGGAACGTTTATAAGTTGGAACATAATTTATAAATGCCTAAATTCAAATCAACTTTTATGTGAATGGCTATTCCATTGTGAATATTCCTTTTTCTCCAGTAACACCATTGCATTAGCAATTTTTCTTAGTGAAACATTCATTTTTCCAATCCACGGCCTTAAAAATCGACACAGGTTGGAATTTTCATAGATAATACTGGGAGAATAATGACTGAAAGCGGTTATCTAAACTTAATTTCTGGCTAATTTGAAATCAGTTTGCCTAGATTTCACTGAAGAAAAATAATTTCCATTATATAGGTAGTACAAGACAAAAAATAACTCTAATTTTATTCTACCCTTTAATTACTTTCCCCAAACCGAGGCTGGCGGTTATAATCAGATTCGAGTTCAAAAAATCTAAATATTCCGCCTAGACAATAAAAAAGACTCACGTAACTTCACTCCTATATGAACTATTCTTACAAACATTTTATTTGTGTAAAAATGAGTATAAAAGTACTTAATTGCATACAACTTGCAGAATAAGCTTTCAAACATTTATCAGAAGCACGAAAGAATGAATTCAGAAGCCATAGTAAGAATTTTTTTACGAAGAAAATGAAAAATTAGAATCGAAACTTTCAAGCGTTTCTATCAGATGACGCCCCTAATTTGAAGCATAGAACAATATGTATTTCAAAAACGGCCAACGCCACGAATAAATAAGTTAATTGATTAATTAAAAATAAATAAAATGTGTAAAATGTGGTATTTTACCGAGTCATACTCTTCACAGACAGTTTGGGTTCAAGGGACCCCAAAACATTCCAATTTCGATAACAATTACTTTTGTGTGGAATACAATACTTCTTTTACTTACCATAGGTAGGGCTAGAGAAATTGAAAAGAAATAAAATCAAATTATTTGAAGCAAGTTTTAGTATTTAAAGAATTTCGACGGGATGAACCTATACCAATACGTCAATATTCTAGTCAGACGCATTATTGGGATATCTTATTGACATTTTGTGATTACCCACATATTTTTATCAACATCTCAAATTAGCAGTTTTGTTACGGACTTTCATCGGCTGAATATGAAGCATTTTAAAATATTCTAGGAGCAAAATTAATGGAGAGAAAGCTTCCATTTTAATAGACAGAAAGAAAAAAATTACATTTACGTGATTTCTTGTTTTGTCAAATTCTAATCTTAGTGCTATCAAAGCTTTTTATTCCATTGGTCTGATTTTCAACTATTCCATGTATGGTATTTATAAGATTATTTTACGCCCTTTTAGCAGAGAAATAGTATATACTGTACCTGATAGTGTTGGTGATATGCTACATTAAGTGACAGGGAAATACAGCTTGTAAAAATGACGGAGTTCTGTGAAAACTATAATAATACTTGACTTTGGCCTGGTTTTTTCATCCAACAGATCGAATTCACCTCAATTTCAAATCATTTGTCTACCAAGCGCACGTCAAATAATTCTATAAACACCACACAAAAATGTCTGCAACTTTTCAGAAAATTATGGAACTAATAAAAAACATAATGCCTAAGAAACGCCAGAAGATGCAAACTCTAATATCGTCTTTGTATTTGCATAATAAAAATGAGAACCACTGATTAGAACTTTCTAACGGAGAGAATATTTTCTGGAGTCATTGTATATTTTTCAGGGATAGAAATCGGAGGGTAAGAGGAAATAATCCCTACATGTGACGCAATAAGGACAACATAGCTGTGGGTGCTAATGGTATAGTTTTTTGTAAGTTGTTATTAACGATTTGTTTCTTTTGTTGCAGGTAATTTCCAGCGTTTTTATCTGCACGTACTTTTAGTAACAGCTGATATGGTAAGCTTGTTTTCATTGCACTATAATTAAGAGAGGTTTTACAGTCATTAGATGACAGCGTTAATTACAGACTATCGTGTATGCCAGGCACCTACACTTGCATGCATATATTCATTCTGCAGCGTTCGGCCAGAACTGATTTCTCTAAACTACTCTCTGAGACATAAGCATTTGCTCTACCCCGTATAGGGTAGAGTCTGTTTAGTGAACGCGAGTGCAGTTGCTTCACAAAGGAAATGTGCCCTACCTACAACTAATGAATATGACAAATCCATCTCTACGCTTCAGAAAAGAGAAACCTCTATTCCTGTCCCTGAAGACCCTGGTTTTAAGGAAGTTAGTTACATGTTGACTTCATGTGGAGTCTCACTTACTAAAATTCTGAATTCTAGTTTTTTTCTGTTTCATTAGCGACAGAGGTTCATTTTATGTTGCAACTCTGCAGCAAGGACTGAGGAGGAAGGGCCCATGTTGTAAAATGATTATAAGGGTTCCTCAAAGAAAATGGCTATACTGTACACGCTTTGACTAAACAGCGTGTATTGTTCAACGAGGGGGCAAATCGCGCACTGAAACCTACGGAGATCTATTGTACCTAATCTTCCCCAGGAGGAAAGATGCAGTAAATAAATCACAGGAGACTACAGGTCACAGGTACACGCAGAAATCCCGAACAGTTCCTGACGCAAAGACTCGCCCCAAATCCGTGAAAAAAAAAAAAAAAAAAAAAAAAAAAAAAAAAAAAAAAAAAAAAAAAGTCATGTCTGGAACGCCAAACTCGTCGAAGTCCTACACGACACAGTGACTTGAATGATCATGTGGGTTATTACTGCTCCTACACAATTGTATCGCGGATGATGTAAACAAGGTGTTGTGCCTTGTGGGACTGATGAATTTTTAATGTTCCAGACATTACCAACATGTTTTGTCCCCGGGTAAGTCGCAGTGTGTGTGTGTGTGTGTGTGTGTGTGTGTGTGTGTGTGTGTGTGTGTTTGTGATGTTCCCTCTAATATATACCAATATTATATACGAGAAAGAAAATTACATGACAATAAGATGTTACGCTGACTATAGGGTAAACACGGGGACACCTCGCGCACCGCGACCAACTCGGATCTATTCAGGCTACCACCCCACCACAGGAGGTGGGCAGCTAGATGGGCCACAGAGACGCGCGGAAGTATCTAACATGTGCCGAGATCTTTTCCTCCCGGCGCCAGGCCCCGCGAACAACCACCACAACCGTCGGTCAGGTGTCGCACAAGTGTGTCCCTCCCTCAGCCAGAGCTAGCTCTTCGTGGGTACGGTGGGTGTCATACAGGCGTCCCCCCGACGGAGGACAGCGGTTCCCAAACGCCACCTAGCGCCGAGAACAGCAGTTACTATGCGCAACCATCTGTGCCATCTATCCGGGCACCGTCAGCAAAACTCACCTAAAAAGGGCAGCTGAAAGGTGATAAGGAAATGAAATGAAGGCAAATGATGGGAAGGAAACCGTGGTACGAAAGAATGCATCCCAGGGGAAACCGCGAGACAAATCCATATCAGTGTGCGCCGCCACGGGGATTGAACCCACGACCTCCTGAATGCTGGCCACAGAAGTTACTGCCTGAGCCACCCCGCTCGGTTTACGCTCACTAACATACAGTGAGGTATACGTACTATTAAATTGTTATTGTTATATTTCTATTGAATATCTCTTGACTAAAGAGGTGAACATTTTTTTCCGTAGGACTTAAGGATAGAAAACCCGTAGAGTAGAGTAAATGCATCACAAATCATAGTTTGTATGTCTATGTTTTGCTGCTGAGTATTTGATGAAACTTTTCGGGCAGGAGGCAGAAGGTAGAGAGAGGTCAAGGTCTCGCAGCAGGACAAAAAATACAAGTTCTTCACTTTCACTTAGGTACAGTCATCAGAAAAGAATTCCAGCAAAGAGGAAGTAAAAATGCCCCACACAGAGAGCAATATATTTTGTTTCTGGCACCCTTTTAACATTCAATAGACCCTCATTTCTATTTCTTACTTTCTCTACCGTTTTAATATAATCCAACTTGCCTGCCATCCCACACTTTCACTTGGCATGTTAGAAATACAAGTAAGAACGTTATGTTCATGTTGTCAGAGCTGTTTTCAATGTTGTATGCATATTGTTAAGGGTTCTCGGTACTAGAAATATAATAGCTGTCTCTAACTTTCTACCAATTCAGTTTAGATTGTTCTTATCATAAGGAATACATTTTACAAGTGAATCATCTGCAAAACATAAACATCGAGTCACATCTAAAATGTTTAATAATAAAACATATAGCTTCTAAACTTTTAAATTGTACATGTTATTTCTCTAATATAATTCTGCACAAAGATTAACTTTTCATTTACATTTAAATGTTTCCTGGGAAGATAATAAAGTGTACAAGATTTAATTTTAAAGTCATCATATACTAAATAATTAAACCCTCAATGTAAAACTACACTTGATAACAAGAAAAACCAATTTAGAACTCTTCATTCATCAGCAAGAAAGTGTGCTGAAAATCTTAAAATGTCTAAACCTGGCGGGGCAGCTGGTGTTCAGAGAGCGCAGCTTGCTCACGACCTTGTGCTGAGAACTATATGTTTATCAGATAAAAGAGTGAAGGTCATGCAAGGCATCCCGCGAGTCGCCCAGGCCTGGTACAAACATTTAAATTGTAATACTATTTTCGAAATATTCGTCTTTACAAAGATTAACATGTTTTAAATTTCAGTATTTTCCGCGGAACAAAAATTACTTTTTAAAAATTCAATCGTGTATTAAATTATTATGACTCTAAATCTAAAAGTGTGCTTGAAATTAAGAAAAGGATTTTTAAATTTCTTCGTTCATTTTCCAAGAACGTGTACCGAAAACTTAAGAGACTGATTAAAATTGCATCACATAAATCATTTTAAAGTGACAAACATCTAATAAAGTTTACGAGAAAATCAAGGTGCAGATTCCATTTAAATTCATTGGGTATGTAAATACCAGAGGTTTAAAACCACAGCTGTATCCTCATTATATAGATTTTTTTCCTATGAAAATATTGTTCTCATTAAAAAAGTGTCGAAACTTGAGGCGGTTTCTTTCTAAGCCCTCATAAGAAAATGAGAAATATACAGACTTTGGAAATCGATCATCTTATATTTTAGACAAATGAATAGCTAGGTTTCGTAAAAAGTGAAAAAGGAATGTAATGTATTTAAAATCTAGAAGAGACAAGTAAATTGTAATTTATCCAGGGCATCAGTATGTCAAGGGCGTTATAATTGCTTAGAAATCAAAATAATGAACACACCATGACCTGAGATTGAGCCTCGCGCTCTTCCGACTTAGCTAGTTTTTTTTTTTTTTGTAGTGTTTAACGCCCGCTTTTACTACTACGGCACCGCAGGCGGTGACACTGATGATACATGGAATGAAGATGGAGCACCGGTGGAATGAGATGGCGGGGGAAACCGGAGAACCCGGAGGAAACCCGCCCCAGCGCCGCTTCGTCCACCACGAATCCCACATGCGGTTGCCTGGGATCGAACCCGACTTAGCTAGTTGGACCACATGAAAGTAATAAGGGGGCATTTAGAGACATTTGGTTTCGCTATAGTAGTTTGTGAGGTTATAAAAAACTGACGCTCAGCATAGGACTAGAAGCCATGACCTTGAGATTGAAAGTGTCACGATTTACCGACTATAATTGCGATAGTTTAGCTTGTCTCGAGGACCATAAAAATGGAAGGTCACTCCCACTATCCAAGTTAGGGGCAGGGGATAAAAGATATATTTTGCGGGTCTATTTATACCAACATTGATTGATATAAGCAACCGAATCTTCTTCCATCTATCCCATAACAACGAAAACAAAGCGGTGAGTATCTGCGTCTTTTTCAACATATCTCTTTCTCTTTCTTTAGACATGAGACAAGATAAACTATAGATACCCCCTAGACGTGCTAGGCAGCATAGGAAGGTAATGACGGAGGCATTAGAGGCATTTACTTTGAATACAGTAGCTAGAACTTATGCCCAACATGGGACTCGAACCCACGACCCTGAGATTAAGAATCTCAATCTCTACCGACTCAGCTAAGAGGGTAATGAGGGTGCCGTTAAGAGGTACCTTCACTACAGCAGCTTGTGAAATACACACGTGTACTGCAGCTGTGTTAACGCGTCACTTGATGTATTACAGCTCTGGGACATTCCAAAGGGAACAGTAAAATCGCCCATATCGATCTTACAGAGACAGTACAGTCTAGCATTTACGAGTACATTCAACTGGAGTCACTTACGTTCCAAAATACTACCAGCAGTTTAGTATGTTCACTTCTTGGAGGTCGGGGAAGAAAACGAAGTTTCCTTTTTACTTTTCCTACTATGTATAGCAAGTGGCGGAAGTATTGTATTCCACCCAAAAATTCGATGTCGAGATTTTACCGTAAATACGTTTTGAAGCCCCCGAATCCAAAAAAGAAAAGAAAAAAGAGCATTTTTAGAAAGAGGTCCAAGCGCGTGTGTGTCTGTATGTCTGCCTCTGAACAGCTTAACTCAAAAACCAAAAGTCGGTTAAAAACCAAACTTGGTATTTAAGTATAATATCTTTCAAGGATGTGACACAAAGATTTTGATGAAAATTCCTCCACCCTAAAGTACGCTTTACATGGAAAAATTTTCGACAATTTTGATTTTCTCAAAAATGGCTCTAAAATTTTTGATGAAAAGATATTTTTAGTGCAAACGAAACGTATGCTTTAAATTTTCTGTCTATATCCCATGCAGTCCTGTTTATCTTGATTACTTTTGCACAACTGATAAATCGTAAGAGATATATCAAATCTTACTATACAAAAATATAGATATCATTAAAACATAGATACAATGTATTTTTTGTAGAGTGAACAATTTCGGAGATATTTCTTGTTATTTGTGTGAGTTTTGCAATACTTATACTTTTCTCAAGTGGAAGGTCCTTATTCACTTTATTTATCTATTGGCTGTGAGAAGAGAACGAAATTTCAAAGCTTTCATATAGCGACCAGCTTTAAAAGACTTGACCATCGCTCAAAGCCTACTGTACTCTCCTTGCATCTACAAGAAAATAAGTAATAAGATAATTTCTGCAAATGCTTATCTTACTAACATGAAGAAGATAGAGGAATAGGAGTTTGTTATAAATAATAGTGCAAGAGTAGAGAAAGTCATGTGAGTGCAACACATAAGATTTTTTACTATAATTTTGTCTTATTAAGCCTAAAAGTGTGGCATGTCATACCGAAATTATTACCTTATAAAATTAATAATTTTATAAATGGCTAAAGAATTGTAATAAGTAATTTGCATATGTTAAAATTAATGCATAATGTAGGAGGTATGTGTCACAATTTTGGGGGGGAAATAGGAAGACATTAGCAAGGGGAGTCAAGTGTTAATGAAAAAGCAATTAGTGGTAAGGGAGAGTAGCTAAGGCAATTAAATGTTCCACTGAATTCAATCACCAAGAAATACATTAGTCCAAGGTTCGGGTAAATGAACCTCATTAAACTTAAAAATCACAGCATTCCATTAAAAACACACCATAGTAAGCTTTGAAAGTTACAGAGGAAAAAGGTTCTTAGAATTTAGGAAGTCACAGAGTAAAATTGTATTTCAGATGCGGATAAGAAATTAAGATTTGGCAACATATGATGCAGGAAGCTTGGTGGGGGATCATGATATAGGCGGTCTTACGTTGATAAAAGAGCGTGTATTTCTAAAATGTGTGTCTTTTCCAGAAGAACTACTGTGATCGATTATAGCCAGCCCGTAGCGCCTAAAGACTACTTCGCGGTCGCCGTAAGAGGATTCTCCGTTTAGCATTTCAGCGACTTACGGCAACTTATACTTCTCATCGTTATTACAGAAACAGTTATTTCAAACCGTTTTAATCGATACATCAGAAGTTAACAGATATAATTACTATTTCTGGTGATAAGATTGAGAACCAGTTTAATTCTTCATTCTCAAACAGTCGACAGCTCGTTCCAAACAGCAATGTAGCAGCAACTGGTATTGTCTCTTGTCACACCCACTCAGGTGTACCCTGAAAAAAACATCTCATAGTTCGGCCACCATAGCAGCCTACTGCAGAAGATTTACCTATCAAAGATGGACACATTGGAGCCGGCATCAAAACAGGTAGTCGGGGAGACATGTTATGATTCACGTGCCTGCTGGTGGATCATTTCATACTAAGCGGACCTGAAGCTTCATGGTAAAAGTTAAAAATATTAATACAACATATTCAACAGAGGCAAGCACAAAATAAAAATTCTGATAGTTTTTCGCTAAATTAATTGAGGTAAACGAACGTTGCTGTCATGACAATTATTTCAAGGTCGGTATTATCTAATGACGACAAGCATGGATTTGAAAGCGCAATTAAAAAATTACAAGAAAAGTTAAAAACAAAAAGGGAGTTCGGTGAGGTAATTACAATGCAGAAGGATGCATTTTAAAAAATAATTTTAATGGATGTAATCACTGAAGCAATGGCTTACCTAGCTTTCTTTTTTGCAATACGCGGTGTTTGATCGTGTACCGCTTATTTTATATTTTGCATTTGCATATCGCCAAATATCTCCGTTTTTACGGTTTGTATCAACCATCAATAGTGAAAGGGAAAATTCTTGAGAATAGGCTTCCTAGATCACTGGTAATTGAAGCAGAGATTACAGGAGTAATAAAAATTAATGTGGGGGAAAAAACTAGTACCTTACTAGTTAGTTCAATTTCACAGTGATTGGTGAATAAGATTTTAGTGAGACCACACAGTGATTGAAAAGTGATGTATGATTATTGTTATAATTTCTTTTTCCCCCTGTGAATGTAAATTATTCTTATTCTCGGTACTAAAGTAAAATAACATCAGAGATAGCTTTAATAGTTCTTAAACATGACTCTTTTCTCAGAACTTGATTTTTAAGGGCACATCGTAGTTAAACACACTGTTCTACACAGGAAAAATGTGAATATTGTAATGTGTAAATAATCTAAACCATTACAGCTATAATCAATTTTTGCACTGCAAATTGTACAGTAGTTGGGATAGAATATATATGAAAATAAAGTTTATAGGTACAAAGCTATGTAAATTAATAGACAGAAAAAATAATTTTGGTATGCTGATGTTCACTTAGGCACCCTTACTTGAAGAATCCTTTATTCTAATGAGGTTAAACATGTGGTAAACCTATAAAACAGCGTTTCTGACAAAATGAGGGATTAGTTTCTCAGAACTCTAATTTTATAGTGAAAATTGTTATTTATAATTTACTGTATAATTTAAAAACTTAGCTATATTTTTACAGTACATAAGATCATTGTTTCTAAATTGTACGTATATTATGTACGTAAGATTATCCTAATTTTAAAGTTCATATGATGTTTTAGCAGTTCAGAAAATTTGAGCTTTCTAGATGCAATAGTTTTGTAAAAGGTACCTAAGTGTAGAAAATTATTAGAGGAAAATGTAAAAAAGGAAAAACTAAAAAAAAAAAAAAAAAAAAAAGCTGTGCCAGGTTCAGCATGTTATTCAAATTTGATTTTGACAACTATAAAATGTACAACTCATATATTATATATCAATGGATACGGAAAAGAATAGAGATTTCAATAGTGAAAAGGAAAAAAAAAATATAAAACATATAACCGATCAGTTTAGCATCCCGCACAACATACTAAGCGTTGTCGGTGTTTTTTTGCGGCACCCAATATATAACCAGGACGTTCCAGAAGAAAGGGCAGATCCCGTTAAAACATTATGTTCAAAAATTGCATGAACCGTTTTTGAGATATTTGTTCCTATCGGTGTGAAATTTCCAATGTGTTATATTTTTGAAGTGCTTGATCACCATTCTTTTGTTCCTGTTAGGTCATGAAAAACGTGGAATTTCAAAGTCAGCTTATAGCTAGCCACTTTTTGTCTTTTTTAATTGATTCTCGCTTCTTATGTATCTTTCTTGTGCCTACAACGAAGTATGTAATGAAAATATTTCTGCAAATACTTATCTAGATTAACATGAAGTAGATAGAAAAATAAACTTTTGTATTAATAATTCTGATAGCGGGATAGTGGTTGAAAAATGCATATGAATGTGACAAATTAGAATTTGAAAAGTTATATATTATTATTTAAATGCAGATTCAATTGCTATTTTGGATTAAAGATAATCAAAAGTTGGTTTTATATGAGCTGCATGCTTTTGGATCGCCCTGTATAGCGCTTCACGGAACTCATACACAGTACATTTACTTTAATACTTCCAAGTTATGCCTGAAGCGCATCTTTATGCGACATTTCTTATAGTGGCTATGAATATTGATGGGCAAGCCTTTCTCCGGCCTTAAAACGAGAAACAGGTGGTCAGCTTTACAGAGGAATTTCCGCTTTCCATCCCATTAACCATCATTAGTTTGATATTCCTAAGTTTCGTCGTTAATGACTTCATTAGGCTGATATGATGTACCTAAAGTGTCGGTGTGAGATACACACTTTCACTTCGGCAACAAATTTCGTATTTTATGTTTCAAACGAAAATAGATAGGAATGTTAGGTGGGATGGGATCGGAAGCATGAACATACCAAACAGTCCTATAACTCTCTGAACACATTAAGGCAAGGCGACCATTTCTCTCTATTTGTGTATTTGTTAGTAGCGAAAAAAACTTACTTTTTGATATTCTCAACTACGCATAGTCAGTAGGGGAAATTTTGCATTCCAGCTAAAAATTCAATATCGAAATTTCACCGAAAATGCATTTCTAATTAATAATAATAATAATAATAATAATAATAATAATAATAATAATAATAATAATAATAATAATAATAATAATAATAATAATAATAATAATAATAATAATAATAATAATAATAATAATAATAATAATAATAATAATAATAATAATAATAATAATAATAATAATAATAATAATAATAATAATAATAATAATAATAATAATAATTCTTATTATTATTATTAGTTGAAGGGGCCTGTGTAAATGAAACAAATATTTTTTCTTAACGTTAGCCGTTTTCAAAAGGTTCCTTGTTATATGCTTATACTCGTATCTTGTAAGTATAATTACTTGAGCTTAAACATTCACGCATTTCCAAGAGTTTAAATGTTTCCGCGTGTTGCCTTAATTAGCAGTTTGATTTCTAGTCAAACAATTCTCGTTAACATGTAACACGGTTAGAAGATTCAATTTTTGCATACATACATTTGACATGGGCAGAGTATTGCACCTCATTTGTATGCATCGACGGGTAATGCAGCTGCATCAATAATTCGTACAGTAAGCAAAAAGATGACTCATGAACTTTCTTTATTTCACTGGGTACTATGTCATCCAATTGACTTACATAAAGTGGTCTGGTCAGTCGTGTTCACTGACCTACAAGGAAATATGGGCTCAATTTGTCAGTCTCAGAAGGGGCCCATCAGGATTAGCTCAGGGTGAAAGCCTTGCTCGACCGTGAAACAATCTGTTTCAAGCAAAGAACATGCTTTGTTAACTTAACATAGCGTATGGGATTACAGAAAGGCCATTGGCAGGACTCGGAATCTCAGAAGTCATATTTTAAATGTTATACCACAGGTATTGCTAACATAAATCCTTGTCATGGACCCCAACTTGTGAAAATACATTTTATGCCTTGTTTAGCACATTTCTTTTCATTATTTTGTCATTTTATAGCTATTTAAATGTTTGTTTATCCATTTTCTTGCAATTAATTTGGAAGGCATATGAGTAAAGTTTATTATTGGTATTTTTCATAAGGATGGCTTTTTAAATGTCACCACCTTCAGTGTTTAACTCAGAAAGTAACTTTGTATATATATTCTTTACTCACATTCCTGGGAAAAAGCACCTTCCTATTCAGTGGTTAAGTTTTTGGTTGGAGAGGTGGC
The DNA here is from genome assembly GCA_030765045.1 of Tenodera sinensis. Lineage (NCBI taxonomy): Eukaryota > Metazoa > Arthropoda > Insecta > Mantodea > Mantidae > Tenodera > Tenodera sinensis. Next base: position 35,321,323 of record CM060969.1, on the reverse strand, counting down.
TATTGTCAGGGGAATAGCTTGACATTATAACTATGAATTCAGGTCCAAAACTAGGCATGAGGCAGGTCAGATTTCCTTTCCTTCCTTTGTTTCTTTCTTTCTTCCTTCTTTTCTTCTTGCTTTTTTGCTTTCTTCCTCCCTTCGTTCATTCGCTCCTTCCTTCCTCCCTTCATCCTTCCCTTCCCTCACTCCCTCCCTCCTTCCCAACCTCCGTTCTTCCCTCCCTCCTTCCTTCTCTCCTTTCTTTGTTTGTTCGTTTGTTTCTTTGTTTGTTTGTTTCTTTCTTTCTTTCTTTCTTTCTTTCTTTCTTTCTTTCTTTCTTTCTTTCTTTCTTTCTTTCTTTCTTTCTTTCTCTCTCCCTATTTCTACTTTTCTCTTTTGCTCTCTTCCTCTCTTCCTTCCTTTTTGCTTTCTTTCTTTTCTTTCGTTAACGAGTCCTTATAAAATCAAATTTCCTAATTTTTTAGATTCAACAATAGCTTGGAACGAATATATTTTAAATTACATTTCAATTTATCTCACTCTTTTACTTGTTTTCCTGCTTTTGTAAAGTTTTATCCATTGTATAAATACATATTTTTTAGTTTAGCATAATTTTATAGGTAATTTTTCAAACATTCTTAGATAATCAAAATCCGGGCCCTGTGCCCATATTCCTGCCTTACTACATTAACAAAAAATATACTAACAACCCGTACTTTTAGTTTTCAATTGCGAATTTTAATGTGCGCCACTAAATTCTCTCAGCCTAACAAAGTCATGATGATTTTAGATTCCGTTCCCAGAGTAGATTGTAGGTAAATACAACTTTCAGATTTCAATTTACGTTGGAGCCCTCTTTATGCATTTAAATAAATATAATCAAAATAGCTGGATACCAGTTGTTTAGGGAAGATTGGCGGTAACTAGTAACCTGTTGATGTCAAAATTTGTGGCATTTAAAATTGTTTTATGTTGTTATTATATTTAAGTTTGTAGTTTGGGGTTTTTTTCTGAAAAATAATGCGATTTATGTAATTAATTATAAAGAGGAAATAAAGACATAGTTTGCATAAATACCCCGGTATAGTAAACAAGGCACCGGGGTATTTGTTTATTATTTTATTTGTTCATACATTTGTTGCGATGCATTACGCTTTTGAAAACTAACTTTCTTAAACCTAATAGAACATGTATACCATGATGTAACAATATTGAACTATTTCAATTAAAATATTTTGGAAAATAGTGACTTAGTGACAAGATCTTCATTGACTGTCGCTTAGGCCTACTGCATTCCCTTATTTTTATACCTACTAGGAAAAATAATAAACTTGAGTTTTTATTTATAGATGCCCTTCAACCTCTATGGTTCTTAGTGTCCCATTCTACACTGAGCGTGAAAGACCACTTAATTTGGTACAGACGTTTCTTCATCAGGCTTTTTACGTATTGTAAATCTACGACACTGAATCAGTGACTTTACATCCCTTCCGAAAGAAGCCATGCTAAACAATTTTCAGAAAAAAATCTAGCATCCTTTGCGTGTTTGAACCCGCGACCTCGGGCTAGCATGTTACTTCTAGACTACAGAGGACAACGTGCTTATAAGGAAAACTATAAGACAATTTCTGTCAATGTTTATCTCGATTAATATGAGACAGAAGAATAAGCGATTGCACGAATAGTTTGTACAAAAGTAGAGAAAGTTATGCGAGTACAACACTTCAGAAAATTTTTTTGTTTCTTTATCACTCCTTAATAGTAGGCCGAGGTAATGTGATCCAACTAAAAATTTGCTGTCGAGATTCTGAGGTCCAAGCAACAAAAGTATTTTTAGAAGTGTGTGTGTGTGTGTGTGTGTGTGTGTGTGTGTGTGTGTGTGTGTGTGTGTGCGTGTGTGTGTGTGCGTGTGCGCGCGCGCTTGTGAACAGTAGGTGTACCTAAAAATCAGAGTATCTTCCTAAGCTACGATACGAAGGCTTTCAAGAAAATTCCTCCAGCGTAAGTTACCCTTTACAGGTGCAATTTTTTGTTATTGTTTTATGTTATTGAAAATGCTTTCAAAAAGTTTGGTGGTGGGCAGAGAAAATAGTCTAGTTGTAAAAAGACAGTTTCTTAACTACTTTTAAATTCACTGCCTTGCTCTAATGTCGATTCAAATATATGAGGGACGAAGGGGCCGTTGCCCAAGGGCTCAGCTATTCTAATCTTGGAGAGGCAGTGATATACATCAGTAAAGACACGTTCCACTTTAATTAACAAAAAAGTTGAAGAGAGCCAAATACATAAATTTGTGGAGGTCTGGGATCAACACTTAGGAAAATAAATCTGAAATTCGTAAGCCCACGACCGAGTTCTTGGCAATCGTTGAAACACCAGGAAGTTACCATGTCCCCAAGGTGTGTCAGGTACAACCTTGGGCATCGGGAATGATTCATGTTCATTTGTTTTGTTACTGTGTATTCAGACATAGAGGGTGTATTTGCTTTGTGCTCACAATCACTTTGGGTTTTTTGTAATTTCGTGTAAAGGTGCACCTTAATTGCATGGGAGTTTCGAAAGATACAGAATATCCGTGTGTGTAAGAGTAAGCTCTGAATCAATGGACAGATCTGCAGAATTTCGCTCTAAGGTACCAATCTGTTAAACCTTAAGCAATTATCTGATTTCTTTTAATATATGTTTGTAATATTTAATGGCCGACTCCCAAATTTTCAGATATATTCGGACTATGTTGTACTTTTTAACTGCGACGCAGTTTTCAACATTTTAGAAGCAAATTTCAAACATCCATTCCAAATTTACCTGGCTTACAAACGTATCAGGTAATTTGGAAATAAATAAGGAATTACTATAGCAAAATCTTCAAAGTTTATAACTGTTGCGGTTTTAATCAATATAAACTCCTTTTGAAGTCAAGTACTTAATTTTCATTTCTATTCTTGGAAGCTTCTAGCGGTAGTTTTAGCTATTATGATTTTAAGCTGACAATGATAAAAATAGTATACATTTTTGTATAGTAAGTTTATATGTATGTGCTATAATTTATCAGTTACATAAAAGTATAAAGAATTCATCACAGGCTGCTCAAAGAATACTCGGTTTCTTTCTTTTCTTTCTTTTCTAGTGTATTGACGGATGCGGATATTACATGAAATTAAATAAATGATAATTGGGAAGGAAACGTTCCAGGTCTAAGTTAAGGGCACCTCTCCGACATTTATCAATTCTGAAGAAAACCGAACCGAAAAAGCCTCAGTCAGAAAAGAAGGTTGAAATCCCGTTCTTGATTTCAAGCTTAACGACCTCGGCTACCCGGTACAGAACATTAAAGATGTTTTATTTGTTATGTGGTTATCGTAAACCTCTGATATGTTGAATTTAGTTTTGAAAAAGCTTCATTTATATTGTGCTGCACAAGCATGAACATGTTTGTAAAATTACTCCTTTTTTTGGGGGGGGGGGGGTGCAAAATATGTTTTCGTAAAACCTCCATTTCGAATTTTTGGATGCATTCAATACTTACTTTCTCTACTTACATAGATATATTGTAGAGATACTAAAATATCAAGGAGTAAGACATTTGTGTTCCAGGTTTTTTTCCCATTCCCCATTTTTCCCCTGGTTTTTTTTTTCCATCCATTATACCTTCCGTTTAATTACAATGGTCTTATCGGCGGCCTTTTACCTTTAGAGTATGTTGTCTTTTGGCAATGTTTATACTCGTACACAGCGGTCTTTCTTTGGGTTGATACATTAGATGACACACACGCACACTCATGCTTCCAGACTCTGTTGAGCATAGGGATCAACCTTGGGTAGAGAAAAAGTGCCCACTCCCTAGCCGGGAGCACTCGCACAGCAGCCAGGTGCTCTACCGACTAAACTACGGCACCAGGCTTCATATTTTTGTTTCTTTTTTCGCGGATGATGACCCCTTGTCACCCTAGAATCGGAATTGACCATTTTCACACCCGCACTATCTGTAGAACTATTTATTTCAACCGCAGCAATGAAGCTATAATTAACTGCTTGTTCTTTTTCTTTCTTTCTGTTTTTTAACAGAACATCTTCTCTGATGAAGATGGATTTTTAATGTGACCAAAAGCAATTTCTGCGTGCAATGTTCCTTGATTGTGCTTCGTTTTTGCTGGTGTCTCCTTTGAACAAGCCGCCAATAATAAGGCTTTCTCTTTTATCTTGTGGTCGTTGATCTTATTTTGTGTTGGTTGCCAAAGTCGCCCTGGCTTACCGCCCTCTCTACCACAACATAACTATTCTGTGATCACAGGTGAAAGTCATAATAATTTAAACATGAACAAAATGAAACAACTCTTTTGTGTTAAGGGACAGGCTTTACATAATATTGCAAATTGGTGCACAAAATAAGCCAAAACTATTAAGCTGTTTTTGTTACGGCCATGTTTAACCACCGTGATAGAACATAGAAATCCGGAATCCATGGCCTGCAATATGTTTCCGGTAGAAGAAAATGTCAACTATACTGAAACATAATAAGTCATGGATCAACGGATCTGATCCCCAAAACTCAAGGCCTTCAACTTGAGGCCTGTTGCGTCAGGAATTCGACCTATTTCGCTGTTTCAGTAAGAAAATGCAAGGTTGGCACTGTTAACTCAAACAAAATACAGCAGACAAATGAATAAGAAACATTGCGTAAGCAAACTGCCATGACAGTGAAAAGTTTACAACACAGCTTTGACAGCGCTTGCAGTTTTACGGATTATCCGCCCTTTAGATATTAAGGCTCCACTTTTAAAGATTTATTTTAATATGCCTAATCATTTCTAAAATTAATACTTTTCTCAAGTAGGTGTACGTGTAATGTTTTGAATAGCCGCTAGAAGATATTTACATGCTATACAGCATTTGCCAAATTTGGAGGACTAATAAGAGAATCAGAGCTATAACAAACTTCTATAGTTTGTACTAATACTGATACTGTGTTTAAACAAAATTAGTCAAGTATGTAATATGAAAATGTTGAGTCAAAAACCAAGGTAATGGCATTGCACGGTAAGGACAAACATTTTAATTGAGAGTAATATTATTGAACAACTGTCACATTTTAAGTACCTTGGATGCGATTTGACTTATGAAATAGCTCAATACGTGAAGCAGAAAATTAGTAAGTTTCAAGCAATAAATGGCACAATTAAAAGAACACTGAAAGGTAAAACAACAAGAGACACACGAGTAAAACTTTACTCCTTCATGGCACTTCTTGTCTTGCTATGCGGTAGCGAGGCGTGGATATAAAGAAGTAACGACTTAAGTAAAATACGAGCAGCAGAAATGCGTTTCCTAAGATCTCTCAGAGGATGTACAAGAGAAGGCCAAATTAGAAATGAAGACATTAGAAATGAATTGTACATTGATTCTGCTTTAACAAAATTAGTGGAATATAGAGAAAATTGGCTCCCACACTTAGAAACAATGACTCCAGAGAGAATCCCCAAACAAATAATGGAATATAAACAAAGAGAATGAAGGCCAATAGGACGATCTAGAAAACGCTAAGAAGAAGAAGAAGAAGAAGAAGAAGAAGAAGAAGAAGAAGAAGAAGAAGAAGAAGAAGAAGAAGAAGAAGAAGAAGAAGAAGAAGAAGAAGAAGAAGAAGAAGAAGAAGAAGAAGAAGAAGAAGAAGAAGAAGAAGAAGAAGAAGAAGAAGAAGAAGAAGAAGAAGAAGAAGAAGAAGAAGAAGAAGAAGAAGAAGAAGAAGAAGAAGAAGAAGAAGAAGAAGAAGAAGAAGAAGAAGAAGAAGAAGAAGAAGAAGAAGAAGAAGAAGAAGAAGAAGAAGAAGAAGAAGAAGAAGAAGAAGAAGAAGAAGAAGTCTGAGTATAAGAACCGTGCTAATGCAGCGATTTCGACTGCAAGCCTCTGGCTCTTTCCGGAAGAGAAACTGCTACACCCGCTTAGCAGATATTTTGTACTTATAGATAATGCTACACCTGCGTTGCTGGTCCTGACATTCAAACTGTTACAATAATAAAGCCAGGAGATGATGTTGATGCATTCCCGCGCTAGATGTCTCTACAGTAGGGGGCCGGTTGACCCAATAACTGACCAGGAAGCTGTGTCCACTTACCTGCCTCTTGGCATTAGTGTCAAGGTTCAAGCCAGTTAATAAATAGCTCCACAGCGAGTCTACATCTTGGAGATGAGTGATTTGGGTAACCTACTAGCATTATTGTGGAGCTGAAGATTACCACGCGTATTGACCTCGAGTGTTTTATCAATACATTTTGTTACGAACGTATTTTGGCTTCAATGAGATTTGCTTATGCACCGCAGCCGTGGCATAAGGATAGCATGTTTACCCACGTAAACATCATTGGTATTTATAAGCAATAAAGAGATATAAAGAGAATGTGTCACATTCCCATCAGTTTCTCTACATGCTCTTCTACTATTTCTCTTTCTTTTCAACATCGGTCTGGGTGGCTCAGTTGGTTACACGCTCGTCTACTAATTCCAAGGTTGCGGGTTCAAATCCGGCTGAGACGGATGGTTTTTAAGTGTGCTATATCAATAGATTTACTAGAATGTAAAAGAACTCATGTAGGTTGGTACAAGAGTAGGGAAAGTTATGTGAGTACAATCCATCAGATTTTGTCTCATGCATAAATTAATTTACAACGTTTGTCAGCTAATATTAATGAATTAAACATATCTTAGTCTTAAGTCATATTTACTTTCTCTACCACATACGTAATAGGTAAAGAAGGTATTGTATTCCACCCAAAAATTTTATATTTATATTTTAAAAATGCTCGGTGTACTCTATGCACTATGAACAGCATAACTAACAAAACGAAAGTCAGATAAACACTAAATTTGGTATTTAAGTGGAAATAGTATCTTAAAAGGATGTAACACGAAGATTTTTAAGAATATCCCATCCCAAAGTGCCCTTTGCATGGGAAAATTTAAATTTTATGCTCTCAAGAATTGACTTAAGGATTTTGTTTAAAGTACCATATTATGTTTAAGACGTTTGCATGGCATATAAAATGTATCTATATCTTACATTTTCTACGATAAAGTTTACCAGTTGCTTTGAATTTTACAGTACCTCGGACATAATTTTTAAGGCGCTGTATACTATTCTTTTGTTTCTAGGATGCGACTGTCCCTTCAGGTTCCTGCAAAACGCCTGTGTTTATAACGAACTTTTTACAAAAGTTTGTCTCGATTAACATGAAGTAAATAGAAAAATAAGCTTTGTAAGAATAGTTTTAGACGATATATGATATATATATATATATATAGTTCTTATCCCTTATATTCTCGGTTTCATTGTGCACAGAACGCACCTCATGCGGAAGCAAACAGAAAGACACACCAGTTAGAGATGCGCGTAGGCAGTGAGACAAATCGAAACCTTGGTGTATGTGATCATGTGGACTTCATTTTGACAACACGTGGCTTCGATAAGTGAATCATCGTCTAGTTAACCTTCTGACGGATACGTCACCGTCCATAGCCAACAAGCACCTAGACTGCAAATCTGGGTCTTAGAGGAAATGTTACAGAGTTGTGCTCTAAGGACATTGTAATCGTGGGCTTAACTTGAGACGCAGCCTTAAGTGGGGGAGGGGGACAATTAAAAGCTTCATAATGAAACATATTATGACATACGTCTTCAGTAACATCTCGGAAAAATAAATCATTGGTATTTTTAACAGATCAATAGAATAAAACAGTGGCGATTTCAAGTCCAGGCATTCACCTCTGAGTAACTCATGTAAGGTATCCCCTATGGCCAAATGTGGTACAAGCACCACAATACAAGCTGTAGGTCTCCTCGTACCATCGCCTTCCACCTTGTCATCCTAATATAGGTTTTAAAGTTGATGGGGGTTTAGGTTTCATCTTCCTTTTTAACTGGGGTAATCTTAGCTATTGGTATCATTCTCCACAACACTTATCACGTTAATACACAAAACATTGTAGATAAGTTTCTTTACAACACACAGTTATTTGAAATAATGTTTCTGAGACAAAAGCTATTCCCAAGATTTCCGATGCCATTGGTTTGATTTCTCCAATATTTTCTCATTTTTTATATTGCTACAATTATTTAGTTGTGTCCCGGGATGTCATTCGAAGAGTATGGAATTTCAAAGCCAGAATATAACGACACACTTTTTAAAGATTTGAATCACGCTTAGATTTTATAGTGCCACCATGTGACAAATCCCACTCCTGACACCAGTGTAACAAATGATAATTTTCAGTTACTTTTTCTGTCAATTTATTTCTGTTCAAATACTGAAACACAAAACTCAGATATGTGACATTTTAATCAAAATCGTTAGTCATTTGCAAGAAAATCAAAATTTTCCATAGGAAGGGTAGTTCAGGGTGAGGTTATTTTCTTCAAAGTCTTCGTGTCGCATCCTTGAAAGACATTAAACTTAAATACCAAATTTGGTTTTTAACCTACTTTTCGTTTTTGAGTTATGCTGTCCACAGACTGACACACACACACACACACACACACACACACACACACACACACACACACACACACACACACACACACGGACCTTTTTCTAAAAATGCTTTTTTAGGATTCTGGGGCTCTCGAAACATATATTTCCGGTGAAATCTCGACATCGAATTTTTGGGTCGAATACAATACTTCCCCTACTTACCAATAGAGAAAGTAATAAATGGTAGGTGACACAGAAACTCATGTGAATATTATACACATTCTTTTCTTTTACTGTACAATATTTCCTCAAGATATGAAATATTAAACGGGCTTTAAAAGTGCTCAATTAAAATGTCGTTATTTACCAAAGTGCTTTGTAGACACTAAATCAATTAATAATTTACTCAGACCATGTGGACGTAGAAATATATCGCTCTATACTTACAGGTGTGTGCATGACTGTATGCAAGATAAACACAGATGTTAATACAAACAGTATCATAAACCTTGAGATTACATCACATTTCCTGGGGAAAGAGCGACATTTGCACGATTCTTCCTGGTACCCTTGGTACGGTAAAGTACGCAAATGCTCATAAACTCTCGGAATGCAGCGAACGCCACACATTTTAGAGAAGGTACAATTGAACGCGTGATATAGATATAAAATGCAAGAACTATTCCTGTCTAAATTAATTAGTGCTTTAAAGACACTTATCTACATACTTATCTGTTTTTAAAACTTTCGTACCCATTAACTTGCTGTACATGAGTAGAACGTTTCGGATTTTAATATATAACCATTCTTAACGGAAAACAAATTAGCTATAATTAACAAAATATTTCGGTTTTTTATTCACAATGAAAAGCACCAGATAAAGGAATATTTTCAACAGGATATCAATTTGCATGCAATTAATTACATTAGAGAAGTTTGTATAGTTTTTCAGGAATTTAGGTATATTTAATTATGATTTTAAGAGTGATAAGTGTTCCAAAAACTAATGGATATTCTTAAGGCCAATTTTCTGTGTACCAATTTAGCCCAATAGGTGACAGCATTCAATAAACTCCAAAACTAAGTTAAAACGAGACAGAAAACAACAAACGAACAAAGACTTTAAATTGTTTCCTTGTTAGAATTAAGAACTGTAATTTGCGAGAGTTCCCTTTGTTGTAACGGGGCCTGGGGAAGTGAATGAAGGGAAACAGCGATGCAGGGCCACTAAGTCCAAAGGAATGCAGCCGGGATCAGAAAATGCGGGTTATCGGCATGTTCATCTCTACAGGAGCTCTGGAGACAGCCACAAGATGTGCTTAAGTGTGGCATGCTGCACAGCCTGCCCCGAAATACTTTTACTGCATTTCACATTAAAAGTAAGTTCCCGCCGACGGCAGGTAAACGCAATATCTCTATGCCTTCAAATTCAATATGAGCACAAGAAAAGGGGGAAAGAAGAAGAAGAAGAAGAAGAAGAAGAAGAAGAAGGAAAGAAGGAAGAAAAGAAGGGAGATAGATAGGTAGGGTGAGCGAGGGAGGAAAGAAGGAAAGAAGGAAAGAAGTTAAGAAGGAAAGAAAGAAAGACAGACAGACAGAGAGAAAGACAGACAGAAAGACAGACAGAAAGACAGACAGAAAGACAGACAGAAAGACAGAAAGAAAGACAGAAAGAAGGACAGACATATATATGAAGTGATTATTACTATTGTTATTAAACTAAAACTTACAGTCGGTCTGGGTGGCTCAGTTGGTTAGACGGTGGCCTACTGATCCCAAGGTCCCGGGTTCAAATCCGACCGAGACCGATGGTTTTAAGGGGCCCAAATGACCCAGTTGTCGACGGGCCCTTAAACTCCACACTCCACTCCACTATAACTTACTCTTCTGCCTACTTTATTTTTATCGAGATAAAACTTTATAGAAATAACAGCAATAACATTCCGTTATAGATGCAAAAGGAATAGTCATATTCACATGTTTAAGAATTGAACCCTGTATACTGGTCTCAATATTGTATATTCGTGAGGAACAACTGAATATCGACAGGGCTTTAAAAGAATGACAAATTGCTCAACAATTCGAAAAATTAATAACGTCTATCTCGAAAAAGGGTTATGCTATAAAAGATTATTTGAAATAAACATGTGTTTCACAGAGATCCGCATACTTGTGCAACAGGTTTTAGTCTATCGCTTAACGTTTATTAGTTATTCAAGATAATACAAATTTTGTTCACAATGAAATGGACTTCACTTCTGAGGTATTCTCAGAAAATTCACAGTATACATTTTATGTTTATGTAAATTATGTTTAATATGTTATATTTTAATAAAATCGTTAAGGCCATTTTTGAGAAATACAAAAATTTCGAAAATTTTCGAAAAATCTGACCGTTGCCTTGCTTGCTGTATGCAATCCACCTTGAAATGTGTAATTCTGCAATGAAAGGCTCATCTGAATTAACAGGAAGTAGGTAGGATAATATAGCTTTTGTGAGTATGGCTGTAGTAGAATGATGGCTGACACAACATGTAATGGCGGGTAACTCAACACAACATCCAATGAGAAGCTCATCACGCCTTGCGGTGTTGTGTAGTTAAACACTGGGAAATCACTCTGTAAACCCGGTGATATAAATATCATTTGCGTCCACAAAATTTATTTGCACAACAGGAAAGAGAGTACTAGTTGTGAGCTATCAGCCGCCATTAAATTTTGTGTCTGCCAGAGTATAGAACGTTATGAACGCAACACATCAGCTTTTTTTCAAGTGGTAAGTTGTTTGTTTTTTTCTCGTGGCGATAGCAGGGGCAGGGTTTCAAATTCATCAGATAGCGAGTTCCTTTTTAAAGAATCTGAAAATTGCTTTCCCCTATTGTGTGCTTATTATATTCACAATGAAATGAGTAAACTGTAATGGAAGATTATCTCTGTTAACAAGTAGTAGGTCTGACCCCGTAGCTTAATCGGCGGAACAGCTTCCTGCTGTGAGAAGGACCGGGTTCGATTCCCAGTCCTCCCCAGAGTCTAATTTATAAACAAAGAAACCTATTCACAACTGTACAAGAGTTAACACTATTGCCGATATCGGAATAGAGGAAAGGTCGCCAATATGACCATGGCAGTAAAGGTGGGATGTATTAATTAAAGAGAAAAAAAATTATAAAATAGGTTGTTGTAGGAATAGTTTGTAGAAGACGAGTAGGGAAAGTCTTGTGAATGCAACACAAATTAAATGGAGCATATCGATAAACATTTTCACACCTACAGTTATAATTTGATATCAGTGAAATGGTCGGTGAGAAATATTTTATGAGTTTGATAAAGACTCCATGCGAGACTCAAACCCATGAACTTATCGTTTATTTCTCGGCTGAAATACATTATCAGTAAAGATAAAGAAGGAAAGAACGAGGTGTGCGTTTCAAAGAAACCAACCCAACAAAGTATGGGTAAGTACTGATAAACATAATGGAAAAGCCTTGCTCACGTGTTCGTGGTAATGGAAAATATGTGGTACACAAATAGCAGAACAGTTGTTGGTAAATCTTTCAAGAAGGACCTACATAAATTATTGCTTTTATCTTGCTAATGTTCACGCTTGGAAAATTACAACGGTCTGTATAAGGCAGACAGGATCTGGCATACATCTTTACAAAGGTGTCTCATTTCAACGAGTGACGAAGAAAATGACTTCAGTAGTTTGGTTACTAAGCGTTTACCGCAGTGGTCCTCTAAATGTTTTAATTCTGGCCCCAACCAGGGAAATGCTGCAGAGTTCTGTTTACTTTGCACCGTTTACATAGCAGTATTGCGTTAGTATTTCGTTCCACTCAAAAATTTGATAGCACGATTTCACTGGAAGTGTAGGTTTTGAAGTCCCTTGAGTTTAAAAAAATAAAAAGCATTTTTAGAAAAAGGTGTATGTGTGTGTGTGTGTGTCCAGCATAACTCAAAAAACCAAAAGTTGTTTAAATACCAAACCTGGAATTTAAGTTCAACATCTTCCAAAAATGCAACAGAAAGATTTTCAAGAAAATTCACCCACCTAAACTACCTGGCTACATGGTATATTTTTTTCTAAAGTGTTGATTTCCTAAAAAATGTCTTAAATGATTTTATTAAAATTCCATAGATTTTAGATATTTTCACAACAAATAAAATGCATATCTTGAATTTTCTGGGAATGGTCTTTGAAATCCTCTTTATTCTGAATGACTTGCATAATTGCAGAACCGCGCGAAAAAAAAATGTAAAAAACAATTCAAATACAGCTTTTTTTGAGTCAACCATTTCCGAAGTTTTCCTTATTGGCTTGAATTTCCCAATACTATATACGTTTCTCAAATGTGAAGTTATTTTTTTCTTTTTCCTCCTGGTCATGCAAATAGAACGGAATTTCACATAAAGACCTGCTCTTAAAAGGTTTTACGATTGCTTAAGCTTACTGTATTCTCCTATATCCATTGTATTTACAAGTAAAAATATAATACAACCATTTTTAAAATGTTTGTCTCGTTTAACATTACGTAGTTAGAAGAATAACATTTTATAAGAATAACTCGTTGAAAAATGTGTCGCGAAGATCATTAGAATGCAACATTTTATGTGTACCATTTGCTTTTTTGTAAAATTCTTTATCGTTCATGGTACCTCAAAGCTTGCATGATTGTTTCGATAAAAACTAGAAGTCGAATTTTTTGGCAGAATCAATTATTGCTGGAATAATTAGGTATTAATTAGGTAGTAGAAAAGTAAAAATTAATGCATTTATTACTCCTCAAAACTCAAAATATTTTTTTTTTTTTTTTGTGCTTTGTTCCAATTGTTTGCTGGACATTAATTTTAGTAGAAAAACATACTTGTTTACAAACGCGATTTTCCATTAGTTTCTAACCAATCGTGGAACGTGATAGCTCCAAAGGCTTTTTTCAAGGATTCGTAGCTTCTCTGCGATAGTCCATGAGAATTCATTTGTTTACTTGCATTGTGTTAAAGACAAAGGTGCAGCTCTGAATGAGAAAGTTAACCTTGCACTTGGCACAAGAAAACAAATTAATTCACCAAGGAAAAGTTTGCGCAGTTAACTCTCTGATTCACGTCCAACATTCTTGTCGCCAGAAAAGGAAAGTACAAGGAAGTGAGCTTTGCACAGTCGTAGGCTCAACAAACAAGTAACAGATAATTTATGAAAACAAAGTATAGGTATAATGCATTGGTTATTCTTATAAATTACAAATATTGTTTTACTTAATTTACATATAAGATATGTGAAAAATAACTCATAGAAATATGCAAAATTCACGATTTTCAGAACTGATCTTGAAAAGCTCGAAACAGGTAATTTTTAATTCATTCTATTTGCAACATCGTTGTTACTTTCTCTACTACATATAGTAAGTAGAGGAAGTATTGCATTCCACCCAAAAATTTGATGTCGAGATTTCACAGGAAATATATGTTTAAAGGCCTCCTGAATCCATATTTAGAAAAACGTACGCGCGCGCGTGTGTTTGTCAGTCTGTGAGCAGCATAACTCAAAAACTAAAAACAAAGTAGAAACCAAAGCTGGTTTTTAAGTTTAACATCTTTTAAGGATGCGACACGAAGATTTTGAGGACCATTCCTCCAACCTTACTACCTTTTATATGAAAAATTTTGATTTTGTCAATTTTGATAAAATGTCATATGTTTAAGATATTTTTATGACAAATGATGCTGATATTTTGAATTTTCTGGCTATAGCCTATGTAGTCTTGTTTACTCTGGAAGTCTTTTGCATAACTGGTAAACCGTAAGAGATAGACCAAATCTTACTGTACAAAAAATTTAGATCCTGTTGAAGCACACAATTTATGTCCATTTTTTTTTTTTTTTTTTTTTTTTTTTTTTTTTTTTTGTAGAGTGAACCATTTCAGAGATATTCCTTGTTATTTGTGTGAGTTTTGGAAAACTTTCGTCAAATGAAACATCGTTATTAATTTTTTATTTATTAGCCGTGCAAAGAGAACGAAATTTGAAAGCTTTAAAATATTTGACTATCGCTCAAAGCCTACTGCATTCCCATATTCTCCTTGCACCTCAAGGAAATAAGCGTTTTATTGTAATGATGTATAGTGGAACTGCTGGTTGATTTTAGATGTAGTGACCACCATTCTAGAAGCCTTCCTTTATCATCTGCTTAGGTAACGTGTTGATAATGACCTTTGTGATGCAGTCACTTTTTTGTACAACATATTTCTATTTCTTTTACTCTGTAGGTGTAAGTTTGGGTAGCGATGATGAATCCCCAAAGTGCTATTTGCATGTAAAATGAGGGAAACTATGAAATAATCTTAGATACACCAGTATATGAGATTTAAAACGCTGCCGCCTGACCCATCTCAATCTGTGCTATCAAAAATTAAATATCATTAATCAATATATTTGGCCTGGGTTAGTTTATTCCCTTCAAAGTACACCACTGAATAAGATTCCAGCCTCCTTTTTAGAAGATATTGATAAATTAATAAGAACATCCGTCAAAGAAATAGTTGGGCTACCACATGATTGCCCCAATGATATGATATACGCTCCACGTAATCTTCGAGGAATAGGACTAATTAGAGCTGGTTGGGAGGCTTATATACAACATTTCAATATAGCTCAGGAGCTTTCACAAATACAAGATGATCATCTACGCTTGTGTCGAGATACTCAGAAAGAGAAGAAAGAAGCCCTTTCCAATTTGAACATTGACATTAACGATGAAATCATGTCAAAATCAGGACGATGGCTTCGAAAACAATTACAACTTAAATCGTTTGATGCATGGTGTCAGCTACCTCACAAGGGAAAGGGGATTGAGACATATAAAGAGAATCCCAGAACCAATTCGTGGATGAGCAACAGAAAAATCTTGTCATGTTCTGAATGGACTAATGCCATCAAAATGTCATGTAACACGTCAGCAGTAAGATCTGTGCCTGGAAGAAATCAGCGAACAACACTATGTCGGCACTCAAATTGTAAAGAAGTGGAAACCCTTGGGCATGTACTAGGATATTGCCCAAAGGGAGAATTACTTCGCAACTCTCGTCACCACCGTGTGCGTTCATCAATTTCTACAGCCCTTCGTAGAGCCAATTGGGAGGTCTATGAAGAGGTCCATTGCCTGTCTGAGGATGGTAGCCATCGAAGAGCAGATATCGTAGCCATCAAGAGGGATGCAGGAAAGGGTCTCATTCTTGATCCAACAGTAAGAATGGGGCAACATTTACAGCAGGCGACACAGGTGAACGAGAAAAAGGAAGCCATCTACCAACCATACATTCCTCACCTTAGTGAGAGATACAATGTACCTGAAAATGCATGGGACGTAAAAGGACTACTCTTTGGTGCCCGCGGAACATGTTTTAAATTCACAAGTACCTGCCTCAAAGCACTGGGTGTGCAATGGTCCGAAATTGTAAATATATGTTTACATGTCCTAAAAGACTCTTTATATATTTTAAATAATCACTTGTATTCAATGTGCTAACTGTTATCTTCTTGTTATAATCCTTTAATGTTTGTTTAGATATTTTGAATCTTAATTTTAATCATTTTTTTTTTTTTCTTAAAATTGACTTTGTCATATATCTTTGTATTCTGGATCTTTATGGTCACCTGCAATGTCAGGCAGATGTCACAATTTTTGTTTGTGAAATATATATATATATATATATAGGGTAGTTAGTAATTGGCATAATAATTAAAACGTGATTCAATTATAATAAAAGTAACACATTACTGGCTTTAAAGAAGTGCCACTCCTGATTAATAAGAGAATCGAATGTAAAGATTTAGTTCGATCTGAATCCGCGTTTCCATGTAGTATTCAATACGGAAGGGAAACTCAAATCGATTTGAATTCCCCATGGAAATGTATTAACTGTTTGAAAAGAAAACTTCGCAGGTAAGAATCGTCGAAGCTAGACCATGTATGCTCTGTTCAATAGGGAGTGTTTAAAACGAACGCTTACCCTCAAAAGAAGCCGCAGTTTTATTTGCCAGTACTGTACTCGTTAGTTGTAATAAAGTTACTTGTAGATTTCACACTTGCAATAAAAGTTGAAGGTATAGTTGCGGCGGTTGCCAAGGAGATGTCTCGGCATTATGTCTTGCAGGTCTCAAGGTCCTGCAGTCTGCTCTACCAGATTTTAATATCCTAACTTGACTTGTTTGTAGGCACACAAATATCCTGTCCAACTAAATGTGTCGACTTGCTTCAAAAGCAAAATGTAAGCATCTCGCCCTCTTTCATTTTATTTAAGGAACAAGAGAACGCAACAAGTTAGTTAAATGAAAACCAGCGATTATGTGTGGACATGGATAACTGGTCGTCTATTCCAAACGCGAGCTGTCGTCTGGAACTGCCTGATATTTTAATGATGTAAATCACAATCCTAAACGTGATACAATAACCTTATAATGGAAACTCCAATATCTGGATATAAAGTACTTTGCATACGCTCGGCTAATAAATATGGGAATTCAATAAGCTATCCCGTGGCACAACAGCCCATCCGGGCCTAGGCCTACCTACCGCCCGACCGCTGTGTCCCCCACTTTGGTGGGTCGTGGTCAGAGACCCGGTCTCTTCCGGCCAGTTATGCGGTCTTCTCGAACAGAGAAGTCAAGTAGCTCCTCAATTGGCCCCCAGGAGCCTAACAAGACTGAGTGCACCTCGGATCAGGTTTTCCAACGGGAGAAAATCCCCACACCGATACCGGGAGTCGAAACCGGGTCCCCCGCTTGGTAAGCAGCAGTGCTACCACCGTGCTCAGCAGACCACCCTCAATAACCTATATGCAGGCATACGAATTATTTGCTATTGTTTTGTTTTGCAAAAATATTTCTTCTCAAAATACGAGGGGCGTTTTTCTCCAAATCTACATTTTATGAAATTGAGTTTTATATAAAGCATTATTTATTATGCTGTCACAATCGATGCCATGCGTAGACAGTAAGAAGTAGCAGCTTCCTGTTTTTTTCAAAACGCGATAGATGCGTCCGCTAGCTTATCGCAAAAACCGAGAAATGCAATTATTTTGCACGCAGCGTGTAAATGAATATTGCGTGAAAGCAACGTATACTTAGGCTTTCTTAGAATGCTTGCTCATTTTAAGGGGGGGTCTGTGTTATCCTACCTATTTTTTGCACCTTGAAGTAATTTTAAAACGGCATATGAACCAGCATTAAAACATTCATAAAATGATAAAATGTGTTATATTAAAGATCTGTGTGTGTGTGTCCGTGTGTGTGTGTGTGTGTGTGTGTGTGTGTGTGTGTGTGTGTGTGTGTGTGCGCGCGCGCTTGTGTGTGCGCGCGCGAGCGTTCGACTTTAAACAGCATACCTGAAAAACGGATTACATGTCAAACTTGATATTTAAGTTCATCTATCAAAAATACGACACAAAAGATTTTAAAGAAAATCCCCGCGCTCCAGACTACCCTGTACATAGAATATTTTTCGAAAATTTTGATTTTCTCAAAAACGATTCTAATGATTTTAGTTAAAATGCCACATGTTTAAGATAATTTTATGCCAAATGAAATGTTTATCTGGAATTTTCTAGGAATGTCCTCATAAGTCCTCTGCGGCCTTGATGACTTTTGCTTATCTGGCAAACTGTAAGAGATAGACAAAAATGTACCGGTCAAAAATGTAGATCTGGTGAAAATACGCAATTTATGTCTTGTGTATTTTGTGTAGATGAACAGTTTCGGAGATATTCCTTATTATTTATTTGACTTTTGCAAACCTTCACTTTTCTCAGACGAGAATCCCTTATTCACTTTTTTATTTCTTGGCTATACCAAGCCATCACATAACGACCAAAGATTTGATTATGTCTTAAAGCCTACTGTAATCCCATATTTCCCTTTTACAAGAAAATTAAGAGTAAGAGAAGTTCTACAAATGTTTATCTCTATTAACATAAATGAGAGGAATAAGCGTTTGTAAGAATAATTTGTGTAAGAGAAGAGAAAGTCATGTGGCTCTAGCACATTCGATTTTCATGTTTACCTCTTGGGCTTTAAGAGTTATATAAACATAATTCAAGGTACTCGACTCACATAAAGAAGTACATATTTAGGATAGATGATGTGTTCTACTGCTGCTTGTTATTTAGCCAACTTACGTTATTACGTCATAGCTCTCTGAGGTACCCCGCAATTATATGCAGGAGATTTGCTGGAATTACAGCAGTTTTGAAGGCCTTTGCTTGAGAAATGGCCGAGTTGTCTAGCGAGAGATTTTGAATTTGCGTACGTTAAGGTGGTAAAACCGGTTTTTGGCGAACGGAAATAAACGAGCTTTGTTCGTCTGATTCATTTTTCAAAACTGTCACTGGTCTTTAGCTGTAACAAGGTCTGTAGTGCAGATAACGAGGTTCTGAATGGAGAACAAAAGGAATGAAAACAGAACATAAGTTGCCAAGGGGACTGCGAAATCACAAGTACGCTTCTTGTGCTTCCTTTTCCTCTTTTTACTTTCTCTACTGCTTATCTTTAATAAGTAGCGATAGTGCTGTATTTCACCCAAAAATTCAATATGGAGATCTCAATGGAGATACATATTTTGAGATCCCTGTGTACGTGTCTGCATGTAGAATAGCAGTAAATGAAATATTACACTTGATCTTCAAACTATCCTTTACAGAAAACGTTTTCATTGCTTTTTATTCCCTCATACGTACCTCTGTTTTGATTAAAACAGCACACACTAAAGCTATTTTCGCGAAAAATAAAATGTATATCTTGAATTTTCTGGGAATAGCCTGTGAGGTCCTCTTTATTCTGAAAGTCTTTTATATAATCAGTAAATCTTAAAAGATAAACAAACCCTTACTACTTGAACAACTTAGATATTTTGAAATCACACGATTTATTCCAAAAATTTTAATAGCGTTAATCATTTCAGATATCTATTGTTATTTGACTTTTAAAATTCTTGTAGTTTTTAAAGTGGTAAGTCGCTATTCGTTTCTTAAATTTAAAAGCCATCATATAAGAAGGTATATCCACTTTTAAAACATCTACTGTACTCTTCTCATATCCAAAATGAAATAATATCTAAATTTTAATGTGTAATGAAAGTTTATATTGAATAACAAGAAATAGAAAATACGTTTTTGTAAGAATAATGTGTAGAAGAAAGACTAAAGAAAGTCATATTTATTTTGCTGTTTTCTTATTAATTTTGTCTTTTTGTGATGTCCAATGTTTATTTACTTTCATTCGTGCTGTTAGTGCACGATATGATTTCCTTACCCAAGATGTGTTTCTTCCTCTGTTAACTTAGTTTACTTCCGAGACTGTTTGTACTTTCCCACACTTTGTTAACTATCGCAGATAATACACAATCCACAGTAACTTTAGGAACATTAGGTACTATAATGCGTTTTATGTTTAAAATTGCGTTGTAAGAAGCGGTCTGAAACGAATAAGTGTTATCAAAATTACAAACTGAAAAAAAAGTATATTATGCAACGAGAGCCTAATGACAGAAATTAAGAGGCGGGTACATTTTAGCGAGTTTCATAATATTCACACCAGCATCTTAATTGCCATAATGCTCAAGTTCTATAGAACTATTTGCACTCCAGCATGACTTAACTTTAAAACATTTATAAAATGTTTTTAATATTCTACGCTGCATATTATTGTGTCAACATTTTAATGGTGTAGGTATTTGTTATTCGCTTGTGCATACGAGTGAATGAGTGAGTGAGTAAGTGAGTGAGTGAGTGAGTGAGTGAGTGAGTGAGTGAGTGAGTGAGTGAGTGAGTTGGGTTTAAGGGCCCGTCGACAACTAGGTCATTAGGGCCCGCTTGTGCATACGAGAACTGATAGTTGCGTTTTGAACTTTAATTGTTAAATTGGCCTGTTCGCAATGATACAGGGAGTACATATGCTACAAGCATTAAAAAAGTAGTACTTCAAAAAGGAGGAGACAAATTGAATTTATTAGTTATTTACAATATTAACAGTAATTATTAAATAGAGTAGTTTTATTTCATATTAGGAATCGATAGTTTCGCTTTCAGCTGCGTGAGAATGTGCGTAGACGGCGAAGTATTGATTGCTACATGTGGATCTTTTATTGGTGGTCAGCAGTGTCGTATGAACAGGTGCACCTTTGAATGGTGGATATCAATATGTTATGAAGAGGTGGATATAATGAGGCCCATTACAGTGGCGTATAAGTGCTATATTATGAGATGGTCGAACATAAATTTATTTTGTGCTATCGTTATATTGAGCAAATATGTGATAAAACATTTGCTTAAATTTCAGCATCGAATGCCCTTAAAATACATGTAAAACTTGAGAGATTGTAATTAAAATTGTTGGAGTATTTGAGAAAAGATCACTGGAAACAGCAGATGTTTCTGTAAGTAAAGAGCAAGCTTGAATGTTAGTTTTGCTGCCTTATTGTTAAGGAAACGTGAAAACCTTTATTAAATATTACATTTTTCGTTGTTAAGCTGTGCTATTTGCATAACAGTTGTCGATTTAAGTTTGGGTTGTCTCAAAACATGTATCTCAGGTGAAATCTCGATAGGTATCGTGTTTTTGTGCATTGTGCCCCCCAAGAGAACACGTAGAGAAAGTAGCATCTGAAGATGTCAGAAAACGAGAGCTGAGACAAACACAGGAGACTGTGCTAGTAAGGTGTGAACTCAAGTGTGTGAAGCATTTAACATTCCACTCGGCTGATCTCTTCCCACAAGATAATGTTTCACCTGCCTTCCAGAAATTTTATACTCCGACGTGAAACAATGGAAGTCTGCAAAGAATTGCGAACAAAACTGTGTCACGAGGGTGTTCCTTCTACATGGGTAGACCAAGCTTAGACATCCCCGAGTTTCGGTTCTGACTTCCTCAACAACTGTCTTGTTAATGTCTTAATGTCACTGTGAAATATTCATTTTTCCATCTCTATCGAGCGAAAGGGCATCTTATTCTGGTTTCAAACTTTCAAAATATCTAATTGGTCATGTAGATAAGTTTCTGCGACTCTTCTAGATTCACAAATATGCAGTTTTTAAGTAGAAGTAAATACATTGTAGTGTTAGATGAATGCAGCAGATTTTATGGAATTGACTCGTTAGCACTAGTGCAAGATTTGGAATGCATTATCATGCTCGTGACATTCAAAGTGGAAACATGACTACGTAAATATAGAAGTGTAAAGAAAAAGAACAAATCTCTTTAAGGTTCGATGGTTTAATTCGTGGTGTACTAACGTGAATTATACACCCTATTGAACAATTCATTTAAAAAATATGCTAATAAAAGTTGCTTAGTTTATAGAGGGGAACCAGGTGATAGAACATAAAAAATGTTTCCAAACTCGATTTTCCAAAAAATTGTTCTAACGATTTTGATTAAAATGCCATATGTTTAAGATATTTTCGTGACAAATGAACTGTATGTTTTGAATAACCCATAACGTCCTGTAAATTTGAAAGGACATTAATGTAATTTAGTATAAAGGATAAAATATAATATATTAACTAAATTTTACGATACAAAAATGTAGAGCTTCAAAAGGATATACTTTATTTCAAATAATTTGTATTCTGTGGATATCCGAGATATCCGTTATTATAAGCTTTAGTATTTCAATGACGATTTTTTAAGTATCTACTGCTTTTATTCAGCTGTTTCTCGGGACGACATCGAAAGATCATGGAATTTTAAGTCCAATTTATAGCTATACGAGATGGGGACAGTTTGTATTCTACCCAAAAATTCGATGTCGGGGTTTCACCGGAAATGTATGTTTTGAGGCCCCCTGTATAAAAAAAAGTATTTTAAGAAAAAGGTTCGCATGCGCGCGCGTGTGCGTGTGTTTGTGTATGTCTGTATGTCTGTGTGTCAGTCTGTGGACAGCGTAACTCAAAAACGAAAAGTCGGTTAGAAACCAAAGTAGGCATTAAGTTTAATGTATTTCAAGGATGCAACACGAAGATTTTGAAGAAAATTTCTCCACCCTAAACTACCTTTACATAGAAAATGTATCAAAAATTTTGATTTTCTTGAACATGGCTCTAACGATTTTGATTATATTACCATATATTTGAGATATTTTTATGACAAATGAAATGTATATTTTAAATTTTCTGGATACAGCCTATGTAGTCCTGTTTACTCTGGCTGAGTGTTGAATAACTCGTAAACCGTAAGAGATAGACAAAACCTTACTGTACAAAAAATGTAGATGTCGCTAAAAGATACAATTTATGTCCTTTTTTTTTTTTTTTTTTTTTTTTTTGGAGTGAACCATTTCGGAGATATTCCTTGTTATTTGTGTCAGTTTCGGAAAACAAACTTTCGTCAAATGCAACATCGTTGTTCATTTTTTATATGTTAACTGTGCAAAGAGAACGGGATCTCAAAGCTTTAAAATATTTGACTATCACTAAAAGCAATATATATATATATATATATATATATATATATATATATATATATATATATATATATATATGTATGTATATGTATGTATTCTCATATTCCCTTTGCACCTTCAAAGAAATAAGCAATAAGATAATTCCTGCAAATGTTTGTCTCAACACGAAAAAGGTATAGGAATAAGAGTTTGTAAGAATGGTAGAACAAGACTAGAGAAAGTCATGTAAGTGCAACACTTCAGAGTTTTTAAACTTAATTTTGAACCTTCAGTTATTTGCTTTCTACGTTCGTTGTTTTATGGGTCTGCAGGTGCATGCCTTGTCCGTTTGAATTATCTGAACTTATTTTGGAAATGCCAGGGTGTGGACTATAAAATAAGGCGTATGCTTTTCTCTGAAACATTATATGCGTTGGTAGTGGAAGGATTTCAACATTTCGGCCCATACTGTAGGTGGGAATATAGGCTTGTCAGAAGCGTAGTAATCTACAAGATAGTTGATGGTGTTCAAGTTTTGGGCATGTTGATTTACTGTTAGTCGTATAAAAACGAATCAATCACCTTCTATAAAGTATAGGACGCACCAAAGCAATGTGTAACCAACTTACCAGATTGAGGCGAATTGTCTTTGAACTTTCTTGCTAAGCCATTACTTTGCCTGGCCCAGATTGAACCGACACTCAAGAATTGGATTTTATTACCTCATCGCAGGTTGACTGAATTGCTTCATGCGTAGCGCCTCAAAATTGACTACTATTTCCTTAAGTTGAAGTTTCCGCACTAAGCACGCACATTTTTCCTTTAAGAAACGAAACATTAAGGAATATATATATATATATGCTCTTATTTGGTAGCAAATAAAATATTGTTTTTAATGAAGCTTTATTTACAGTCATCTAACTGCAAGGTGAACAATTATAAGGAGAATATATGGAACTGTCCGGGAAGATGATAGATGGGGAATTAGAAGTAATGATGAAATTGAACAAATATTAGAAAAATAAAATATTGCAAGATTTATAAAGGCAGGAAAAATAAAATGGTTAGGCCATGTTGAACGAATGTCGAATGAACGAACACCATAGAAAATACTGAGACCATAGATGTACGGAGTGAGGAAAACAGGACGCCCAAGAAGTAGATGGATAGACGAAGTAGAGTGAGAGAGATTAAATTTGAAGAGGATACGAAATTAAAGACGGGAAGCATTGGATTATGTAGGGTGGAATGCTCTTGCTAAAGAGGCCAAAGGCACCCAGACCTATAGCTCCAGGGAGTAACTGCAAGATCTTTCAGCGACTTTTACATGTCATTCTGAATCAGCCATATTAGTCAATAAATGAACAATATAACAGAGAATAAAGCAAGTGATTAACAGGATAACAACTCCAGGTTAAATAGTTTCACAATACAAACATTGGTTAGTAATTATTATTTATTTATGCCAACAAACTTACTGCTGGTGTTTTTAAACACACAAGCCGTGTGTGGGCAAAGTTTGTTGGCATAAATAAATAATAATTACCATGTGAAGGTTATTTAATCCTGGGATATAAAGTACTTGCAATAGTAAGTCACCATTGGGGTAATTGTCTCTGATGTGAGACTGCCTTTGTGGTTTACCAGGAGATATACGAACTGGCTTGAGAATTTAATGCCATTTTGGCAGTTTGTCACAATAGCTCAGTGGTTAGAGCGTCCGCCCGGAAAGCGGAAGGTCTGTGTTTCAAATCCCAGTTGTTGGCATTGAATTTTTAAGTTCCAGTTCTACCTCTTAAAAATTGGTTAGTAAGTTACAGGCGGTGTAGAATTAGTAGTTAATATTCATAAAATAATAAACGGCAAGCAACAGATGAATGACGCGAGTGTACCACAGGAGGCCACAGGTCGCAGGCAGATAGTTCCAAACATTTCCAAGCATGACCCATCCTATTGCCGGAGACGCGAAAGAGGGCGAACAAGCGACCCATCAATCTGGCAAACCTTAAGTGCCCACGGGGGGGGGGGGGGGGGGGCTGTATTCTTTATATTTTTCATGCATCCTCGCCATCTGTGCGGCACGGCCACTCACTACGAGCCTAGAAATGCACCTGAATGATAAGAAGAAAGTTAAATGAAAGAGATGCAAATCGCGCTATTATAGTAAGCTATGTAGCTCTTAAGTGACAAGGAAAAAACATGGAAAACCTAAGTCAGGTTGTAAGATCGACGGGGATCGAACATGGGACCTCCCGAATCTGAGCCAAACATGTTCCAATCACGCTACTTAGCTCGGGCAATTTTACATAACTTTTGGGGTTCACGTTTTTAATTACAACAAAAAGTGATAGTTCACACCAATAATTTCAAATAAAATACTGCCGGATTGCACTGTAAATAATTGTGTCAAGTGTGTTGCATTCTTGAACCGATGTCTCATAATATTTATGTCTACCAACTAGATGTTTCTTATTACTTAATGCAAACGCGCCACCTAGAAATGATGCATTAGTAGATAGAAAGGTACTATGTACTCTAGCAGTTTCACCCCCTTCCAAAAACTATACTTTGTGCAGAATATCGTTGACGAAAATCCATTCCCCTAATATTCCAGCATTCCAGCATTCGAGAACAGGTCGTACAGGTTCTTCTGTACGGTATGCTTATCTGCACAGCACCTAGCCGCTTATTGCGACTTTATCTGTGCAGTATAGGAGGGGTTCATAGTTGTGCAAGCTTTTGTGTCTGTGGGCATGGTTTCTTCCTGCATACCTAAGTTTGGATGCAGGAAAGGGGCAGTAATAAGTGTTGGGGTGAATATGGGTTAGAAGATGGGAGAGACATTATCGTTTATCCAAGGGAATCCTTAGGCAGGCAGTAACTTTTCCTTCTACGAGGTGCTCTGTGGTCGTATTGACCTAGTGCCCGTACCATTTGGTTGGTGTGGGAACTCATTATGGTGTGCATGGTTCAGGATCGCTCTCACCAAGTCCACAATGTAGGAGATCCAGAATCCCCCAATATTATGGCTGCCAGAAAATTTAATAGCGGATAGCAGGAGGAGCTGGACAACATAAAACCCTTTCAGAGCCTTGCCACATCTTGCGGTGTTGTATAGTTAAATACGTTGTGACATTACGGTGCAAAGGCGCCCACAACATTTATTTGCACAACAGGAAAGAGAATAATAGTGGTCGGCTATCTGTCACCATTAAATTTTGTGTCTGCCATAGGAACGGGGAACGAGGAATACAGTTTAGTAACTGCATTCAACTACAAGCAAATAAATCAAGAAACAAGAAATCTGGTGCAAATGTAATGCATCCAATCATTCTGTTTCGTCTACGATTAAGATATATTTAAATTTAAATCTTTATCTGGGCTATTTTGCGTAGAAACTTGTTTTATAAAGTATCTCAACAGAATTTGGGTGCAACAAAGAGTGCATTAGTTGACTGAAGTATTTCACAAGCGTTTGGCTATTATGCATTAGATGTTCCTCTAAATTTAATATATTTTAATAGGATAGATCGTATAAAACGAGAAATGAATGGATAGAGTAGGCACTTTTACTATTACAAGAAGCTGAATGACAAACTAGTAGGCTTCCAGTGTGGGTCAATAAGAAGTCATCAGTCATCATCCTCTCCCACGACAATGTGGCCTGAATCTCCAAGGGCCAACGCCCCATAGTAAACTTAATTTTAACTTGGCAGCAAAAACTCACACTTCTCCAATTAAAGGTGCAGCGACACAAAAGGAGGACTGCTCTATATTTGCTAATGCCCATCAGTGCTTGATTTCCTTGGTGAACCAAACACACTTAGGAATAGATACACCTTGTGTCTTCAGAAGATGTAATTTCTCTGTCATCACTGCGCTCATAAGGTTAACATACGACATGCCTTTGTATTCGGGGCAATTTCCAATAAAATACTTCTCTTAGTCAATAACGCATTCCTTTAGAGTTGAGAATATTAGTGAGTGAGTGAGTGAGTGAGTGAGTGAGTGAGTGAGTGAGTGAGTGAGTGAGTGAGTGAGTGAGTGAGTGAGTGTGTTGGGTTTAAGGGCCCGTCGACAACTTGGTCATTAGGGCCCTGAGAATTGTATATCAACTCCAGTATAAGAATCTTCTGCTAATTTGAAGTTTTGTGTTTAAGGTTTTCTAACCAGGGATCAAACGATTGGATGAAGAACCCACCAGCTTACACGTTCTCTCTTTGCAAACGTTGGCTGATTATGTTGGCGAACATAAATGTTAAAGACTCTTTGAGATTGCGCCGACGTGTATGCAAGCAGGCCATAAAAGGTCTTATTTCTGGTAAAGGCAATGATTTATACTTGATGAGTACGGACGTGTGCATATAGTGACGTCACAAGAATGATACGCACTCGTATATATCAAAACCGCAGTCAGACAGACGGGCGACCATCGCTGCCCGTTCAATAACATTTGATAGCGCACTGGCCTTTTTTACAGTTCTCGTATGTCTGCCCAGTATCAGGGTGGTTAGTCATGTGCAAGTGAAACAAAAAAGAAGTCTATCCTTCACTGTTTTATTGGGGTTCCCGGAATATTCATACAGACGTCCCTACTACGTATATGTACAAACTGGACCGATTGTATCTCATCCAAAACTCTGATGTACGACTTCTTGGAAATACGCCATTTTCATAATGTTGCATTGTGTTTGCCTATAATACTTTATGTACGTTAATAGTATATGTTGTGCTATTCCTACTAAATGAAGTTTATTTATTGCGAAAATGATGTGTTCAGAGAAAGAGTAACTGTGGCTTTGGAAAAAAGAAAAACACGATGCAATATCCAACATTGTTATATTCTGTAAATGCTAGTCCATATGTAAATTCAAAGTAAAAATGGGTGAGTTAAATTTCACGTTTCATCAGGAAACATTTTAAAAGCAGTCCAAGATGTTACTATTAATATATTTCTAGAAAAGTCGACGAAAGTTTATTTTGCGTTTTTTTAAAATTTAATTTTATTAAAGTGTATTTTAGGTTTTTTCGAACCTGTATCTCGTGTTTTGATAGCGTGTTTTGTGCTTTAGTTGCCTAGTAACTTCGATCTAACGCGTCACTGATATAGTGATAAATAAAATAATTTTTAGAAAAAGCTCTACGTTCGTTTCTCTGTGTTTGCGTGTATTTATGTGTTTGTGTGACTGCTTCTATGTTATACGTGTGCGCAGGTGTGTATTTTACCTGCGCCTGTGAGCAGTGCAACTCAAAAACGGCATGTAAATAGTTACCAATTGGTATTTATGTGAACCATCTACCGAAGATAAGCGTGCTGAAGAAAATGTCCTAACTATAACTACTCTTTGAATGGAAAACGTTTAGTTAGTTTTGATTTTTACAAGAATTGCTCCAGCGATTATATTAAGGAGAGATCAAAAACCCAATCCCGCCAATGTTAAATTTGCTAACTTTATGTAGGAACTTTATCTGAGGAACTATTTAAAGTATCAGAATTATCATCATCATCATCATCATTATTATTACTATTATTATTAATTTTACGTACTAGATGGAGAAGTCTAGTGTTGCTTGCTTCCCCTTTGCCGACGCCCATGATTGTGTCACAGGTCTGCAGTATGCACGAAGGACTGACAACCTGTTTTTTCCTTCCTCTTGGTTTTCCTTCAAACCACTGGCGCCTGGTGTAATGCCGTATTTCCGGATTACGGGTACCGGGCTTGTAGACTGCCTCATACCCATCCTGAGGCTGGTGGCGATGAAGGTTGTTCCTTCCGAATGCAGATGAATCCTTAAACTAGACCGTTACGATGTCCATGGTTCCTCCAAGGCTCCATGGTTTGTCCAGGGCTTTATCGAGTACTCAAAAGAATAATTGAAAACATCTTTCGATTAATCTTATAGCATTCCGTTGTTGCAAAGAGAGGCTGAAGTGGTAGTCAAATCTTTAAAAAATAATATGCTGGGTTATTGCAAAAGAAATAGACATTTTCAATTTGTTATAACTCCATAACTATTATGATATAGTGAATATGTTTGCGCTGTCTTATAGAGGAAGTATTGAAGCTTAGTTTGTAAACTCACAAATTTTCAATGTGTGATCCTTCGCCACACAACAGACATCGAGATATTAATCAAGTTCTTCCCATTCATATCTGCACCAACACTTGCCACGGTTCTTCTGATACCTTCCTTCATATAATCCAAATCGTGGAAGTGGAGGAAAAGGTCACGTGGATGAGATCGGGACTGAAACGTCCTGAAATGTTGGGCAACAGGCTAGCAAGTATTAGTACACAATATGCAGGATTCACCATTTCTGCATCTGCAACATGGTTACCAGCTACAACATTACCAATGCAGACTTCCGGTTTCCCAACATAATTTATGTTGATATCACACTCAGGTTTTGTTTCATAGGATTTCAAAGTTGGCTACTTCTTTTGTAATAATATTTTGTGTTAATTTTTAAATTCCATATCCTTTGCATGACATCCAGAGAAAGAAATGAACTTATTGGAACATTCAAATCAGGACCAACAGATATCTCCAATTTTATTTCAAATACCTACATGATTTAACATGTACATTTTTCACACAGTAAGCTTTTGTTTACCTTTTGGTTTACCAGTTATACAGAATTATACAAAAAGAGGACTTTGTAGATTGTTCGTAGAAAATTCAAAATGTACATTTTATTTGTCAGATAAATACTTTAAATATTAATTTAATCAGAATCGTTAGAGGCTTTTTGAGAAAATAAAAAAATAACGAACATTTCTCAATGGAAGGCATAGTTTGGGGTGGTTGGATATTTTTGAAAATCTTCCTGTTGTATTCTTAGAAGGCCCTGAACTTATCGATTTTCGCTTAACTGACTTCATTTTTAGTTATACCCCTTCTCTGCGTTGCGAGGATAGAATAACTTTCTATATGAATACAACAAAAAATTCTTTAATCATTGACAAAATCTTATTTACAGTAAATAAATATTTATTTGTGCAATAATGTTTTTACAAAGGACATGTATGCTTTAGAAATGTAATTTTAGATGACTGCCATCTCCATGGTTAAGTCAAAGAGTGTATTTCATAATAGTTACCGTTTGTATGCAGTTATTTGTCTAAATCGTGTTGCTAGATATAGAAAACTAAGCCTTTTGTAAGATTAGCTGACGGTATGGACTGGAGAAAGCTGTAGGTTTACGTCAGAGCACCACTTCCGTAGCGATGTCCAGATTCTGGAAACACGCTGGAAGTGGATGACGTCATGCGGCAGACCGGCCGGCCGGTCGGTCCGTGTGAGTGAGTGAGTCGACGGACGAACTCAGTGAACGTTTCCGCCAGTTGGAGAACGCACGTACTCGGGAAGGTGTGTGCAGTGAAATTGCAATAATGACGTCCACGACAGGCATGAAGGTGGATCCTAGCGACCCCAACGTGCGTCGTCTTGTGTACAACATGTATCGGGGCATGCTGGGGACATATAACGATAAGGCCAACACCATCATCGACGCCCTGCCCAAGGAAATGGTGTGCAAGGATCAGGGAATAACTCGTCAATTGGAGAGCATGATGTGAGTACCAATATCGTGCATCTTCCATATATTAATGACATTAATTTACAAAATAAAAACTACCTTATATAGGCCTATGATGGAGAAGTATATGCATGTGTTCCTGCATCAATATTTCCAATATAGCTGCATTATTTGTTAAGGGTGCTATTAACAAAAACGAGGAAATAAATAGGTTTGAGAATGAAAACGGATTGATGCATCATCATTGTTGTTATTATTATTATTATTATTATTATTATTATTATTATTATTATTATTATTATTATTATTATTATTATTATTATTATTATTATTATTATTATTATTATTATTATTATTATTATTATTATTATTATTATTATTATTATTATTATTATTATTATTATTATTATTATTATTATTATTATTATTATTATTATTATTATTATTATTATTATTATTAATATTATTATTATTATTATTATTATTATTATTATTATTATTATTGTTATTATTTTGTTATTATTTAAATCAATTAATATTTTATTTATCTGAAAAGTGATTGAAAACTACTTTTAAGCGTATTTTATACTGCATTTAATTATGAGGCTTTCACTTGTTTGGGTTCAAGCTTATTCCCATGCCATTGTATAGCTATTCATGGAATCGTTATTTCTAAATAGAATGTGTAGCCTTTCATTTGTTTTTACAGCCCCTCAAGAATCAAACAACAGTCTTTTACTGATTTGTTTTCATTTACGATTGAGCTTTCGTATATTGTAAACGTTTGCATAATGGAAAATGATCAATGAGCAATAGAATGCTTATAAATTGAGTCACATGAATGTTATCTCAATTTTTGAAAGCTTTCCATATTTGTTATTGTTTGCTCTGTGGTACGATCTGCATTTCATTTAAATACATGCACAGGAGCTGGAGTATTTAACCTCACTTCCGCCTAATATTTTGAGGTTCTGCACAGAAAGCATGCGGCAAACACGATTTATAAATTTTAATGCAGTGCACTTGGGAAAATCATAAATCCTCAAATATTTATCTCAAATTTCTAAATATACCTACCTATATACCTACTTCATGATCATTTTTACGCTTTCAAGTGTAACAGTTTTCAAAATATTTTCCTTTGTGTCTGTTGCTGTTTAAATAAAATAAGCATGTGAGACGGTAAAAATTATTTTACTACTACTATTATTGTTATTACTATTATTATTATGTATTATTATTGTTGTTATTGTTATTCTGTATTCAGAAAGCGTTATCCTACAAAGTGACATGGTTTTAGTAATATAAAAGGTTACTTTAAATGTATCTACTTTTGGTCATCAAAATTGTTAACAGTTTCACCTTTTTAGTTGCGAATAACTTGAAAATGTTTATGATTAAAGGAAAACGAGATAACAATGACGTATTTCTGTGCATGCCATGAAACCTCCCACAGTTATGTGTAGTAGCAGTAGTTGTATATGTGAAGACTGGAGTTCTCAAGGTCCTCGCAAGTCGACCTAAAGATCTTTGTGCTGCCCCTATCTCCTACTAAGGGTTTAGTGAATTGAACATTA
Source organism: Tenodera sinensis (assembly GCA_030765045.1). NCBI lineage: Eukaryota > Metazoa > Arthropoda > Insecta > Mantodea > Mantidae > Tenodera > Tenodera sinensis. Next base: position 35,289,337 of record CM060969.1, on the reverse strand, counting down.
GAAGAATACTCGGGCTTAAAATCCCCGAGCCTATGGTTGCGATTGAACCCGGGAACATTCTATAGCCGAGAATCAAACCTTTAGCCTACTGCGCCACGACAGGGACCAATTTTAGGTAACACACAAATCTAGTTTTTTCTAGTAATTTTTGTAAATACGATAAAAAAATTGTTGCAATTTTCAAGATTAAAATTATAAATCTTCAAAAGCAACAGAACACGAAAAACTGCAATATGTTAGTTGTCTATGCGTATTAAGAATGATAGTTTTTGTTTCTTCATTAATTTGAATGTTGGACTAATGTCAGATGCAGACAAATACTTTTTGGAGTCACTGTACAGTGTTAAGAGTTAAAAACCAATTCACATGACTATGTAAGCAGTTTTCAGTATTGCAAATGAAGGCGAGAAAACAGGATAAAGGACAATAGGCCCACTCTCCGATCATTTGGGTGTCATCAAGAGAGAAAAAAAGGGTTTTATATAGTACTAAGAAATGGCATTACTTTAATAATTATAATAATAATGAAAGTGCTGATTAGCAGTTTTTATTGAGCTGAGCATTTACCTCTCTTTTTATTGCAGTGTTAAATACTTGCTTTATACGCACCAGACATAAATTCAACTTAAGTTCCGCTATCCTAACCTTGCTGGAGTTCAAATGAGAAATCTTGGTCATAAAGGGCAGTAAAATATAGTAATAGAGTTGCGTAATTTAAGCGAAGTAAATCACTCGGCTGTTGCGCTGTTCTTTTGTTGTTTTCCTGGAAACGAATCAAGTTCAATTAAAACTTTAATTGTGACGTAGTGTTTTACGTGCGCGTTGTACTTTGACATCATTTTATTGATCAGCCTGTTGCTAGCGGCATACTTTTCTGCATTCTTGAACCTGTGAACCTTCCGTTCAAACCGGAAATGCAGGACGGCGTCCTTTAAACCGCCAAACATGAACATAGTCAACATTTAAATATGCATACCTGCTGTGTTAGGCTTGTATCAAATGAAAGTTAGACGTACACTCAAAAGATTCAAATGGAGTGCATCACTGAACTTTGCAGAACATTTCGGATGGATATTAATAAATACATGACTATAATTGCAAAATTCATTTTCGCTTTTGTTGTGGATATTTACCTATTTGAATTTTAGAAAAATACTTTGTTCAAAATATTCCGCTCAATGGAGTTTTCACCCTCTTTTTTAACATGTTTTAGTCATTCCGAAAAAACTATACAACCCTTTAAAGGGTCTTTAATTTATTTATTTTAAGCGCAAAAGAACGACAACAACAATAAAGCAAATAAAAAGAGCTTTAAGATAGAAGTTGACCCTGATAAAGTGATAAATTCTAAAATGTTTTCTCTAAACGTGACACAAAACATTTGTTTTTGTGCAATCACTTAAATTGCCTGGATATTTAAAATATAGACTATTTTTACAATTCCATAGTGTGAATATATTTTGGAATAGGGCAATAATATTCATCTTGAGAAATAAATAAGATATCTAATCATTACTTAAAGCTCTTGATTGTTTACGTAAGAGACACTTAGAATTAATAAGTTTTCAGACAACTTGAAAACTTGTTGGTAATGACATGCTGAACGTGAAGTTAGGGTTCAATGAGCTCTAATCAGATAAATAATATGCTATTACAAATGAATGAAATAATGAACAAATGAGTCGGGAACCACCTAGGTTACGAATTAGCAACATTGATCTTCTTAGGATATAGGAAAACTCTGGGAAAAAAAATACTTTTATCCAGGTAACCGAGATTCGAACTTAGGACCTCTTGAACGTGATTCAGCCATGATACCTCACCTCAAACTTGTATTGTCTCCTGGTTACACATAAAAGTTTAAAAAAAGATATAAAAGTTTAACTCACGGAAGTGATGGCCAGGAAAACGTGGTAGAAGAGGAACCACCCTAGCATTCGTCTATCGATCCGGGATACCACAAAAACCCATGGTTAGAGCGGTTGCCGCGAATTGAACCCGGTACCACTCAGTGCGAGCTTCGCACTTAACGGCAGAGCTATCTCGCTTAGTAAACTTTGATAAGAATAGTGCGCAAGGAGCTACAATGAAACGATGGTGGTCAGAGAGGTACATGTGAATGTAACACCTCGGATTTTTTTTTTTTTAATCAGCAGTCCAAAATGGTAGCTTCCACTTCTCTAGGCGAAAAACAGTGAGGGGCTGTCCCAGAAGCTTATGCATAACCCAAAATAAGTTTTATTTTCCCTGTTCTGGTTTAAAGACAAGAGCATAATCAGAGTGAAGATTAAATATCTAATCTGTCAAGCGCACATGTGTTGCCACGTACGGGCTGATAGGGAAATTGAGTGCATTGTGTGCAAAACACAGCTGACTGCTTGCCTGCTTGTACAAACCAAACCGCAATCTCTTGCCCATGTTAATGCGATCACTTACTCCTTCCTACAAGTAAACGTTTTCCCATTAAACTGCGGTGATCGGTACATCCATTTTATGGTACTGCAAACCGCATAGAGAAACGTATGTAGTCAAATGGGGTTTGGCCACGGAACCCACCAATAAAAGTTAAACACCTATGTATATGTTATATTTTTAGGGCTACTTTATATTAATCGAGATAAACGCAGAATTGGTTTCATTACACTTTCATTGTAGCAACAAAGGGATACAGGAGGCTGAAGCGATAGTGAAGTATTTGAAAAATGATTCGTTATTCGCTGGCTTTGACGCTCCATGCTTTCCAAATGACATAATGAGAAACAAAAGGATAGTAACCTAGAATTTCAGAAAAATATGTAATAAAATTATTTCAAAATTCAAACCAAGAATAAGAATATTTTGGAAATGGATAATGGGCAAAAATAATATGTTATATAAATTGCGATTTTTAACAATATCTACAGCAAGTTTGTACTTTTTTACTACGTATAGTCAGTAGGGGAAGTATTGCATTCGACCCAAAATTTCCAAGTCGAAATTTCACCGGAAATATACGTGAGTTTTTGAGACTGTGATTATTGAGCTATTGTTTTATTGCCATGAAGAGCATTCTGTATAATTGAACACCAGTGTAAACCAGACATTGCTTTGTGTTGAATTAAATTTTACAGTTCAATTTATTTTTATTAAAATCGTCCATTACCTTTTCCACTGTCTACCTAAATTGGATTGGAGAATTATTGTGCCCCATTCGAAAATTTGATGTAAATATTGGTGTTTTGAGCTCCCTTGAACCACCTAAAAGCTCTATTAGAAAAAAGATAGTATATGACCACGCGCGTGTGTAATGAATGTGCAGAAAAAAACCACCTAACGAGAGAAAGCATATTGCAACATTGAATTCTAACATACAAATTAAAATCTTTTGATTTGTTAAGAAGACGGCATCAAGATTTGCATAAATAGCATGACACTTGCTTGGAGACAAAAGGAAACTAGACCATTGAGGATGAGAGGTTTCCCAACACGTTGACAGAGGAGATCAACAAGAGCTAAATGATTTTAATGTGTTGCTGTGAATAAGCAAGCCCGTCATTAGCGGCGACAAATTGTGGAGGTGTCGACAATGCATACACATCATTTAGCTTGTAATCTGTGCACTGCCGCGACATTATTTTCACTTCTTGTTTGCATACATTGAACTTCACCTTTTCCAGCGACTTACCGTTCCATACAACGGTACAAACGGTACAAACCAGCAAGCAAATTTTAGGATGCACATGTGCGATTTTGTGGTGCAAGGTTCAAAAGAAGCATTTCTTTACATTTATACCTATACTAGTTATTATTTAGTTATTTAATGTGCCTAGTATTTTAGAATTAGATACACTTTACTAAAAATTGGAACATCAGTTCCAATTCAATGGGCTGTTCTGTAATTTTTAGAGCGAGCTGACTTCCTTTGGCAGAGAAGTAAAGTCGGTGGTCCCGCATAATATTTATTTGCGCGTAAAAAGAACCCCATACCTTTAAGAGAGGTCACTAAGCAAAATTCCGACCCTATGACCGTCGAGCTGATCATCCGACATCATGCGCTCATAGCGGCATAAACACGGACTAGAAATTTTTTCACCCATTTTTTTCTTCCTTATTCCTCGCTTTATTTTCCGTGCTTTTCTGTTTTCCCAGTTGTCCACTTTCACATATAGACACAACACACGCAAACGCCCATTCGAATCCGCAAGCACTGTGTCCCGAAAAACACCAACATGGCGTGTAGAAGTCGGAATAGAAGTTAATATAGTGGATGTAACAAATCAGCTTTCTCATGGTTTCAGTTTCGAGGAGAGAAGTTATTTACTTCATGTGAGAATAACTCTGCAACACTCAAATATTCTTTGATTTCAGCTCCTCGAAAAGAATTGAAGTTGACAATGTGTTAAAAGTCCCATAAATCTGCAAATAACCGATGATGAAATCACAAGAAACCCTGCTGAGTACTCAAAATAATCTCAGATTAGAAGGTATCAAACAGTTTTTCCTTCTTTCTTTATTTGAGGGGGTGAGATAACCACCAGACTGGCAAAACTCTCCCTACAGATGAACAGTTCTGCACGTAGCCCTGCTAATGATTGGAAGACACGCTAACTCTTTTGTTATGGACAGTAACGGGGAACTCCCCTGACCAAAGTATTCATACTGATTCACGTCTTTTATAGAGCCTCTAGATTAGCGAGAGTAAATACACAAGACATACGTTTCTGCCTTTACATCCCAGAATTTTCACGCCAGCGTATCTGTTACAATGTTTAGCAGGAGTTTCAAACGCTTCCCAAGATTTTAAATAACTCCGTTACATTGTATCTGAAATTTGACTACAACCTGGTCATAAAGTGTCACATAAATATTAACGAGGAACATTCGCCAACTGTGGTACCTACACTTTACTAGAAATGACAGAGCTTTCAAATGCTGCAACATCATGCACGTAGGTGAACTTTGGATTGTGTCGGTCTGTGTGCAACAACGAATATACAGCTGTCAGCAATCTCTTGACCACTTCCGATCATCTATATACGTTGAACTGGAGGAAATATTTTGTACCTTATCGTTGTTTCCTTCAACAAGGACCTCATTTCCTCCTCGGCGCCGTTTTGCTCAAATTAAAATAGTCTCAGCCCCGACTTCTGATATTACTATTAAAAAGTGAAATAAAACACAATACATGAAGTTAACTTTTAAAAGTCTCTATGAACGTGCGTATGAGAAAAATAGATAGCATATTAGTTATATCTGCTTAAAGAGAAACCAAAGAAGGAAAATTGCCCTTTTAGCATTTTGTATAGCCTTATAAATGGAATTTTCACTTTAGTTTGATATATATTTTCTCACTGTGGCCACAGTACTTAAATTTTGAATTTATTTTTAAAATTGGTACTGCATCTGCTATTTTATACTCTGAAGTGTGCACTAATTTACGAAAATATCATAGCTCACATCTCTTGGGGTAGATTTTAGTGCATCGTTCAGGGGTAGGCTCGCCCTCAAATTGTTTCCATTTTTAAATATAACAGTGTCCATTTACCAAGCAATGTGCTTTTTTCTTCTTTGTATGTATAATATAGGCATTCTTTCTTACCGTTTTAGTTTGAGCAGTGCTTTCTCTGAATGACATTTTCGAATGTAAATGACTTGTTTTCTCAGGAAATACTTAAGTTATCTGAGTGACAGTTTTATGTGATAAAATTAGCACTCCGAGTCTGTTACTGATCTACTTTGGGGTTAGTTTGTTAGTTACATTTTTACACAAATAATTACAGATAAATTTTAATAACATGTGTATTTAAGAAAAATGCCCTAAATGTCTTAATAAACCGCATTATTTTATGCGTGCTATATGTAGTAAAACCTTTTATTCGAGTTATGAGACATTTATGGCACTCAAAAACAAACCTTTCTAATGCTTAGTTACCTGAATGAATGAAGGGGAAATGCTGCATGCACAAAACGGAGAATCCTATCACGAAAGTGAACAAGGCGTGTTAAATAACGCAGGCATTCAACTAAATGAACTAAAAGGTGAAAACTAATTGTTCCTCCACACTAGTCGTGTGTAGGACAGTGATGTAAATGGGTACAGTGAGACTGAAAAATTCTATGTCATAAACTTATAAAAGTTAGTAATTATCACCATTCTTTGTTAAATGTTTCATTAACGATTCAGGTTTTACAGATTAATCTTCACGATTAATTCTTTGTATGTTTAAACCATATGTTGGTGTAATTGTCATGTAAAATAAAGATAATAAAATTCTGTTTATTTTGACTACTTGGCAAATAACTTCAAAATTAAATAAGTAGTAATATAATGAATAACTAATGGCTTAAGTTTTGTTACCACTTTATTGATTGCTGCAGTATAGATACATTCATTCATCAAATAAGGCTTGCGATACACAAATATACTGTTTTATTATTTTCCATTGCAACTCTTTAGTAATAAATGTGTCTACAGCACCAATTAAGCGTTCAAAAATGCCCATTACACTGTTCTGATAAAATGGAAGTGATAAATCAAGAGCGATAAAACTGAGGTCATAGGCAGCTATGATTGAAGGTCCTGATATTTTTCATTCATGAGCTAAGTAGCCATGGAAAACATTTTAACATCAATCAGTAATTGTTGTAACATTAGCATTTTTACGATCCTCCAAGGATCGGTTGATTAAGAAAGGATTAAAGAGGCAATGACGTGGCATATGAGAGTATGAGTGGGAGTGACGTGTGTTAATTCGATACAGGTTGAGTCACTTACCACAAAAACTGTCACTCTGTCCATTGTTTACGCCTGCAACTATCGGGGTCGATCTGTGGTTTACTTCGACTGATGACCCCATATCATATCCTACTTTATTAACAGTTCTCTTTTTCAAGCAATAAAGGGTTAAATAAAAAAACTTCTTGTTAAAAGGTCTTAGTTTTTTGTTCGCGTGATTGTCACTGCTATGTATAAAATTCACCATCGGATAACTTACTCTCAATTGGGGGGAGGAGTAATTCTACTGAGTGATGATAATGATAATAAAAATAATTGAAGTTTGCTACAACACGCACTTACAAGTAATCGCAGTGCTCAAGTAATTTATTAGGGAATAACATTGAGATAAACTTAATGGTCTTCAACACAGAAGAAGATGTGAAGGTTTCGTTCAAGACTGTTTATGAACGATGACACCATAGTTCGGTTTGAACGAGTATCGATATTAAATACTGAAGATCCGTGGTTCCTATCCTCCTCAATACCCAAGCTTATTCCTTTTTTACTTTGAGACACCCTGAATCCAAAAGAAGCATTTTTAGAAAAAGGTCCACGCGCGCACGCCTGTGTGTGTGTCTGTGGACAACATAACTCAAAAACAAAAAGTCCCCTCCGAAGGACCAAACTCCACCCAAAAACGAAAAGTTGGTTAAAAACCAAAGTTGGTATTTAAGTTTAATGTCTTTCAAGGATGCGACACGAAGACTAAAGAAAATAGCCCCACCCTAAACTACCCTTTACATGGAAAACTTTTCGAATATTTTGCTTTCCTTGAAAATGGCTCTAACGATGTTCTATATTTGAGACATTTGTATGACAAATAAAATTTATATTTTGAATTTTCTGGCCAGCTCCTATGTAGTCTTATTTACTCTGGATAACTTTTGAATAACTGGTAAACCGTAAGAGATACACCAAATCTTACTACACAAAAATGTAGATTTCGCTAAAACACAATTTATGACTGAATAAATTGTTTTGTAGAGTAAACCATTTCGGAGATATTCTTTGTTATTTGCATCAGTTTCGGAAAACAACTTTGGTAAAATGGAACATCGTTGTTCACTTTCTATGTAAAGCATGCAAAAAGAACGGGATCTCAAAGCTTTAGAAGATTTGACTATCGCACAAAGCCTACTGTATTCTAATATTCCGCTTGCACCCACATGGAAATAAGCAATAAGATAATTTGTAGAAATGTTTATATCAACTAACACGAAGAAGATATAGGAATAAGAGTTTGTAAGAATGGTTAGTACAAGAGCAGAGAAAGTTGTGTGAGTGCAAACTCATCAGACTTTTGTTTTTCAATTCTGAATCTTCCTTTTAACACGATTCGCCCAGGACTAGAGAACCGTTCTGAAGGTGTTAGAATGACCTCGACGGGTTTTGATGCAAGTCACTATTATCCATGATCACCGAAAGCAGGTTAAGGAGGGAAAGATCTGCTACGGCTTCAGACTTAAAAACAGGGATAGGGATTAGAAACGGAGGTCTTTAGCAATGCGACTAAGTCTCTTACCAATCCTCGGAAGGAAGGTATAAGGCTCGTTTTACAGTGGAACACTGGTGACGGTCACCGGTGATTGTGATGAACACTCCTGGATCACTGGTGTCTGCCACTGCAGGTATTGCCAACTGATTAGTAACTGAAATTATATCCCAAATAACATGACGATTTTCTACTTCATTTATAAAGTCTTCCGTACCTACAATGTGTACAGTAGAATGTATAATGAATGTTTCGCTGTGTCATTATGCCCAGAAATGACTGCCTGTCTGTTGCCAAATCTGCAACGCTGTGTCTGTGATCTGCGTCCCAGTGCGACCACTCTAATCCAAACTAATGCATGTCCGGGGGTGACTGCTCTGAACACAGTGACCTTGATCTTCACATGTGGCGAGGGTGAGGCGCTGCTACGTCACAGTGACTCGGTGAGGCAGTATAGGGTCTACATTCAATCGAATGTGATCGTCACTGGCGACCGTCGTCAGTGTCCCAGTGTGGAACGAGCCTAAGGCGAGAGGGTACGAAGGGAGGCAAAAGCTAGGATGGCAGGCGGTATCCCTAACGCTGCACCACACCACTCACACCAGCAAACACGTTACAACAGCCAGAGCAGCAAAACCAAAAGGAATTTCCAAGATTTTTCGAGAAGTGTCCGGCAGCCGGCTTATGTGCAAAAGTTCGAGAAAGGTCCGTGTTAAGTCATCCTCGCTATATATATAAGGAGGCGAGGCAACGAGAGTTTGGAGTTAGTCAGTTTCTAGTTTTAGTATGTGTGTCAGCTGCATGTGTACGGTTGCGTCGAAAGGGAGATGGCGAAGCAGTTACTGAGGGTTGAGTGATTGTATCGCCAAAGTCACCTGTTTAAGAGACAGAGAAAGTGAGACAGAAAAGGGTAAGTCAAGCCTACGAGAAGAAAACAGTTGTGAGTTGTAATATCACGAAAGACTGTAGACTGTAAACGTCAGTAGAAGAGAACTGTGTATTTGTGCAAAAACTTTGGAAGAAAGTAAAGCGAAAAAAAAGTAATTGGACTGGACTTTTGTCATTTTGTCACAGAATAATGAAGTGTTAAATGTACTAATTTGTTTATTATTTTTTACAGTGTAATAAAGTATTTAATTTATTAATTTGTTTATTGTTTATTTCGTTAGTTTCATGTACGGAAACAAATCTGCAACATACGATAAATTGTAAACATCATTTCTGTTACAAACATTTGGACTTTAAACAGTTTGATTCTGAGTTGATATACTCGTATTATTACAGTTTTGACAGCTAGGATATTAAAAATAGTTTTTTTTTTTTTTTCCACATTTAGTAGAGCGGATCTGTAACATGAATTTTAGCTGTTTATTAATATTTAAATATGAAATTTATTTTTTGAATATCCTTCATTTTTGTGAGATTTCTTCATAGTGCTCTGCAATCCACCTATGATAGTTGAGAGAGCTGAATTAGGTGAAACGCCCAAATCTTTTCCGCGAGGTCAGAGGTTATCAAATTGCAAACATTATAAGTTTAAGCTTATGGTATTCATGTTAAGGTTTGTACCTCATCAACACTTTCCAACTTTAATGAGTTAAGAGGAATCGAAAGCGCCATGTATGGATTGCAGCAGACGCGTTCATATTTTGAATACACAGGCGAAGTGCCAGGAGAGCCGTAACGATCTAACTGGCCGTTACTGCATCGTTGGTGGAAAGTAATAAGAAGAAAAACATTTAAAAGAGTAACGACACGATCAACGTTCTGGTTGTGAGCCAGACCAGCAGAGCTTCGTCTGTCTCCTTGTCCTAGTGTAAAAATGTGAGATGGTTAGATATACTTCCATAGTCTGCTGTAAATGTGAGATGGTTGGCTATACTTCCATAGTCTGTTGTAAAATGTGAGATGGTTAGCTATACTTCCATAGTCTGTTGTAAAATGTGAGATGGTTGGCTATACTTCCATAGTCTGTTGTAAAATGTGAGATGGTTAGCTATACTTCCATAGTCTGCTGTAAAATGTGAGATGGTTAGCTATACTTCCATAGTCTGTTGTAAAATGTGAGATGGTTAGCTATACTTCCATAGTCTGTTGTAAAATGTGAGATGGTTAGCTATACTTCCATAGTCTGCTGTAAAATGTGAGATGGTTGGCTATACGTCCATAGTCTGCTGTAAAATGTGAGATGGTTAGACATACTTCCATAATCTGCTGTAAAATGTGAGATGGTTAGATATACTTCCATAGTCTGCTGTAAAATGTGAGATGGTTAGATATACTTCCATAGTCTGCTGTAAAATGTGTGAGATGGTTGCATATACTGCAGTAAAATGTCACATGCTTTGTTACAGTTTCTAGCCCACTAAAAAGTTTGAGACAGTTTGCTATATTTCAACTAGCGTGAGGATTTTTGTAATAGAAATGACTACTTACCTGCTTGGATAAATACATAAAATCAATCCAACCTATTTTACAAACCCATTCAAAGCAGCGTGGAGTTTTTGTGGCTTTGAAGAAGTGGAATGAAGTCTGAAGGTCACGTGTGGCCAAATTTGTTTGATGTCGCATAGCAGCGACCTTCAGATGTTTCAAAACCGCGTAACATAATAGCACATTGCAATATTAGGTTGAAAACTGAGTTTTACAGAATTGAGCGAAAATGTTACAAAATGAACGAAGCATTCACAAATATGTGTTAGTAATGAAACCATCATGGTATGGGTATACTTATTAAACTAAGTCTTATTTTTTAACGCCGTTACGCTAGATAATTTTAATTAGGTATTTTATTTTTCTTAAATGTACAGTCCTAACAGTAAATTGTGCAACTCACGTTTGTAAATGCTTTATAATATCGCATGGAAAAAACCTAGAAAAGAAAAAGAAGTAACTGGTATATTGTTTTGAATGGCCACCATACACTTTAAAGATAAAAATATTTAAATTAAACAACAAGGACTATCAGTGACAATGCAAACAGTGTGAATTAGTGTCATGGGTTTCTCTTCCGTTCCATTTTCTACAAACCTATATGGCTATTGTAGCCATTTGCTACGAGTACAATTAATGCATTATAAATATTTAAACATTAAACCTAAAGTCACTTTAAAAGAACATTTAACGACGATGAGAGCAGCACGGCTTAACTAAACTGATATACTTTGGGTTTTCTATTCCAGCAAATACATATACATTCGTGGTTCATGATCGCACAAAAACAAAATTACCCAGAATTTAAAGTTCTGTATAGAAGTTATGTTAAGAACTAATGATACAGAATATTATGGGCATATGTGCGTGTGGAAATAATAAAAATATGCCTTGTGTTACATTCACATGGTTTTTTAGTCACTCTCTTCAAAGTACTCTCACAAAAGCTTATTTGTGTCAAGTTAGCCGATATAAGCGTTTGCAGGAATAGTTTTATTACCTATATGCTTTGTTATAGGTATGAGGATGACTCAAGAAGACAAAGTGATATTCAGATATCTAAAATTTAGTTCGCTGTGCACTCTGTTGCTTATTATGGAAAACAAAAGACTGGGATTTACGACTTCAAAACTCAAACAATAACGAGTATCCCAAGATGGTCAAGCTTTAAACAAAAGTCTTACAATTTACCATTAAGTGTGTGGTGTGGTGTGTGTGTGTGTGTTTGTGTGGTGTGTGTGGTGTGTGTGGTGTGTGTGTGTGTGTGTGTGCGTGCGTGCGTGGGTGTGTGTGTGCGCCGAAATTCAAGGTACCTTCTCGACATTTATCAGCGATAATCGTATTGGCTCGAACATTGTCAACATAATAATTACTTACGTTTTCTCGGTCTCGCAAAATAAACGGACGGCAAGTTCATGTAATATTCGTTGATCCCCTTTCTGACATCGATCATTGAGTAAAATTTGATCCAAGAGCCAAGAGCCAAGAGCCAAATCAGGTCGCTCGGGTTTACCCGAGCGGGATATATGCCCACGGTACCTATCCATTTAGTATGGATTTACCCGTGAGGTATGAAAGATGTAGTCATTATACAAGCTATTTTTGTCAGTGTCAGCCAATGGTGATGATTGGTTACTCTCTCTTGCTATAGACTAGGGATATGAGTGCCAGTTAGAATGTCTACCCATCCTGGGGCACCCATGCCCCTCTGCTCACTTAGCAAAGGTCAGCTTGTCTAACCAGCAAGTCAAGCAGTGTCAATTTAGCGAGAAACCGAATGCATTGGAATGTTTGGTGAAATGAGGAAGCAGCGAAGCTAATTAGCCCAAGACATCCTTGGGTAAACGATAGCTTTTGCGCCTCCTGGGAAGATGGGGATCATATTGTCCCAGGGTATTCACCAGCTGGTTAGGGTGTGGTGTAAGTTTCGCATACATAGAGCGGGCTCTATCTCGCACAACGTCCACAATGTATGGAATGCCAGAATGAGTGTGGAGAATATGGGAAGAAAATCTACGGTCAGTATCGTAGATCATCCTAAGGGCCCTGTTCTGCACGACTTGCAGTCTGCGGATGGTGGTTTGAGCCACGAATCCCCATGCCTCGCATCCATACAGGATCAGGGGAGGGATGATCGCACGATAAATGCGTAGTTTAAGTCGTGTAGGCATAGTTGACCTAAAGATGGGATAGAGCTTTCCCAGAGCTCCGTGACCTTGGGCAGCTTTAGCTGTGACATGTTTGGTGAAGGTAAGTCCTCGGTCTAGTTGTACACCAAGGTACTTGGCTGTGTTGACCCAAGGGATTCTCCTCTGACCAAGTGTCAGGTCCCTTTCTGGTCTCCAGGAATGAATTTTGCCTAACACAAAAGCAGAGCTTTTCTGTGGACTGATTCCCATTCTCCATTTTTCACTCCAACTCTCAATGGCATCTAGGTGTCTTTGCAATGGGGGAAGGCAGTAACGTAGATTTTTGTTACGGGCCAGTATGAGGACGTCATCGGCATATTGGCACGTAACAGTGCTGGGTTCAACGGGGAAGTCAGACATGTATGCGGCAAAGAGCAGTGGCGATAGAACACTACCTTCCGGTACTCCGGCCGCTATTGGTCTGATAGTTGATAACCTGCCCTCCACTCGCACCCTGAAAGTGCGGTCACGAAGGAAACTGGCTATGAGGGTCAGGTAGGGGGAGGGGAGATTTGCATCTCTAAGTTTGTACAGTAGGCCCTGGTGCCATGTTGTTGCAAAGGCCTTATCCACATCCAGAAGTACTGCGACAGTTTTGAAGTTTTCCTGGAAACCCAGGGCAGCCTTCTCAACAAGACGCAGGAGCTGTAAGGTAGTGGAATGGCCTTGACGGAATCCGAACTGATGATCCGGAATGAGCCTCCTTTCCTCAAATAGAGGAGTTAGACGGGACAGTAGAAGTTTTTCAAAAATTTTTGAAATTATTGGGAGTAGACTTATAGAACGGTAACTTGATGGAAACTTGGGATCCTTGCCTGGTTTCAATATGCAAATCATCCTCGCTTCCTTCCAAGCAGTAGGGAAGTGTCGGAGATACAGGCAAGCATTGTAAATTCTCGTCAAGTGGATAATGGCTTTGCGAGGCAGGTGTTGTAACATATGTGTCGTAACACCATCATATCCAGGGGATTTGTTGGGTTTGAGACACCTAATTTGCGAGGAAACTTGCCTTGGTGTGACAATTGGTATGCGAGTCGCCTCGTGAGGTGGTGGAGGATCCTCATAGAGGTAATCCACCGTTGCCTCAACTAGTTCTGAAAAGTCCTCGTCTTCTATGTCCTCTCGGGGCTCAAATTGGGACTCTAAATAGTCCGCGAAGTCAGTGGCTTTCTCTTGCGGTTCGAAAGATAATCTCCCGCGAGTGCCATGTATAGGATGCTGATATAGCGTTTTGTCCCTTCTCAGGGATTTAATTATCCGCCAGGGCTTCTTTTCAGAGAGGTTTACGTTCCTCATGGTGTTTTCCCAGGCCTCTTTGCGATGTGCACGTAAGAGGCGTCTAGCCAGGGTCTTAAATCGCAGATAAATTGCCTGCAATCTGGGATGGCGGAAACGCTGCCAAAGCTTCCGAACTGTTGACTTAGCTCTCAGCAACAGTCGGAGTTCGTTTGGGATGGTTGTGGGGTTAGGAGTATTACAAGGAATGCGGTAAGTATGCCCTCGTATCACATTTGATATTTGTCGGGAGAATGCATTTGCCGCTAATTCTAACGACTCGATAGAATTTATATGCGGTCTGGGATCCACTGATTGGTTCAGTTCAAGGACGGCTGCATCCCAGTCTACCTCATACGACCAATCAGGAGTTACCAATGCTGACATATTAACATTGGTGTCGATTAACACAGGATCGTGGTCAGAATCCAGTTCATTGACTGTCGTCAGGTCTATATGGAATCTAAAGTTTTTAGTGACCATAATATCCAGCACGTCCGGTCTCCCTCGGGCAGGATGAAAAGTGGGCTCTCTCGGTCCATGAGCTATGAGGCTTGGGTTACCGCTTATAAGGCGGAATAGTCCTCGCCCCTTCGCATTGGTGGCACGACTATGCCAGTTGGCATGTTTTGCATTTAGGTCACCTGCAATGCAGACCACAGGGTGGAGGTTTAATAAAGCCGTGTAATCTGCTTCATAGAAGCGGTGATCAGGGGGGTCATATGCCACTATCAGCAATGTATCTAGACCACCTAAAGATAGCCTAATAGCACAGGCTTCTACATGCTGAAGTGGTGGAAGAGGGAAAGGCTTATGGGTAATATGGTTCTTAACAAAGATGGCTGTACCTCCCCCTTGTCGGCCAACCCTATCAGACCGATGGGTGACGTAATTAGGGAGGGAGAAGTTGGTGGCAGCATCCAAATGAGTTTCACAGACCATCAGAATGTCGATTCCGAAATACTGTACAAAATTAGAAATATTAGGGTAATGACTCCGTAGTCCGTTTGCGTTCCAAATCGCAGCTCTAAATGGTCTCCGGACATGTCTTCCAGCCATTATTGAGCGGAGTTGGGGTAGAGCTGTTCCAGTGTCTGAAGCAAGATGGAATGCTTCTGCATGGGGGTCAGGTTGGGGTTGTTCAACTGCATCTTACAGTTTCTCAGAGCAGGCAACGCCTTGTTTATTAAATCCCCAAACCATGAGGATAAAGAGCTAAATTCCTCCAGGTCACTTTGCGAAATAGTCGCTAGTGTGGAGGAGGATGTTGCCGTGTTAGGCATTGGTGGGATAGGGGTAGGGGGAATATCCCTAACCTTGGATATAGGCTCTGCCTCTACAGGTGCGTCTGTAGTTATTACAGGAGCTTGTGGCTCCGAAGTTACATTGGGGGCAGAAGATTTGCTCTGCCTAGGTTTTCTGTTCCTCCTCTTCCTGCGTGGTTTTGGTGCAGGGGGTTTAGGCACTATTGCCTTTTCTATAGGACCTGGAGGTGGTGGCACAGAATTTGATGGGGAATCGCTCTTTGGTGTAGCAGCCTCTTGTTCCACTCGACACAGAGTGGACTCTGCCTTATTTAAGGCATTGGAAAAGGACACACCTGGGCGAACCACTTGGTCATCGGGGCGGTTCTTTCGGCGGCTCTCTATGATCTTTTTCCTTGTGGAGCATCCTTTGTACACACTTACGTGTGTACCATCACAATTAGCGCACTTGCACTCTTCCCTAGGTTTAGGGCAGTTCTCTAGCAAGTGGTTCCCTGCACACCGCAGACATGTAAGCTTTCGCTCACACATCATGCTGGAGTGATTGTACCCCATGCATCGGTAACATTGCACAGGTCCCTCTCTGCCATAATATCTTTCCACTTTGACTACAGTGAAAATTAGTTTCCTTACTGTGTCAATTGGTTGTACTTCTTGGTTAAGTACTTTGTCAAGTACTACCAAGAATAGTGGCATAGGAACTTTGTTAATACCCCCCTCGGTATTAACGGTTCTCTTCAACTGTGCCACTGAATTGACAGTTATGCCATGTTCTTCTTTAAGTGCAGTTTTGATTTCATCAGGGGTGCACTCTGAGTCTAAGCCTCTGATGACTCGGCGCTCAATGTGTGGACGTTGTGGTGAGTACGAGTAGAACGTTATGTTCATTTCTCGTAACACCAACTTGGCAGTTTCCAAATCACCCAAACTGTGGGTAAGGATATGGACGCTCTTAGGCTTCCTTTTTGCCTCAAAAGTATACTTGAGGTGTTTGGCCAGTGTACGCATTACCCTAACATGGTTAGGGAATACGTCCGCAATGATTGGCGGAATTCTTGGCCCCTTCTTGGCTTGGGATGATGCAACACTCTGAGGATGTTGCATCATATTGGATGATGCAACATCCTGTGCATGTTGCATCATATTTGGTGATGGCGTCTGTTTTCCCCGTTTACGGTTTTCCACAACCGTAAACTCCCCCAGCTCCATATCGGACTCGGAGTCAGATTCAGGTAAGGGATTGTCTGAACCCAGGCTCTCTAGTTCTGCCATGGGTATGTGGCGTGGAGTAGAGCACTTACGCTTTTGCGTATCGGTCTTGGAGCGCTTCCTATTTGGCTCCACTGCTTCGGGTGATAAGGATCTGTATGAAGATGATGTCGAAGGTACTTGTCCATCATCGGCAGTAAGCGCGGTTGCCCTCCGGCTGCTCACAGAGGACCGCACCTCCTCTAAGGCGGCGCCTTTGCGAGCCATTTCGGCTCGAGGTTTCAGGCACAAAGCCGTCAACCCTTGGCTAGGATCTTGTGAGCCCGCTGTCACGTAAGTCGTCAGTCTGAAAGTCTGTCAAGGAAAGAAAGAATAAAGCAAAAGAGTAGAAAGAAATGGGAAATACCTGAGTAGCTTTCTATGCCACTCCGGGAAGCTAGCCTGGTGAGTTCCAAAGCTTGCTTGCCAAGCCCCTTTAGGAACTCCACCAAAATTGTGCTGTGACTAATATAATGTATTAGTCCGTAGATTGAAGCGTGCAATCCACCGACGCACACCACAACACTCCACCAAGTCGGCACGGGATCTCCTGCTCCGGCGAGTCAGCTTTCTGGATACCGTCTTTTCCACCAGTGACAAGCAAAACACGTCCGCTCTGGTCGAACGACGACGTGAGAATGATGAATGGCGAAAATTTGATCTTTCTTTTGCTTTGAATTTCTTGATTTCCATAATAGTATTGTGTATTTTGATTGGTGACTGTGAGAATAACTAAGGTTATACTGACGTTCCATAAAGTGCTATTACTTCTTTCTAGTGAGATTTTCTCTATAAATAGTGGTGAGGTAGCCCGAATGCGACAGCATAGAAGTCACTCGGCTGCATTAATGAGAGGTCAGCATTACAAACTGTAGTATTTGTGGTTATTATGTCCTTAGAGTATTAATAAACTCTTTAAAATGTCTCGCGTAATACTTTTAAGTATGCCAAAGAAAGCAAAGTAATCGGGAAGTGTGAACTAAGGCTAAATGATGTAGGGATAAACCGTCAAACCACGGGTAACGCGGGTATTTTCGCTAGTGCATTTTATTTGTCATGCAAATGTCAGGATAGATGTCAGTAAAATTATTTAAAAATTACAATTGCTTATTCTTTTCATTAAAAATTTACGGTATTGGGATCGTGTTCCTGAAGTTACGCGCTTATATCTCTTATAAATCTTAACAAATAATTTAAATAGCAGCGAATGTTACTGTGTCACGCCCCTTTTTTCTTCCTGTTCAAAAGAGTCCGCCATTTTTATATTTTCTTGCTGTTTTGACTGTCAGTTTCAAGTATTGTTTGTGCGCCTTTGAACAAATTTGGCACTTTGATAGGAAAAGTCCTACTGCATAATCCTGTGGAACAGAATTTCAACAAAACATTTTAGTTAAACGTTGGTGACAAATTACTCGAATAGATTTTCAAGAATTATGCCAAAGTAACATACTATTTTTTGTTTAAAGCACGATAATACGTATAAAAATTCTCTTCCACATGTTTATGTGCTGTATATTCAAGATAGCTCATAAAAATTTTCAATGAAATATCTCAAGTACTTTTTGAGAAAATGCACCATAGTTTTTTTTAGATAGCAAAAAGCATGATAATACTCAAAGACAAAAGAATTCTGAAAAAATTACACAGTATGTAAGCAAGCATCAGTAACTATCGCACCAAATTTCAGTGTTCTAAGTTAGAAAATGTAGGAGCTATAAATACTTTTTCGAAGTTATATTTTGCACCCTTAAACATATGGCAATGTTAATTGAAATTGTTGGTCATTTTTAAGAAAATACGAATGATAAAACTTTTTCCGTACAAAGAGTCGTTTGGAGTGAGGAAGTTCTTTTTATTCTCGAGTTGCATCTTTGAAATAGGTATATTTAAATATCATGTTTGGTCTCAAAGTGTGTTTTTGTCGGTGAAAATTCGATATTGAATATTTTGATGGAATACGATGCTTTCTTCTTCTATAAGTAGTGTTAGAGTGAGTAAAAATGAGATTTTTGGCTTCTCACTAGCCCATTTTGGCACGTTAATATCCGTTAACAAAACTTAGCGTATAATAATTATTTGTTTACAGTTTTGTTAAGACTGTCTACGCTCTGTTCTTCTAGTCTGCCCATAAGATATGCATTATCAGTTATGTCATCGTGAAACTTCTAAACCTTAAATAAAAAGAAATTTGTTTCAAAGTCGCGATCATTACTCATGGGATTGACCTTTGTTGTAAGGGTTACGTCAGAATGAACTGAAGTTTGGTCACATTATCTAAACGTACAAATATGAACAATTTGTACATGTGTCAAAACAGTTGTATGTTCATCGTGGACTGATAAACTCCATGAGTCACATTATTCTTCTTGGCAGTGTTTCAGCCATTTGCACTAAGATAGCTCCGATTTGATTGGACGATTCACAAACAAGCTTCAGTTTAGAAGGGCATGACTTACTTTATATCTTTGTAATTGGTGTTCTCAGATTGTTATTATCATAAGAATATACGTAAGAATGTATTCAAATGTTAATATTTTGCTTATAACATCTAGGTGAACAGATTTTGCCAAGCTAGATAGATGCTTAATCTCCTTTCTGTGTTTTGGTACTATTAATTGAATCAGAACTTCGATGCTTTATCGTCAAAATTGATTTTCTGAGTATATGCCATGTAGTTTTTGGTATATAACCTTGGTTACGCAATCGCTTTCCTGTAGTACCTGCTTGGTTAACTTGATAGATGGCCTGGTTGCGTAGTCTCCTTCTGTACCTATGTTTTATTTCTATTATTTCTTTTGTTTTGGGGATGGAATTTTGGGTCGTAAGGATGAAAATCCAGTTTAGTTTTACCTGGCGATTGAAGGAAACCACGAAGAAAAACATCAGTACTCGAAATTTGAAACCATGACCTCCAGAAAGGTGGCGGCGTGGCCGTGCGGTTAGACCGTTCGCCTATCACAAGGCGGCCCGGGTTCGATCCCAGGGTGGGCGTAGCGGCGTCTGGGCGGGTTTTCTCTGGATTCTCCGGTTTCCCCGCCACCAACTGCTTCATTATCATCTTTCCCTTCACCCATTTCGCCTGCGTTTCATATCATCCTCTTCTTCACTCTCATACCTCGTGCTGGGCTGACCAGCCGCTTCCAGGTCTTCACTCTGTCCAGTTCATAGGCTCGTCTGCTGCCGGAAACGTATCAGGCCCTAGGCACTGGCTTGTCGGTCCTAGGTTGTGCAAGTCTTACATAAAGGGGGGGGGGGGCAATCAGATAAAGAAGAAGACCTTCAGAAAGTCTGTGATATATCGCTCAGTGGATATGTGACTTACTATATTTCATTTTACTTTAAAATGAATCTGTTTATAAGTTTGTTTCTAATTCCTGTATGAACTCGTCACCCTGAGTGGTACACTTGATTGAGCTTTGTCTTTTTGAGTCCAAGGTTACAACTTTGATCTCAGTTGAGGACGTGACATTTAAGAGTGCTTAAAGACAACATCTCATGTCAAAAGAGCAATTACGGAACAAAATTCGGGGACACCGACACACTGGTATGAGCTTGGCACTTGCCAACGGTAGTAACTTTTAATGCCATTCTCAACAAGCCGAGTGCAAAGGAGTAGCTTGTCTACTTGTATTCCAGAACTTGTACCGCGATTCATGAGGGAAAATTCTAGAGGATTTTCTCCATCCTGAAAGAAAATGACGCGGTTCATACGTAGATGAAAATACGCGAAATACATTATTGAGAGCCCCTGAAGAGGGAAAAAAAAAGAGTCCATGGTGTGTGTGTAAACATATAACTCAAAAACTAAAAGTCGGTTGAATACGAAATTTAATATTTAAACAACTTTCAAGAATGCGATACGAAAGAAGAAAAAAAATTTTTTTTTTTTTAAAATGGCTACGATTTTGATTAAAATATATGTTTAAGATATTTTAACGAGAAGTGATATGTATATCTTGAAGGGATTAGCCTCTGAAGCGCTCTTCATTCTGGATGACTTTTGCATTGCTGGTAAAGGGTAAGAGAAAAAATCTTACCACACAAAAAATGTAGATCCCGTTAAAACACACAATTCATGTCAAATAACTTTTTTTTAAATAACCATTTCAATATCCCTTGTATTTATTGATTTAAATTTTCAAATATTGATGGTTTCCTCAAACAGAAAATCGTTATTCGTTTTTTAATGCCCTGGCCATGCAAAGAGAATGACATTTCAAAACCATTACTTTGCGATCGCTCTTAAAAGATTTGACAATCACTTAAGCTCGCCTACCACCTAGGCGGCCCGGGTTCAATCCCAGGGACCCGCATGTGGTATTCGTGGTGGACGAAGCGGCGTCAGGGCGGGTTTTCTCCGGGTGCTCCGGTTTCCCCCGCCATCTCATTCCACCGGTGCTCCATCTTCATGTATCATCAGTGTCACCGCCTGCGGTGCCGTAGTAGTAAAAGCGGGCGTTAAACACTACAACAACAATCACTTAAGCCTACTGCATTCTCTTATTCCCATTTTGCCTACAAGGAAATATGTGATATAGCCGTTACTACAAACATTTATCTCCATTAACATGAACTGGAAAGAAAAGCAAGAGGTATAAGGAATTGCTTGTACAAGAGTGAGTAGAGAAAGTCTTACGAGAGAACACATTCAATTGGCCCCAAATCATGCATTTTAGATGAAATTTGTATATTGTATTTTTGAGCGGAATGCGATAGTTACATCTCAGAAATATTGCAGAGATAATAACTTTTACTTCGAATTGAGTTTCCCCTTGTCGGAGACAAGCAGGAGGGAGGTTGAAAGTAGAATTTTACCTCCAATGGGGAAAAATACTACAGTGACTCTACTTGGAAAATAAAATTATTATTATTATTATTATTATTATTATTATTGTTATTATTATTATTATTATTATTATTATTATTATTATTATTATTATTATTATTATTATTATTATTATTATTATTATTATTATTATTATTATTATTATTATTATTATTATTATTATTATTATTATTATTATTATTATTATTATTATTATTATTATTATTATTATTATTATTATTATTATTATTATTGGCAGGGACGGGAGTTGAACGACTTCTGCTGGATGTTTATATTAAGCCCAGCAAATGTCACCGAAGCAATTACATTAGCGAAGTTCAGCGAATGTGTTAGTGACCCCAGACGTTTAACGAAGACGTACCGCGGACACACCTGTTCCTGACGTCGGCATCTTGCCACTTCTTCGAGTTTACTTAACGTAATTTACGACAAGGCATTCAGCATCACGATCCACCTCAATATGTGATCCTATCCACCACTAACAGACGCGGTTGTATTTTTACTTTCTCTGCCACTAGCTAGGTATGGCATACCACTCAAAAATTCGATATCGAGATTCCACTAGAAGTAAATGCTTTGAGGCCCCCTTTAAAAAAAATGCAAAATGATTTGCATTAGATAAGTTGTTCTGTCTTGCAATATTGCAACTAGACTTGTCGGAAAATAATTCAAAATAAATTTCTCTTAAATTATAAAATGATGGGTTGTTTAAAAGATGTCCTTGAACACCTTTTCTGAAGCTTTCAAATTTTTTACAGTTCCATATCATGAGGAACTTTTTAACCAAACTGCTTTAATACAACCACAGAACCACAGGATTTGGAGTTTGGGAATCCTTTCTTTCTTTCTTGCTTTCTTTCTTTCTTGCTTTCTTTCTTTCTCTTGCTTTCTTTCTTGCTTTCTTGCTTTCTTGCTTTCTTTCCTTTTTTTCTTTCCCGCTCTTTTTTTTTTTTTTTTTTTTTTTTCATTCTTTCGCTTGAAGTTTAACGTCCTTTAACTTAGTAGATCATACATGAGCGTTTGTAAGGATGGTTTGTACAGCCATGGAATAAAATGATTGAGCGCATTAGAACGGAATATTTCTAAGTCCCAAGTCGTGTTGCAGCGCGGTTTACAAGGTCGATATTTCCAACATACAGTTGAGCGTAATGATGGTCTCTGTTCCATGTTATCACCTGTCAGACAGACAAATAGGACGTGACTTGAATCACCACTCGCATTTGATTTGCGAGTGAGACGATAAATATGGAACAGATACCATCAATGAACCGAGCCGCATGTTGAAAACATCCCCTTGTGTAAACCGTGCTGCAATACGACGTATTCTGCTCTTCTAGTGCGCTCAATCATTTTTCCATGGCTGTACAAGAAGAGAAAGTCATCTGAATGCAACATATGAGCTTTTAGTGTTATAAAAATCCTTTGAGCATCAGTTATGCTACTGCTATATTATAGCCAAATAGTAGAGAAAGTATGTTTTTAATTGGTGTATGGAGTTGCTGTAATTGCATAGGGCTGTCTGGGAAGCTCTTGAGGTATGTATTTTACAAAACCCGACATTATGCAACACTGGTCTTCGTATAGTCGGAGAGTCATACAAATGTGCGTTTAAACATACACCGTTACTTGATATATTCTGTTGGAAACTTGATAGTCAAGGATAATGTTTCTTCGGGCACCTCAACGTGCAACATTCTGGCGATAAAATGTTCCTTACTCAACAAAGAACAGGCCAATTTATCGTGCTTTATTGCATTCACCAAAATATTTGCAAGCCCCTTCCCATCCTTAATTATATAACAAATTCTGGCAGAGAGCAGGAAATATCAAGAATATTTTTGTTCACGAAATAACAAAACATTTTCCTTAATCTTCTACTCTATGCTGAATTTTCGACAAAAATTCGAAAAAAGTATATATTTTAAAATATTTTTATGGAACCTCCAGACATTGTAGAGCCAGAATCCAAATTGTAGTTTTGACCTTCAGGGGCGCATGATAGTGTTTGCAAACACATGTGAAATTTTAAAATTTAATTGCCTCGCAATCTCGTTTGATTACATTTTTGCTGCTTTAAAATACTTCCCATTTACATTTTCTTTCAGTCATAAAATTGCTATTATACGTTGTTTGAAGTTAAATTAAGAGATATAAAGAGCCCTTTTTATATCAAATGTAGCTTTGTATCTGGCGTTTTAACAATGTAACGGTAGGTTATTGATATTAAAACTGTAATATTCTTTATTAATTTTTTCAGGAAAAGCTTTAATGTTTCAGAGTATTTAACACTTGATCACATGAGGAATTAAACGCAAAATTTAAAACGTTCCATTTTCATCACTATAAGGCATTTTACGTTAGAATCAATTTAAATTCTTCGAAAATTATTTTCTTGGAAAGTTAGGTGCCTACTCAAAACATGCTATAGTTATGCTAGAAAAACCTGTGATAAAATTTCGCTTATATTCACTGATATTTGTTGAAATTAGCAATTTAAGTATATATCCTGTAATCTTGGAACACATTAATCCACCCAGATATGAAGAACAGCTTTTAGATGTACTGTGTATCCACTAACATAAAGTTTTAGAATATTCTAAATTTCTATTTTGGTCGTATATCAAGGGAACGTTTCCGGATATAAAGATTTTGTGTTTGGACAAATCACGGTTGCAAGGTTGTCAATCTGTACGATAATTTTAATATGCTGTTAGGTCATAAGATACAGGGAAAATGTACAATATTTTTTAAAGTTGGTAATATAGTAACTATAAAATATTGTAGTGTTTCTTACGTAAAGCGAAATACGCTGTACAATATTCTATGTAGGCATGTTATATTTCTTAATACGGAATCAGCATTATTATGTTGCTTTGATGTTGGCGGTACTTTTAATTAAGCTGGCAGTATTGTTTCAGGCAAAGTAAATGTTGTGCATTCTTGCTGAATCAGCCTTAGCGCAGTCTTTGAGATATTTTCTGCTCCATTTATATACCGCCTTTAACGTCGAAGGTCATATTTGCGACTTTTAACCTCTTGGAACAATTGCTCAAAAGCAATGGTGTTCACTCACTTAACGATGGTTTTGAACTTTGGGTTTTTTATTACTTAGGATTAAATTATTACATTAAATTCACATTGATTGATACTTCCAGACTCAGGATGAGGAATGATCCCTTCTAGCCAGAAATCGAACCCGGGGCCCCTTGCACGGCAAGCAGATGCTCTACTGACTGAGCTACGGATCTTTCAGATCTTGTTTTGTTTTTTCTTTTTTTCTTTCTTTATGTGTTCCATTCATATGTTACCTTCAAAATCGAAGCCCTAATGACGACGGGCCCTTAAACACCGCCACCACCACCGCCACCGCCACTACCACCACTCAAAATCGAAGGTCATACTGGCAGCTTTTAACCCCTTGAAACAATTGCTCAACTCGTTTAAGGGTAGTTTTGAACTGTAGTTTCTATTACTTTGGATTCATTTTTACATTAAATTCACACAGGCACACATTCACACCTCCAGACTCTAGGGAGGATGGGGAACAATCCTAGTTAAAGAAAAATTCCCACCCTTCCGGCAGGGAATCGAACCCAAGACCACGTGCATAGCATAACAGACAGGTGCTCTCCAGAGCTACGAGGCCAACCTCTTTCACATCTTGTTTCAAATATTATTTAACTGTAGTAGATTTTGCTGTCAAAATGCGTGTGGTTTTCATTGAAGAACATTAAATATCGATGGAGCCTTATCTGCAAAGCCGTGTGTATCCTAATACCGTGAGTGGTAAAACTGTATTTTGAAATGTACGATAATTGGAGTAAAATCCATAATGTTGGACTATTGGTATTACTTTTTTCCTTTGTTTTTCATTAGTGGTATACGCAGCTTAAACTGCCTGACACGATTATAAATTACTTACCGCCATGAAACTTTTTTAATTCAGGGAAGCTCAAAGCCAGCATTTCCGATGAAATATTGATATCGATATTGTACACGGTGCATGGTAGAAAAAGTAAAAAGAAAGGAGCTGACGTATTGTGACAAGTGAAAGTCGGGAGATAAACAAAAGAGCATGATGTTTGCGGTGTGAAGTAATGTTGGTCATGTCTGAAGATGCAGGGAACTTTGGACGTTTGCCAAGTTGTGCTGGAGAAGTCGGTTCAGACACAGCTGTGTCTTTCTTGACTATTTCTTCCAAAAATACGAAGCAGATGTTGAATTATATGCACAGAGGTTTGCTGGACGGAGTCCAGGGTGCATTGAGCGGTGGCTAAATTTGGATATAGACATCGACCTGACGTCAGCACTCTCGTAGTTTGCTCATTAATTTGTCGCCCCCGACGGCTGTAAATTGTAAAGTCTTACGTTGCACTTGCACTTGGACACGCCTTTCTTGTCCGTTACACGTGAAATACCACCTCTGTCAGTGTGAATGGCCTCTGAATGAGGGCTTAAGAAGAATGAGTTTAAATTTAATCCCTCGGTATTATTGTACGTATTGACGAACAAGGAAGATTGAGACTAAGTTGACTGACGTCACTTCCAATTGTTAAAAAAAAAAAATAAAAAAAAATTAAAAAAAATAAATTAAATAAATAAAATAAATAAATAAATTAAATAAATTAAATAAATAAAAAATAAACAAAGACTAAAATAAAAAAATAATAAATAAAAAAATAAGAAATAGATCTCCATGAATATGTATTCTAAGATATTTGCTTTGTAAGACGGGTGGCCCGAGAAATAAATGCACGTTTCTTAGTCCCCACTCATTTTATTACTCTATCATTTAGCTTTAAGCGCGGTGGCAGCGTAATGCTCACCAAGCGGAAGACCTTAGTTCGGGGTTCGATTCCCGGTACCAGCGTGGAGAGTTCTCCCGCTGGGAGATCTGGTCCTCCGTGCGCTCTCGTTAGGTCCCTGAGAGGCCATCTGAGCTACTTGACTGAGAAGTAACGGTCCTGGTAGAACTGCGTATAGCGGCCGGGAGGGACCGAGGCACCGACCATGTCCCACCCTCCAGTACTACACCCCACTCATGAGTAGAGGTGGGGGACGCAACGGCCGGGAGATCTACAGACCTATTAGCAGGCGTGTCTTTACAACAACCCTAAAATAGGACAGCAGTCCAACTACTGGATTTTCTCTCAAATTCCCCTTGGACCTACAAGAATACTAGCAATGATTTATGCAAATGTTTATCTCCACTGATATAAGTAAGATAGAGGAATAAGTGTTTGTAGGAATGGTTAGTACAAGAGTAGAGAAAGCCATGTGAGTGTAACACATCAGAGTTTAACATGTGCTGTCAGTGGTGCTGAAATCTTGGTGACCTCTGTTGGACTGTTGGTGTTCAGAATTTTAAAGCCAGGGTATAGCGACCTGCTTTTTAAAGGTTTGACATTGCTTCAGCCTCCTCTATTCTTCTTGTACCTATAAAGAATGCGCATAAAACTTGTTGAAAACCTTATCTCACTGTACATGAAATAGGCAGAAAAATCACCCGTTTTCCCCCAAATGTCGTTAACATTTAAGAACATAATCGGTGGTTGTTTGCTTTTGGAACACAAGCGCGTGCGCGCGCGCGCACACACACACGCACACACACACACGCACGCACGCACACACGTTCACGCGTTCACTTCCAGACTTCAGAGAGGATGGGAATAGTCTTAGCTAAAGAATTATTCTCAGCCTCCAGCCGGGATCGAACCCGGGATCTCTGGATGTGAAAACTAGCATGCTAAGCATCAGTCTACAAAGGCTGTTGTAAGAATCTTTTGTAGAGGAATGGATCGAAGAGGCCATGTGAATGTGATACATCAGATTTATCACAAGTAATATCATAAGACGTCTGATAAATTCTCGAGCGGAGCGAGACTACTAGTTGTTATACGCCATCATTCGAAAAATAACAGAAATATTGTATCTGTCTAGTCACAACGTTGCCGAATAGCCAAATAACCATTTGTTGATTTTAGGGAAAGCTGGACTATGAATCACCTCTAGAGTGAATTGATTACTGCAGGTATACAAACAAAGGCTATTACAGACGTGAAAGAAAGCCGGAAGGGGCACGACAAAGCCATAAGTCTCGTTAGTCATGAGCAGTCAAATGGTTACGTCCAATCTGAACACGCAACCTCCTGATGACATCTGCCCAGTCCATACTATTGTGTTTGTCTCCGTGAGTTTTAAAACTTGGCATCCAGAATGAGTAAGCGCATCCGAAGAAGATATTAGCATCTACTTGTCTATCTCTACAACTCATGGAGTTATGAGAATGGATGTTTAGATACATTTCAAAATCTGACACGAACACTCGCAGGACTTTTTCTACCCATGACAAATGTGCACATGAAATTCATTACATATTACAAATGTTCATAAAAAGTTGTTCTTGTCTCCACGTGATTTCAGATTACGCAATAAGTGCTAAATTAACTTGCAACATGGGACATTTTGAAAGCAATTAACCCTACGATAAAAATTAAAAAAAAAAAAAATAAATAAATAAATAAAGAAAAAAGAAAAGAAAAAAAAAAGAAAGATGCACTTATTGTGTATTTTAATGAGTTCTAAATGTTTTCTGTAGTATGCTTTTGTCTATTTCTTATGGGTTCTTAGTTATATAAAACTATCCATATTCAAATGCAATATTTCAAACAAAATTGTGAATCAAAATCGCCACAAGCATTTTTGAGAGAATAAACTTAATTAAAGCGTTTCACTTTGAATGGTTATTTGGGTTTGGGAGATTTTCTTGAAAATCTTCGAGACACATCTTTGGAACATGGCGAACTTAAATATCAGGCTTGGTATTTTTCGGAAATTTGATTTTTTGAGTTACGCCGTTCATACACACACGCCATTTTTCCCAAAAA
Source organism: Tenodera sinensis (assembly GCA_030765045.1). NCBI lineage: Eukaryota > Metazoa > Arthropoda > Insecta > Mantodea > Mantidae > Tenodera > Tenodera sinensis. Next base: position 35,260,945 of record CM060969.1, on the reverse strand, counting down.
TTCTTTGGAGGTTAGTGGGGATCAAAAAGGGGCGGTAGTAATTTGCACTGAAAAATGTAAAATTGCACCAGGGTAAATTGCACTGAAAATGACGGAGTTTGTTAATTGCACCAAATTCAAAATGTTAACTGCACTGAAGTACTGAATTTATTATGTGTAAATAGCACTGATTACCATTGCTATGTTCTGGCAGTTTTCTAGGCTGTACTCAATACCCATCACCAGATGTCGCGGTGAATACAGGGTAGTTTTTATTTCCACCACCAGGGGTACTTCTACTGCTGCACTTTACCAGTAATGTCTGCAGTTTGTCATTGGGTCTAGTGCTACTGAGTTAGCTGTAATCTCTATCAGCAATGACATCAGTTGTGTGTTGTGCAAGTGAGCGAGGCAAAGAGTTAATAATTATTATAGATTATTTTAAATTTTATTACGACAGTCAACTGAAAAGTGGTGAAGTGAAATGGAGGTGTACGTTTTGAAAATGAAACACCGAAGTTTATACTATAGGGAATAACAGTAATGTTGTTAGAAGCAATTTGGTTCACAACCACAATAAAGATGTAGATAAGTTGCAACGCCAAGTACTTAGTAGTAGTGCAAAACAAAAGGCTATGGAAGGTATATCTGCACGCCCAAGCAAAGTGGTTCGATCTGTACTAAAAGAATTTCCTGAATATAACTGTGTAGACATTAGTGATTTAACTGTAATAAAGAGAAATGTATATAATTCGCGGAGAAAGAAATATCCTAAATTTCCCGCTGACAGAAATGAAACTCATGACAAGATTCTAGCTCTCGATATTAAGACAAACTTAGATGAGCAATTTGTAATGCATAACGACAAAGGTAGTAGGATTGTAATATTCAGCTGTTGCACTAATTTGAACTTTTTAGTAACGTGTGCTTTGGTATATGTTGACGGAGCATTTGACTATTGCGCCAAGTTCTTTTATCAAATGTTTACACTTGACGGTTTTAAGAATGGTCACTATGTGCATTTGGTATTCTGTTTACTTCCAAATAAAGCCAGATATCCATATCAAATTATATTTCGCATTATCTGTGACGAGTGTAATGAACAATTAAATAAGACATTTGAGCCCAGAATTATAATTTCGGATCTAGAAATAGCTCTACATGATGCAGTGCGAACCGTGTGGCCGAGTACTGAAATCTTTCTATGCAGATTTCACTTAACTAATGCATGGTGGAAAACATGCAGCCTTTAGGGCTGGCAGGTGAATACAAAGATAAGGACTCAATCATTGGACACTGGTTACACTATGTGTTTCCGTTAGTATACTTGGAACCATGTGAAGTAGGTGATTCGTTTGTACACAATTTGATGACACTGCAACCCGAAAGTGAAAACGTTGTAAAATTTTGTTCTTACTTGATACAAAATTATATTGACCAAAGTGCCAATTTTCCTCCCCTTATGTGGGCAGCCAAATCGGCAGACACTGGACGAACTACGAATGCATGCGAATCTTTTCATTCGCATTTCAGTGCAAGCTTTAGTTCCGTCATCCATCTTTATATGTATTTGTGGAAGAGCTAACATCGTATAAGACCGAGGTGTATATAAAAATAAACAGCTCCGAAAAATCACACACGGGAAAAAATTATTTCGCAATAAATAATCAGCACTACATTGAGAAACAAATCAGTAAATATACACAGGGTCAAATTGAACGCTTCGCATTTGTCAAGAGCACCAGTTATTATTTTTCAAAGTGAAATAAAAAACAGTCAGTCGCGGTGCAAAAACATCCAGCAAGCTTCATCAGTGTAATCTGTATCCGAGCTATATGTTCCAGTGCAGCTTACACGGTAAGTACAAAAACAAACAGTGCTATTTACCATGTGTAACTTTAATGGTTCAGTGCAGTTTTCATAGTGGACTAGAGACCTTCAGTGCAATTTCCAATCACCCTCAAAAAGTGTATCTCCGGCGAAACTTTGCTGACAAATTTTTGGATGGAAAACACCACCTCCTCTACTCATTGTAGTAGAGAAAATAATACAATCAAAAACTTTCAAACATGCCCGTCAGTTGACCTACAATTTTTGAGGGTGGATTTCGTTGGATTTCAAAACGTAAATTTTGGTTGAAATATCCATATCAAATTAGGGATGGAATTCAATACTTTCTCTGCGTGTTGATTTGAAAGTAACAACATAATTCGGACAGAAAGAGATTAGACCTAGTATGTATCAATACGCCCTCTTCCAAAAGGGATATTAATTATATTTAACGCAGCCATTTTCATATATTTAAAAGGGTTTGAACTCATTGTTTATCAATTTACATATCCCAAATGTTTGTGCACAGCTTGATAATAGCTAGATGTTTGTAAGCTCGTATAATCCGTGCTCTTTTCAGCTACTTAAATCACGTAATTATCTTCATGTCGAAGGTTAGGATAAAAAGAAAAACAAGAATTGCTGTTATTTTTTATTTCCGTGCTATTTTGGAGGAACAGGTTTGAGTGATAAGCAAGGCTAGAAGGTGAACAAGTGAAATCTAAATTACTTAAATGGAGAATGATTAGTTTTAATGTGAGTTTCTCTTTCCAAATTGATTTCAAATTGCATTTAGTCGCCTCACTTACATCAAAACAAGATCGTTTATGTATGCATAGCGTTAAACTGGGTACGTTCGCTCGGTTGAGGGAAAGCTTCTGTAGTCTTGGTAATTTTTGTTGTTATGAATATAATCCTAATAAACGTCCTTTGTTTTATGTCGATTTCAACTTGAAATGTGCCGACAACGAGGCCCTAACAGGCCAACAATATGTTCAATCTTCGAGTGCTGTTTATCACCTATTTTACCAACTCCACTCTACAGAAAAAGTGAAAGAAATGGGTGAAATTATGCCCAAATGAGCCAGGGTTCTCTGCGATGAGAATACTTCATAGAAAGTGAACCACTTAGGTACAAGAGAAACTAATGGAAAATCTTCAACTACTTCTTAGATATCCATGTTATATACATTTTAAAAACCAAACAAAAATACTGTCAGATTTAATAATTATATAACGGTTTAATGCTAAGCGAAGTATGTTTACTTTGCAACCAATATTAAACCCTCCTTAATGTAGTAATCACCTTGGGCCTTGATATAATATACCGACTTTTATAACAATCATATCCTCTTTAATATAACAATGAATATAAATATTAATATTTACTGTTCCCATGGATTATTGTGCAACTGTCAATGACGATGGTTTGATGTAAACAAGCACAAGATCGCTGGCTGCTACAACTTACGTAGTTATAACAGATTATGATTCCTCATTCAGTGGATTCGTTTCGTAAATGCTTTAATGAAGCGATACCTTTCACTGCGTACTGTAATTTGTTTTTACATATGTAACTTCTGCAAATTATTCTTACGAAAGCTCTCTTTCCCCCTCTTCATATTAATCAAGATAAATGTTTGTAGAAATGATTTTATTATACATTTTGTTATAGATTTAAGAGATACAGAAAACGCCTTAGTAAAATGTTTAAATGCGGCATGTTATGTTAGCTTTCAATTCCATACTCCTATTTAACATGGAGAGAAACAAATGAATGGTGACAGCATCACAAAAACCGAAAAGCTGAAACCAATATCAACGGATACCGAGCGAAGAGGCTCCTTTGCAGCGCTCAGGACTAGCATTCGGAAATTCCGGGTTAGACCCCTTGTGGCCGACCAATCTGACCAAAGGTTTATTTCGGTTTTCCTTGATCATTAGGCTTATGTTGAGTTGAATGCTTTCGTTCTCGCGACTTCCGGTCCTTCCATTTCCTTTCATCTTCATTTCAATCCGCTCTTTTCAGGCTCGTAAATGTCGGCCATGGGCGAGTCTGGCGCTGCTGTGTGGAAACTTTACACACTGTAATTGCTGTTCTGGGCGTAGGTGTGGCTTAAAGTCATCTGAACTACTAAGGGAGGGTGTAGTCGAAACTCCTGCCTGAAACTTATTACATACTTGGCATATAATTAGAGAAGGTTATGTGATATTAAATAACTTTTAAGATCTGAATGATACCGAGACATTTGTGGTGTATTCACCTTCCTGTGTTATCATGTTTGATTTAATAGGAAAATTAGTTTATGAGCATGTAACTGTTGATCATACAGTCAGGTGTCGAATCTTCTATTTGGAGACGCTTACTTAATTAGCTGCCTTTCCCCACCTCCTCTTTCATTCGCAGGGTGAATCATACCTGCGGCGTGTAGACTCCCAAGCAGTCAGTATCCAGTGATGGACACAAACAGGAGATTCCATGACAGTTTCTAAGTTATAACTTGAATTTTCTAGGAATGTTCTCAGAAGACCTCTTCATTGTGGATGATTTTGCATAAAAGCTAAACAGCAAGAGACAGACAAAAGCTTACTAAACAATGTGGATCTCGTGAAAACACAATTATCTTTCTTTTGAGTGAACCACTTCCGAAATATTCTTAATTATTTATTTGAACTTGCCAGTACTTACATTTTTTATTAGGAATATGTTATTCATTTTTTATGTAGTGGCCTTTCAAAGAGAACGTAACTTCAATGACATTGCATAGCAACCAGCTCTTAAAACATTTCTGTATCGCTTAAAGCCTACTGTATTCCCATATTCCCCTTGCACTTACAAGAACATAGCAATAAGATAATTTGTAAAAGTGCTTATATTGATTAAATGAAGCAGATGGAGAAATAAGCACTTGCAGGAATGTGTATAAGAGTGAGTGGAGCTCTACATATATTTGCGAACAGAGCTTCTCTAAATTGAACTATACTAGAAGTGTATTGCAATAGGTTACGCGACGGTCACTTGGTGTATCTTCTATGGCTATGCACGTCGACTTTGTCCCCAAATGTTGATAGACCTGTTAAACGTAAGCAGTACCAAGCAAGTCACGAATGAACCAATATTTAGCGCATAAGTTTTGAAATTGCTTTCGTAAATCAAACGTATACACACGCACGTACATGTCACCAACCCGTCACTGCAACACAATGAACGGCTGGGGGTTAAAGAGTGGCAAAGTCCGCGTATAGCGGAAGGAGGTAAACCCAACCTCCCTATTTCGCAAACGGATATCGCTGCACTACATATTATGTAAACTGCTGTTTACATTGTAGATATTGTGATTGTGACGTCGGACAGGTACCTGTAATATCGTCATCTTTCTGTACCATCTGCTTAATTTGTGTTACATTTCGATGTTAGCAGCGATTATCCAATCTGTTATTTACCTGACGATTGAGGAAACCACAAAGGAAGAGAGGAAAAAACAGCATACGCTGGTATATGAGGGCTGAGGCCGTCTATGCGACCCACAGATACTATAAACTTTTCGTGCAGTAATGTATTACTGGTTTACACAATGTCGTTTGGCCATCATTATCACGATTTTCTTTGAATTAAAAGCCTATTTTAGTTGTATGATTCACCGGTGGAAAACCACTTCCTGAGAACTCTCACTCAGGAAGTCCGACCTCGGTATGCCTGTACACGAAGAGTGTGTTAAAGTGGGTAGGACAAAACCGATTTTCAATTGATAACCACTCTCGTGAACTGAAGGTGCAGGCGACAGTTAGTGCATATTTATTACCAATGTCATTGCTTTACGTTGGTGGATTACAGAGCCCACGCCTCTAGTGTTGCTAAACTAAAAGAAAGGATGAAGAAACACAGACTTAGCCAGCTGCCGACGGAATTCATTACCACAGATCTATCTGTGATATTGTTCTCTTGTTCCCTTTGTCCAGCAACATCACCGATGCACGTGTGAATTTTGTATATAAAATTTGATTGTTAAATTCTCATGAATTTCTCTACTTGCTTATGGTGGGTACACAAACTATTCTTACAAAACCATTTTATTTTCTCTACTGGTAAGTAGAGGAAGTATTGTATTCCACCCAAAAATTCGATGTCGAGATTTCACCGGAAATAAATGTTTTGAGGCCCCCTGAATAAAAAAACACTTTCAGAAAAAGGTCAGCGTGTGTGTTTGTGTGTGTGTGTGTGTGTGTCTGTCTGTCTGTCTGTCTGTCTGTCTGTCTGTCTGTCTGTCTGTCAGTCAATCTGCCTATCAATCTGTGGACAGCATAGCTCAGAAACGAAAATTCGGTTAAAAGCCAAAGTTGGTATTCAAGTTCAATGTCTTTCAAGGATGCAACACGAAGATTTTGAAGAAAATAGCCCTACCCTAAACTACCCTTTATATGGAAAATTTTGATTTTCTTGAAAATGGCTTCAACGATTTTGATTAAAATGTCATGTTTAAGATATTTTTGTGACAAATGAAATGTATATCTTGAATTTTCTGGCTATAGCCTATGTAGTCTTGTTTACTCTGTGTGTTTTAAACAAAATATATGTCCAAATATATATTTTTTGTAGAGTGAATCATTTCGTAGATACTCCTTGTTATTTGTGTCAGTTTCGGAAAACAAAACTTTCGCGAACATCGTTGTTCATTTTTTGTATGTTAAGCATGCAAAGAGAACGGGATCTCAAAGCTGTCAAATACTTCTTTTCTTCTTTTGAGTGAACCATTTCCGAGAGTCATTATTTGTTTGAATTTGCCAATACTTATACTTTTCTCAAACAGGAATATGTTAGTTTTTTTTATCTCTTGGCAATAAGATACTTTCTGAAAATGCTTATGCGGATTAAAATTTAGTAGATAGAGAAATAAGCATTTGCAAGGATAGTTTGTGCTTATATAAGAGTGAATATAGCTTTACATATATTTGCGAACAGAGTTTTTCCAAATGGAACTGCATTGAATGTCTGTATTGCAATAGGTTACGCGACGATCACTTGGTGCATCTTCTGCACTTCGACTTTGACACCAAATACTGACAGCCTTCTTAAACGTAAGCAGTACCAAAGAAGTCACTAATGAACATATGTTTATCGCATAAAAGTTGAAAATGCTTTCGTGAATCAAACGTAACGTAGTACGTATAAAAACACCGCCACTGCAACATAATACACGCCTGTGTTAAAGAGTGGCAAAGTCCGCGTATAGTGGAAAGAGGTAATTCCAACCTCCCCTCTTTCGCAAACTTTGGACATCGCTGGTCTATAATTTGCCACATTGAGGAAACTAGACTATATATGTTCTGTTTTAAAAATGAATCTACAATACAATATAAATACATGCTTTTATGACTCCATTGGGGCTTAAATGATGTAACAAAGAACTAATAGCAAGTTTCAAAAGTTGATTTTCTTGATGCGCCCTTATTTTGATGCGTGCGAAGTGAAAGGAATGCTGCTTATTTGGCACCATCGCAACTATTCTGTCGGTTCACATGCTCGGCCGCGCAGTCAGCTAACTTAGCCCTCGTAGCCGTGGCCGCTGGAGCGTATGTCTGACGCTCCGCCGTGCAGAGGATTGTGGATTCGAGTCTTGCCTCGCCTCACATTAAAGAGGTCCGAGTTCGAGTTGGCTAAGGTGAGTTTAGGCGGATAGGTAAATACGAATATCGGCTAAGCGCTATAGACCCCAGGCTCGCTTGAACATTTCACCCATTTCATACGTTCATCCGTCAATATGACGTATCCGGTTAAGCAGAGAGGGGGGTGGGGGAGGCCAAGAAAGAAAAGAAAAATAACTTTTGCTCTCCTATATATATCAACACTTCCATCTCAGCATCAACTTGGATGCTCTGAAGTTTTCGTCTTGAGTCAACGTTTACTTCAATAAAAATATTGCATGCATTAGAAATGACAGTCGCTTAAAGGGGATCTGAAAATGTATCGGTTGACTTTCTGGAACGGCAATATGTTCTGGACTAAGCTTACAGTTCACATTAACTGACGAGACGGGAAGAAATGCAACAGCAGAAAAAAAAAAAAAACATTAGAATATACAAGAAACTGTTTTAAAATTAGGGGTAGAACGCGAAATTCTGTATTTTTTCAAGAGGGGAAAATTGGCCATCCTTTAGTAGGGAAAAGTTAACCCTTTTTATTTTGGACAAATTCAGCAATATTCTCTAACTTTTCTATTTTTCTGAATAATCGCCATCGGTCGCACACAGTGATCTATTTGTAAGCAGCGTTTGTTTTTTTCAGTGACCCCAAAACGTGCATTCCATTGAAGTTTCTATATCAAATAAAAATAAGGAAGCAGTCATTGTGCCCGTGTATATTTTGCCGTGCGTTAAAACACAAGCTCACAGTAGATTTTGCTGAACATTTACGCAGTTTCTTGCTTTACAAGCGAGTGAAGTAAATATATGGCCTTCGTGTAATTTATGGTGCAGAGACAATGCTATAGGTGTTTTACGTACTTCTACCGTCTGACATTTTGGAAGGTCATAGAATGCATGTATACGAGTTTATCTCGGTGTTATGAGCTTTATTTCAAGGCCTTCTGTTAATGTTTCTTAGTTTATCTGTCCCTCACTAGGTGGGCGAGAGCCAAGGATAAACTGAAGTTAGTACCTAATTGCTTGTTGCTCACGATAACAGTTCTGAATACGTGTTTGAAAACGAATGGCATTACACACATTAAACTGTTGTTGAAATCTGAACATTGCTCCGTTAAAAAGGGACCAATATCGTGTGTACCTCTGCAAGGCAAGCATGTGTAAATTGCTATGATAACTACAGTTGCAGAACGTTCAATGTCTTAAAATCTGATGTACAACTTCCTCTATCCATTAGAAATGTACATACATTTCTTATGTATTATAGCATGTCTTAAAAAAGTTATTATGTATCCACTGAGGGGGACTTAGCACCTCGACCGAAAGGCGATCTTTCGTGCCTATGCCCTTGATGGGGCACCCCCCGGGAGGGTGGATGAAGCGAATGGATTAAAACAGCACAGGCCTTATGGAGTTTTACTTTTTGTGCATTTACTCATTTTATGACAGGTTTGTCTAAATTCATGTACATTAATAGGAATATGTACTTCTGGTAAAGTGTACTTATAACAGGTATTAAAAGCAGCGATTTCCTGCTATATTCACTGTTTTGCTTTTACTTTAAAAGCATTGGCGTAGTAATGACATGAAAAACAAATGATATTAGCGCTGTGTTCACTGTCGTTATGTGGCAGCACTTAATGCACTAACATCTGTGTTGTTTTTTTAACTGTACGGAATAAATTTTCCAATGTTTATCACAGAGGAATGACTTTAGAATACAAGAAAGTATTGGTCTCCACTTTAAAAGAATTTAGCATCGAAATCAAGGGAGAAAAAATGCTGTTTCAATACGCAGGGAGAACAAACGTTATTACAGTTTTTGTGTTCTGGGATGGTTCAATATGTTTATTCTTCTTCTTTCACTGATTACCCTCCCCTTAAGTAGGACTTACACCCCCTAGGGTCAGACGCCTGTCGGTGAACAGAGGGACCTCTGGACCAGACAGAGTGAAGACCTGGAAGCAGGTTGTTGTAGTATTTAACGCCCGCTTTTACTACTACGGCACCGCAGGCGGTGACATTGATGATACATGGAATGAAGATGGAGCACCGGTGGAATGAGATGGCGGGAGAAACCGGAGCACCCGGAGAAAGCCCGCCCATACGCCGCTTCGTTCACCACGAATGCCACATGCGGGTCCCGCCTAGGTGGTAGGCGAGCGGTCTAACCACTCAGCCATGGCGCCGCCATTATACTTCAGGGAAGAATGAGGAATAATCCTGGCTGGAGAAAAATTCCTAGCCCCCCTGCCGGGAATTGAACCCGGGACCCCTTGCACAGCAGGCAGGTGCTCTACCAGCTGCGCTACGGGGCCAGCCAAGATGTTTATTAGTTTTCTGATTTTTTGAGAATCACGAACTTTTTTATTTTATTATTGTTATTACTTTTTCTTGTATGGTATTTACAAAATTATTTTATACCTATACCTATGCCTTTACTACAGCATTTTTTATAAGATAATTAACAATGTGACCAGCATGTGATACACGTATGGGGAAATAAATTTGTAAGTTGTCACAACTAGGCGTTCATAACTATAGAGAAACACTTGAAAATTGCTGATTTTGACATCAAATCAAAATCCGTTTTTGTGCAATCTGAGGTATTGTAACAAAAAAGTTGACCGGATATGGATTCTTTCCAGGGTTCTCCGTTATCCTAATAAGAAAATGGCGGATAGCTTTCAACTTTATGGATTCTGGCTTCATTTGAGCATCACTTTATTCATCCGATATGATCTACCAGGTTAAAGAACGTTAAACTTCAAGCGGGGGAAATAATTATCCAATTAACAACATGAAATGAATTTTTAATTAGTTTATGTTTTAGTCCTTTGGTAATACCGGTACTTTGAGTAATGACGGAAAGTGTCATTGGTCGCTGAACTGTAGGGTTTCTTAATGCCATTTTATCATTTTTAGCTATTAAACCGCACTTACGTGCACTACGGCATTCACACTACCAGACTGCGGGAATAGGGAAGGAATCTGGCTATACAAAAATTCCCGGGAATTGAACACTGGAGCACTGGGTAGAGAAGATGGTATACAGGACCGCAGAGGCAGTGTTGAAAAGCGTCAGAAAACTACAATGTTGCTTGTTCTTCCTGCACTTAAAAATGAGAATTTGCACTCTGTAAATTTGGAAGTGTAAAGATCCTTAAAGGAGACGAATGCTTTTGGAGTCACTTCAAATAGAGTATGACAGAAATTGCATTGCATACGGTAATGAACTCCGCGTGTTTTCGAAGTAAGTTTTATCTATCACTTATGGCTTCATAGTCACACAAAACTGAGTCAGAATGGCGTACGTCTTCAGACAATTCAAGATAGCATTTTATTTTACATACCTATTTGTAAAACATGCGATATTTTAATCAAAATCGTTGTTAATATTTCTGAGAAGATAACACTTCACGAACATTGTTTCTGTACTGCGTAGTTTGGCAAAGAACAACTTCAAAGGCATATTACAACGCAGTGTGCCAAATGTAAGTGAACTAGGGTTTAGTAAAAGGTTGCAGAAAGCCAATAATTGTTGGAAAGTCCCTGTCATCACAGTGAAAATCGTATTCTTTATGCGCCCAGTTCTTAAATTGGTGGATATAATTTTTGTTATATTTAAAATGAGCTTGTGAACTGCCAAGAGAACACAAGCTTGTGAAACTCAGATTTAAAGTAAGAACATTTGGCACTAGGGTATGCTGACAAGTTAGTATGCTGCCTATGAGACAGACTGTATGCTTTCGACCTTGTGGATGATTATTTTTAAGTTTCCCAAACTTCTCTCCCAGTATTGATAGGTATTTTGGCAACACCGGGGGAGCTTTTGGAACTGATTTGTTCCTAACATATGGCGAGTTACTGGAATGTGACAGCTTATGGCGATATTTGGAGAAGACACAGATTTATTTCGCAATAAAAAAAAGGTTGGGAAGAAGTTGGGAAAACGCCAGAGTTTAACAGGTGATCCACAAATATGTTTCGTTTTCTTCTGAGAAATGTGTGGAGGGATATGTTGCTAACAATACTTCTCTCATGGATACTGCTAGGTCCATCAGAAAAGATATGATAAGATAGATTTCCGTGCGCTGCAAGTGTGGAGTAACTACTATTTAAGTTGGATTGTCAGTTATCTCGCCTAACACTCCTAGTCTTTAAGGTGATAACTTATGAACTTTGGAAATTCTGCATTTTTAAGCAGATTTTTACCATATATTTGTGATATATTCTATAAAAAGCTTACAAATTTCCAGGCCAATTCCTTGAGTAATTCCTCACTCTATAGGAGTAGGTCTCTTGTCATGGCCGATGCCCTGACAGTGACCTCCGGCGTGAGGTATACTTATTTATCTTATGTTCTGCTTTTTAATCTGAATTAAAATTTTCTTGGGATGCAATATTCAAACTTTTGAACTCAACATTTCATTTTTGCCTTACAAACATACCTGTCTTACAAACGTATCACATTATTTCATTAATTACTTTAGAAACAAATTTCTTATCCTTTATTCAGGAAATCTGGTACCTGTTTTATAAACCAAGCTATATTGTAACAAAGACGACGAAATCCGTCCTTCTACTTTTCTATCACTTTATTGCCTTCTAAACATTTGCAAAAAAAAAAAAAAAAAAAAATTCTTCTCGTCGTTAACACAGTCTACATTCTTTAATGCTATCACACTAACAACTTTTAAGTTGGAATTAGTTCTTTCAGCGTCTTTCGTCACTTTCTACGACGATACAATCACTCGATGCTCGTTAAGTCTTCTTTGCGACGACCGACGTATCTATCACAGCGACATACACACGCACAGCTGTCTCGCACTCACTGACACTGACCTACGTCATGTCAGTAACTATCTAACTGCTCTGCTGTTCCTTTGCCTCCTTATATAGAGGGGATGACGTCACACAGACACTTCTCGATCCACACACACACACCGGCGATCACGTGGCCAGATCTTTTTCAAAAGTTCTGGAGAAAGCCCTTTTTGTACAGCCGCTTCATTGTTGTTGGTCACGTACACACAAACAGTTGCGCGAGACAACCTGACCTTGAACGCCTTTTCCCGCTCGCAGGCCCGGCATGTGGCGTGAAGCAGCTTGAGCCCCGTTCGTCCTTTGTTGTACGCAGAACCCGGCGTCGCAATTTTATCTAAATTGTTTCTTCATATATTCGTCTACATATAGAAAACAAACAAAACGATTGTTTAAGATTTGTAACTTAACACGCAAAATAATGAACAACATAGTCAACAATGAATAAATAAATAGGACAATAAAATATAACATAACACTGTTTAACAATGAAGAATTAACTGCTTTTTATGTAATAAAAATAATTTCTAAAGATACGTACTTGGTCAGTTTTACATTCCTGAGCGTTTCCAGCATATCTGTTATCCATTTTATCTTAAGACTCCTTGGTAAAATTTTCAAAGTAATTGCTAAAGGTTTTCACCACAAGAAGCAATTTTAGTGATAACGAACACTGAAGATAAAAAAAAAAAAGAATAGAACTATTCTAACGGTAGAGTTCTTTTAATACTTCGAAAACTGCATTATATGTAATTTGAAATGTATTTCTGGTGAAATCTCAACAGGTATCGAATATTTGGGTGGGATGCTCACATATGCAGCAGAGAAACTAAAAACAGCTTGTAATTTTCCGCAGGGGTTTGAGTCCTGTTTAACAAAATAAAAGGTAGCAGTGTTTGCATTGCGTACATGTTTGGGAAGAACATCTTTGCAATTATCTGCAGTGAATAGCTTGCACAATTACCGTATAATGACAAAGCGATCAGACTTACTGACCTTGTGGGTTCGATGCTAGTGTATGTTCATATTTCCCATCCGTAATCTAGAAGTGACGTGCACTTCATTGCTGATTTGTGTCCTGTAATAAGCATGCCTGCATGTAGTAATTACACGTCTGGTAGCTGCACTTTAATGGACCTCTTCATTAAAATGCAGCTTTCCACCAATCAGAACGAAGCGCAACTGTCCACTATTCTCGTACGTTCAATCGAAGATCAATGCGAGTTTAGCAAAAGTAAAAATGTTGGACACGAGTAGGGAAAAGTAACTTATACCGCCGGAAGTGTCTGCAAAGGCACACGGTACGACAATAACGTATTGCAACAAAAATCGAGATACATGTACGAAAATACCATGCACAATTCATTGGTTGGAGAAAAATCAAACTGCATACCTTCATTTTCAGAAAATGTATTGCTGGTTAGTTCGAAAAATTGTCGCAAAGTATGAAACCATCGACCTTTGGACTCTATTTGAAAACCAAATTTTCACGGTCGGGATCAGAATAAAATCAATACTACGTCTGTGCACATATCACACTCTTGCCTGCTGTTTTACTGCTTGCAGGGTCAATGCACTTATGGACTCGGGTAACCATAGAATATTAAAATTAGTTTCTAAATAGTTTGTATTTAGACACATACTCGAGCATGAATAGTAGTATGGTACTTGACTAGCAATTAAGATGCTCGTATAAAAATTACGAAACTCGCATCTTAATTACTACCATTATACTCTCGTTGCATAATATACTATTAACGTGTTCTGAATGTCATTGTGGCAGTGGATAATTGCAGATCAACTGTTAGTCTTTATTTCCTTTGTTTCTTATTAGTGTTTGTAGCATCATGGCTAACATAATTACATCGGCTTGCTTTCTAACATTCTCGATAGACAAACAGTTATTTGAAATAATTTCTTGTTTCTATGTAGGATAGAAGGAATCGGATAGAAAACTGAAAATAGTTTTGTATGGAACACTCTTGATGCAATGATTCAGTGGCAACTTGCAGAGGGGGACATAGCACCTCGACCGAAAGGCGATCTTTTGTGCCTATGCCCAATGGATGGATGAGGCGAATGGATCCGTAGGGTGGCTGAAACGTTACCGCTACAGAGCAGAGGGCAAAGTCCCTACCTTTTCACAATTAGGACTACCTCGGCGGAGGCTGTCTCAACGGTTTTCTCCAACCCCTTCGGGTTCGTACTCCAAAGGGGGACGCGGGACTCGGAAACCGGCTCCCCTGCCACCTTCAGGCTTGTACCATCCAATGGGAAACCAGTAGGCTTGCCTTCCAATCCGGGGGACGAGATTTCCAGAGCACATTTGCTCCCCCTGCCGTGCTGCTGCCGCGACGCTCGCCGACGCTTCCAACCCTGAAATAAACCTAATGGGATGAGGAGTGAAACGAAATGATTAATGTAAAGAAATGGAGGGACAGGAAATTCGGAAGATGTGGAAATCCTTCCCAGCATTCACCTGGCGATCCAGGGATACCTAAAAAAAACATGGGTCAGGAAGTTCGGTCACGGGGATCGAACCAGCGACCTCCCGAGTGCGGGCTATACACGTTACCGCCTGAGCCATCCACTCGGTATGAAACACTCTTAAACTAGCTATGAAAATAACTAAAGAGTTATGTGACTCGAGATGTTTTTTTAAAGGTACTAATTGACAGAAACGAGGAAACGAATCGGTTTGATAAGTGAACTAAACACATTTGTTGCTGCAACATCTTCATTATTATTTCTTTTTAAGCAAAGTATATTTTATTTCTTGGAAAAGTGACAAAAACTACTTTTAGATGTATTTTATACTGCTTCATTATGTGTCTTTCACGTGTTCTCAAAATGTTTCAAGAGAATCTACCATAAACTGTAGCTCGCCAGAGTACATTCCAAGTTTATTGATGCGAATTAATTTTGTCCTTCTATCTTCAATAAGCGGCTCGCTTTAACAGATTAACCTAAATATTTTTGCCGTAGATGGCAGGCAACCGCTGTAGACGTGTTATGTTTTAGTGTGTCGTATTGCTTTTCCATCGCCCGTGTTTTGTTTATACTTGCATTTTAGTACTGGCGCCTGCCGCTTGGTATTGCTCAAGCCATCATTTTCATAATCGTTTCAATTGTGTTGGCTTTAAAACACATATTTTCTTTTGCTTCGTGCATCTTGGATAAACAACCCTCCATAAGAAGATATGTCATTCCTATTTTTGCGGTTTGTCCAAACTGGGTCGAATAGATTACACAACATGAAAACAGGAAACAAATGAAATGAAATATGGTTGTAACTTATTTATGTACTCCAATCGAACGTATAAACATGCCTGTTCATATATCGGTTAACTGTTTTTCACAAAATAAATTCTTTATGCTTCTATGTCATGTTTGATTTCTATACCTGTTAGATAGCGGAAATTTTGTGTTCCAAAGAAAAATTCGATATCAATAGTTCTATGGAAATACATCCAAAGAAGCATCTTGTAGTCGGATAAACACCAATTTTGGTATTTAGCATCTTTCAAGGATTCAACAGGTAATTTTCAAAAAAAAAAAAAAAAAACCATCACAAACCATACTTTACATGAAATATATTTTGTTACTTTTTATTGTCTCTAAAATGGTTGTGACGATTTTGATTAAGATCTTGTGTTTAAGGTATTTGCATGATTTATAAAATTTATTTCTTGAATTGTCTCTGAATAGCCGGTGATGTCCTCTTCATTCGGAATTAATTTTGTACAATTTTGCAAAATTATACAAAGTTGTAAAATATGGATAGAAACTTGCCACAAAAAAAGAAGTAGAAGAGTGTCTTTGTAGTCGAGTGGTCTACCTTCTTAACACAGAAGTCTCGGATTTGATTCCTGTGTGAAGTAGGCAGTTTTTATTTAATCAGAATTATCATCTATCCTCCGCAGAATGTATGTATGAGTGCGGGAGTAAGTACGATTGTGTTTAAGAGTAAAATGCAATAAACATTGATGTTGGAAAATCTAGAGTTCAGTGAGTGAAAGCATATCAACACGATCAGTTTTATTCCAAGTCACACAATTTGACCATAGAAGTTAAACGGGACTATAGAAACAAAACAATTAAAAAGAAAGTTCATTATATATAATTTAAGTACATTATAAATTTTTGTGACAAACCGTTCGAAATACTTGTTATTCGTTTGAATTTTGTAATACATACTTTGATATTTTGATTAGGATACCTTCCCCGCCATTTGCTAGGAGCACTAAGGAAAACCTAGAAAAAACGCATTTCAGCGAAGACGTCCTGGTGGACCTAGAGAATACGAACCTCACACATTACCTTTGAAATTTTAAGGCATTATTTATTTACTTGGTTATTTGTTGTGATGTTATATAATTGTGTAGTATGATGTAAGGTACTGGACGGAGGTGGACACCTCGCCTACTGCGATCCAGTAGGGATCTATTGTAGGCTACGACAACCCGGGGGAAGAGAGATGAGGTGAAGGGAGACCTTAGACTCGACAGAGGACGTAGACTGCGTCACCATGGAGACATTCATAAGTCCCTAAAACTTGACAGCCATCTAGCGCAGCATCTGAAGCTCCTCGCCACTGCCCAGAGAAGCGTAGAGGCGAGCTGGGCAGCGACACGCAAGTGCGACCAGGGGAGAAGTGCTGCAGAGCGCAAGCAAACGCACCACCATACCGTAGCCGCCCGAACCACTGCGTTGGCAACCAGACCTGAAAAATGACAAGGGAAATAGAATTGAGTGAAAGTAAGCACCCCAACTATCCGCGTAAGTGGCAAGGGGAAACAATGGAAAACTCAAGTCGGAGTGCGCGGTCGCCGGGGATCGAACGCGGGACCTTTTAAATGCGAGTCGCACACATAACCGCGGCACCACCTCTCTCGGTGCAAGATTATGGAACTTCAAGGTCAGTACACAGCGACCCACTTATAATAAGATTTGATCGTCGCTTCAGTCCTCTGTATCGCTCTTGTAGGTGCCTACAGTGAAATATGTTGATGCAATAGTTTGTATGAAAGTAAACGATATTTAGTGAAATTAACACTTCAGACCAAAACTGTTCACTGGTCATTGAATTCTCTACAGCAAAGCAGCAAAAGGATTGATTGCATCTTGGATTATAAAAGCGGTTTCTGTCGACCTTCATTTCCATTTTTAGGTAGTATTTCTTTTAATGGATTAAGTTCATATTAATTGTTTCTTAGTTCTACAGGTAGAAGGGAAACAGTTGCTATGTCGAGGGTGTTTGAACTTTCTGACAAGAAAAAAAGACGTATCGTTTTAAATAACTCAGACTATATTTAAATATCTGTCGCAACAGAAGCATTTCAGCTCATTAGTGAAAACGAACAGTTTCCAGGATTGCTTCATCGAACGTTGACACCGCTGTGTTACTGTTACAAACATTGGGAACTAGAAATATAATGCATCATTAGCACGTCATTTTGTTCAGAAGGATATTTATACAATACAGTATTTTGGTCAACGATTAGCCACTGTAAACTCTCACATTTTCTAGATGATAACTGCCATTGGAAGAAGTCTAAATTAATGCTTGCTTTTACGTTTTCTAGATTGAAAACTCCCAGTAGAAAAAGTCTTAAATAGTGCTTGTTTTCAAGTTTTCTAGTTTGAAATTCCTCATTGGAAGAAATATTCATTTAATGCTTCAAAGTTTCTGTCTTTACTTTTGCGGCAAATTTAAAGAATCATTGTTGCATGCATACGTCAAGTGAATTTTACAGAATCTCTCTTGAAAGAGCAATGTACAGGTTGCCCATTGTTGTCAGAATAGGATCTGAAAAGAATGGGAAAAATGGTTACACAGAAAGCTACTTATAAGAAAATAAATCAGTGCCTTTACAGCTTTATATAAAGTAAGTATTGGTGTTTAAAAATCAGTATCGGCACCGAGTATAGAGGAATAGAGGTATCGCACCATCACTAGTTTCTCAGAAAAGGAAACATGAGAGATACGCGATGGCACAGAACATTTAATCCTATTGTAATATAATTAGCAGTCTCTTCCATGACTGAAGGGAGAAAAACATACTAATGGCGCCGTTACTCACCTAGGCGAGAAGCGGAAAATCGCCGGCGTCTGGCGCTCTAGCGCTTATTATAGGAAGTAACATTGCCTAAGAATTCCACGTGACTGACGTAAACAAACAAGTTAGGGCCTTATTCGGCATTATGCGACAAGTTCCAGTAGCTATTCTGGTCATCTGAAAACAAAACATTTAGTTTACACTGAGAGAGCATGGGGGAAGTATTGCTCTCCGTACCTTGCAGGCCATCTCGGGGATTCAAACGAAAGCTGCCTATCTTCAGCTACAATGTCACATACTCCAGGTAAGAGATAGTCGAAGCTGGCATCTATACACATCAAACAGTAGGTACTTATTATTAATTTAGTGTCTTAGAACCACGGACTAGGTATGAAATGGCTAATTTCTACACATTTCAAACAGCTTTGCTAAGCAGAATTCTAACAGAACATTTATTTCCTGTACAACTAACATTCCAAGAAAATATCTTTCAACAAATAAAATCGAGTCAAAATTAATACTTATCACCCATGCGATGAAAATGTCGAACTTCTAAGGTTTTTCTTTGGGAAAAAGCAATTAAATATAAAATTTCTTTAGTTTTCTGAAACTTCTTGATGATTAATCACTCGATTATTATAGAAAACCTAAATCCCATTATAAAAACCTTAAACCCAAAACTATGGTTCACATCGAGAAAAGACTGCTTGGCCTAGATATGGGGTTTACAGGATATTTGGAAATTTCAATTACAAACTTCTAGGACTTGCAAAGCTGAGTACATAATATAGTTGGTACATAATATGGCTATACTATTAGCAGAAAAAACTTCACTAACTTCTCCAATCACTTATAAAGAATATCTGCACATGCGCAAAAGTCAGGAAGACCTATGTGCAGATTTACGGTGGGCATGTTAGAAGCTTTGCTTATGCACAGGAGCGCACAGTAGGGTCACCAAGACCTATCTAAATGTTTATTTATGACAAGTAATATTACAAAGTCAGAAAAAGTTATGCGTTTTGTCTCCAATACCATTAAACAGATACCTGTTCATATTGATGGACGTAGGTTATTAAGGTATTTTCTAGAATTACAACTAAATTACTTACAAAAAATACTTTACAAAGCCCATGCACTAGAATATGAGTACGTGGGAGACCTAAAAGAAGATACGCATTTAAAAGTAAAGGAAAATTGAAATCATGGGCCAGAATAAGGAATTAACACACTACATCATTTCAAATGACGGTTAAAAAATGAGAAGTAGACGAAAAAGTGTCATACAGAAAATCTAGATCTCTTTAAAACAATTTATTTCAAAAATTGTGTGTGGTATCGGCCATTTCCGAGACAACCGTTGCAATTGGTTTGGTTTTTTTGTCAATACTTTTTGGAGTGCGAATTGTTTATAGCGAAGCCATGGAAGAGGCAGCACTTCTATCGATTCTATGAATATCGATTCGGTTTCCTCTATTGTTCTAGAGAAAGTGTTTAATGAAACTATTTCTGAAAAGGTTTATCTCCATTACATGAAGTAGGGAGATAAATACATTTACGTAAGAACACGTGGAGGCGGCGCCATGGCCGAGCGGTTAGACCGTTCGCCTCTCACCAAAGCGGCGCGGGTTCGATCCCAGGGACCCGTATAGTGGACGAAGTGGCGTCTGGACGGTTTTTCTCCGGTTTCCCCGCCACTCATTCCACCATCTGCTTCATCATCACTTTTCCAATCATCCATTTCGCCTGAATTTCATATCATCCTCTTCCTCATCATACCTGATGCTGGGTTGTTCATCAATTTCCCAATATTCCTTATACCAATTCTAGACACTTGTGTGTTCTATATTGGTCTTAATTTAGTATGAAATGAACAAAATGTTAATTATCTGAGTATATTAATTTGAGGAGTAGGAGAGATACGGAAAGGTTCGGCACTGAAGTCACGGTTATTGTACCTATGCCCCCAATGGGGCACCCCCAGGAAGAAGGATGAGGTGAGAGGAGATACCGGGCGGCCAGATCCTGACTAACGGTACAGACATTGACAGAAGTCCCTAAGGTTTCCCAAGTTTGACGACACCTCAAAATCTTTAGGTCTTCCGGGGCCATCTCAGGGGGATCTTGGTGCGAGGTCTAAGGTCCCCGGGTGCCATCCCCTTTTTCATCCGGATTCCACGGATGGAAAGAGTTCCTATGCAATATCATCCCTGCCACGCTGCACCTAATGCTTTCGCTGACACTTGCGACCCTGAAAGAACCAACGGGCTCAAGGATGAATGAAATGGTAAATGAAACAAATGGAAGGAGAAGAAATTCGGCTGGTGTAATTATGCTTCCCAGTGTTCGCCTGGCGACCCGGGGAAACTCCTGAAAAAATTCATAGATCAGGAAGGTCGGCCACGGCAATCGAACCCACGACCTCCCGAAAGCGAGCCTCAGACATTACCGAGGAGCCATCTCACTCGGTTAATTTGAGGATACCCCCCCCCCCCCCTACTTACTGACTTCGCCCCTCTCAGTATGCGGGATCACTATCTGGAAAGGATATGCGTTCATTTCTCGATGGCATTGTATGACGTTTATAATAGTGATTCCTTAAAAGGAAACCAGGTTTGTGTTACACAAGGACGCATGCGCCGATGCTATATATCGCGACAGCGCTGTTAGTGTGACGCAATGGTAAATATATCTGCTCCACCAAACGTTTTACCACTGAAGCCACAAGTTAGCGCAATAACGCACATGAATGCATCTTCTAACGACAGTTAGGCATAGAGTTTGCACCACATGTTTGTTACTCCGCCCTTGGAGCGAATAGTGTTGAGGTTTGTCAAGGGCGAGAGAAAGTTTGGCGATGTTTTTACATAGCCAGTTCTGTGTGAAAAACACGACAGATAAGGAATTACTTTGTACGAGAAGTGGAAAATGATAACTGTAGCTTTTTATTCCAGATTTGCTCTTGCATGGACATTATGTGCTTGTGTATCGGTAGGAAATTAATATAAATGGTAGTTTTCTTTAAACTTCTAATATATGCAGATGCTCGTTTCAGATAATATATCATGGTACCAATATGTAAATGCATTAGGAAAATGTATTGTTAATTTTTATGTAACTTTCACAAACTGTTCTTACAGAAATTATTAATTTATCTACTGCTTATCTTTAGCAAGTAAAGGAAGTCTTGTATTCCATCCATGTGTGTGTGTGTGTGTGTGTGTGTGTGTGTGTGTGTGTGTGTGTGTGTGTGTGTGTGTGTGTGTGTGTGTGTGTCTGAGAACAGCAGAACTCAATTAAAAGTTAGTCGGTACTTAAATTCAGAACTTCCAAGGATAAGACACGAATATTTTCAGAAAAATTACCCCACTCCAAACAACCCTTTACATGGAAAATGTTTTGTCTTTTTTATTTCCTCAAAATTGGCCCTTAACGAATTTGATTAAAATGCTACATGTTTAAGATATTTTAAGGAAAAATGAAACATATCCTTTTCATGTAGATATATTTTACATAGGTAACTGTTAAAAAGAGATAGTCAAAATCTTAGTTCTAAAAATGTAAATCTTGTTAAAATATAATTTATGTATTTTTGGTCGGTGAAGTTAACCGCTCCCGAAATTTGAATTTTCAAATACTTATAATTTTATCAAAATGGGAAGTCGCTATTCGTTTTGTTGTCCCGATCATTCAAAGAGATCAGAATTACAAAGCCACCACATTGCTAACCGTACGGCGCAACATCGCTTTCCGGGTCAAGGCCTACAGGCCGGCCGCTGCGTCCCCCACCTCTGCCCATCACAGGCGTAATGAATGGGGTGCAGTACTGGTAGGTGGGACGTGGTCCCACGAAGCTGAGTGCACCCCAGATCGTCTCCCAGCGTGAGAAAATCCCCACGTGATACCGGGAATCGAACCCGAGTCTCCCTCTTGGTAAGCAGCACTAACACTACGTTCAGGAGACGATCCTATTGCATTGCCAGAAGCTCTTAAAATATTTTAATATCGCATAAGCCTTTGTGTTTTCCTGTTCCCAATTTAAATATGTAATGAAACATCTTTAAAAACGTTTATTTCGGTTAACACGAAATAGAAGAATAAGCTTTCAGGAATGGTTTGAGAAAGTGATGTAAATGTAACATCATATTTTTTCTACCTCCTTCATGTTAATCGAGGTAAATACTGGTAGAAATAGTTTCATTACACACTTTACTATAGATAAATACACGGCATCAAGTGATAGTCAAATGTTTAAAAACGATTAGGTATATGCTGACTTTGAAATTCCATAATATTTCCATTATATCACGAGAAACAAGGATGCGACACAATTTTGAAGAAAATTCCTCCACCTAAATTACCGTTTACGTGGAACATTTTTCAAAAAGTTTTATTTTCTCAAAAAAGGCTCCAACGATTTTGATTAAAATGCCATATGTTTAAGATATTTTTATGGCAAAATATGTATATTTTGGATTTTCTCGCTATTGTCCATGTAGTCCTGTTTATTCTGGATGACTTTTACATAACTGGTAAACCTAACAGATAGACCATATCTTACTATACAAAAATATTTCTTTTTGTGAAGTGAACCATTTCGGAGATATTCCGTGTTATTGATGTGAGTTCTGCAATACTTATACTTTTCTCAAATGGAATATCTTGGTCGTGTAAAGAGAACGGAATTTCAAAGCCTTCATATAGCGACTAGCTTTAAAAGATCTGACTCACTCAAAGCCCCGTGTTCCCCTTGCACCTACAAGAACATTGGCAATAACATAATTTCTACAAATGTTTATCTCGACTAACAGAAGAAGTTAAAGGAATAAGAGTTTGTGAGAATAGTTAGCATAAGAGCAGAGAAAGTCATGTGAGTGCAACACATCAGATTTTTTACATTGTGTTATTGTTCTTTTGATCCGAATCTACATAAATGTAGCAATTTCCTTATATTCTATTTTCTTTATCTTAAATCTGTGTATATATAGCGTTGCTTTTGACCTTATACATTTTAAATATGTTGAGTCTTTGGAATGATCGTGCTCAGATCGATTCCCGCTGCCTGTACCCAGAGCGATTCATTATTTTGGTATAGGTTTAACTGTTGCACTGGATATTCCTTTCATCCCCCTTTTTAAAATCTTTTGAATTTCAAGAGGTCGTACATGTTTTCATTGCGCCCAAAACGTTAACATATCTTCCATCTGCAATTACCCTGAAGCCTTGTGCTGGTGGAGAGTAAAGCATAGCCGGAAGGCGTTACTGTGACCTAGAGGAGTGCATTTTAGTTTTCGGGGGAAAGGTAAACCGCTTTAGCGAAGTATAGAGGGGGCACGGTACTCCATCTGTTGAACATCAAGTGTGCATGAGTCAGTCAATAGCCAACACAGGTGAAGATATTGTGTGTGTGCATGTGTTCACTTTAGTGTTCAGTGAATTAGCAACTGTCCAAACGTAAGTGATTTACTGACTCAATGCTTTTAAACCAACCCCCTTTGCATTAGTGCTTTACAGTAAAACATGTAAATATGCAACGTTCGTGGTATGTAGTGCAAAATTTAGTGAACCGGTACATGGGATCATATTTGCCAGATTTTTTATATTTAAACTTTAGTAAAAATGATCAAGACAGTTGGAATAACCTGTATCTGAGGCATTCAAGAGTGGATTGTGTAACAGAAGGCATGATAATGAAATACGGTGACATCAACAGTATTTTCAACAACATAACAAATAATAAAAATATGATGTACCTATTACACACAGACTCTACACTCTATTCATTCCATATTAAGACACAGACATACACACACGGATCTTTATCTATAAATTATTTTTTTTTTTGGGATTCGGCGATTCCCCAAAACTTGTATTTTCGGTGAAATCTCGACATGGAATTTTTGGATGGAATACAATACTTCCGCTGCTTAGTATACATAATAGAGGAAATAATTAATACATAACCAATGAAAAACATCTTAAAATTAGCACGTTGGGTTATTTCCTACTACGGTTATGTATTAAAATAATTTTAGCTGGCTTTATACTGTGGTAAAATTTCATAAATTATCTGCAGTAGTTTGAAAAACCAGAGACTCATTTTTTTTCCATTTATTTGGAGCATTCCAATTAGCCCCATTTCCCGTGGTGGTAGCGGTGTTGGATGTTGGAATTGTAGAGTATTCAATGGCCCTTGTACCTCGACCTACGATCTATGCTATTCCTATCTCCTGCTAAGAGTTCAATGAAGTGAACACGAAAGAACGTCCAAGCTTTAAAAGCCTCACGCCTATGGGCGGCATCGAATGAGTGAGTGAATGAGTGAGTGAATGAGTGAGTGAATGAGTGAGTGAATGAGTGAATGAGTGAGTGAATGAGTGAGTGAATGAGTGAGTGAATGAGTGAGTGAATGAGTGAATGAGTGAGTGAGTGAGTGAGTGAGAGTGAGTAAGTGGGTGTGTTAGGTTAAGGGCTCGTTGACAACTAGATCATTAGGGCTGGTTGGGACTGAACCCGGGAAAATTCCGTGGACGGGAACCAGAGCAAACTGCCACGACGGGTACACCCAGTTCCCTTAAACACAATCACTCAATTCTTTACATGCCACATGATCCGTCTCAGTTTATTGGCATATATAAACTTTAAAATGTCATTTCTAAGAAGAACGGTGACTGTTCAGATAATCACGTCAGTAAAAATTTATCCTCGGTAGCTGCAACAAAACAGTTTATGGCCCGAAGCTCACGTGCTAGAAGGATAACAATGCCAAACATTTGACCTTTATATTCTGATAAGCTGCCACAGACGTGCCTGCTCATTTGTACGTGGCTGGCTAATTTCTTCACAGGGCTGTAATTCTCAAGAGCTTGTAAATCTGGGCGCTGGGTTCTAATGACTTTCCGTTTTCAAATGCTCATACGAGAGGACCAAATACTTAAAATAATGTTTATTAGAATTAATATTATTAATTGAACTATTTTGGCAGGGTAACGTGCAACAGATTTAGAATCCGTAGATAGTAAATGCTAACTAAAGAATTGTTTATAAAACTTTTCTAACTAAATCTTTTAAACTCGAGAAGAAAAGATATATAATTCATTTCTGTATACTCTGATGTTACAACTACACGATTTTCTGTACCCACTATAAC
The DNA here is from genome assembly GCA_030765045.1 of Tenodera sinensis. NCBI lineage: Eukaryota > Metazoa > Arthropoda > Insecta > Mantodea > Mantidae > Tenodera > Tenodera sinensis. The sequence continues at coordinate 35,235,463 of CM060969.1, read as the reverse complement.
TTCCGTACTTATTCTGTAAATTATTAGTAAAAACATGGTTGCATTGCATTCATATAACTTTCTTTGGTCACTCTTCTATAAATTCTTCATAGGTACATAGTGTTTGCTCCATTTATATGCCGCCTTTAACGTCTAGGCCATACCGGCGTCTTTTCCTTTGGAACTGTTGCTAATCGGGTGTAACTTTTGGTTTGTTTACATTGGGATTTATTTATAAACATTAAATTCACACTCATTTGCCCTTTCACTCATACTTGCAGACATCAAGTAAGATGGGGTATAATCCAGACTCATTCTCCAGACGGAAATCGAATTTGGGACCTCTGGATTTGGAAGCTAACCTCAGACCACAAAGGTAGTCATATGTTGCTTATTAATCCAATCTTAGCAGGTGTATCAGTTGGCAATGTGGCCACCTAGAACGCGTATGTACTCTTTCCGGAATGTATAGAACATCCTCTGTATGAGAGATTCATGTTATTGTCACGTGTTTCAAGGCCGATAGTAGGCATATACCTTCACAAAGAGCATGAGTCAGTGATGTACACAACACAAGGACTTTTGGCAGTCGTGTCTATCGTCTCGCAAGGTTTTCATCAAGGAGTTCAACACCAATGTTAAATATCTGAAGAGCTTTCCCGTTTTTGCTAACATTGCACACACATTACTGAATTAAATCGACGATTGACGACGAAGCATCACATGTCCAAAAAATAAATTGTGTTGATCATGTAGTGAATGCATCAGTTGACGTGTCGCATGGTGAACTAAAGTTGGCAAATATTGTTATTTTTCAGTAACAGTACTTTCCAAATAAGCGTTCCAAAAAAAGTCAATTACGCCCACTTCTATTTACGCATACCAGGTATTCCAGGTCCACTGATTCGGATTCTTTCGCAATTCTTCGTCTGTCAACGAATATTGCTAAACATCAAGACAAGGAGTTCCCTCCTATTCTCTCCCCCTGTCCAATACACGGTATCCGGCCACGAATTCATCACTATTGTCGACATTACATTACATCTGCATATTTATTATAATTACTGCTCACACATCATCACCATCGTCGTCATCATCATCATCATCATCATCATCATCATCAGTCCTCCATGGTCTAGGAGTAACATGCTAGCCTCTGGTTTCCAAGGTTGCGGATTCAAACCCGACAGAGGGTGATGGATTTTTAGGGTCACTTCAGCACAATAACGAGTTATCTACAGTTTGGAAGTATAACATCAGTATCATGCAGCACTTCATTCTGTAGGGCTGCGAAAATACGAGTCTTAAGATGCCTCTTCGATTTCTGAGGTGCGTAAGCTATCATTACCAATGGATAAATGAACTCAGTTAACCCTTGGGATGTACAAGAATTGAAAGGAGGTTGAAGTGGCTTCCACTAGTTTTTCATTCGCTGCCTGCATCTTGTAACAATCATCTAAAATGCGTATCAGCCATCTTGTTCCTTCCTAGAATAACATACAAACCTTGAAGGGAAAAATTTGGGTAAAGATGTGTTTGCTGATTAGCTAATTTAGAGCTGGAGGTCGGGAGCTGTTTTAATTGAAGACTTCTGCAGTCTCATTCACATTTGGGACGCTGCCCATTACTTTGAAACACTGGCCGTTTCTTGGGTAAGGTGCAGGTATGGTAGAGGATTCAATAAAGCCAATAGAAGCATATTGAATGATGCATTAATAGTTGAGTAGCGAAATTACTTATTGTTTCCTCGTTTCTTCCTTTCTTTTTCTGTTTCTTCCTTTCACTGCTTCCGTCAGTAATAAGCACTATTACGCACCTATCATGGGCGTCGGCAGACTCTTTTTCAGGGGGGTCACATGTTGGAAGTTTGCAATCAAACATTATTAATTCATTATTCTGTTGTCAAAATTTATGGTATTTGTTGCGGATAACCATATTAATTTGTACTAAATTAAATGTTATCTTTACATCAAAATTAAAACGGTAGTTTTAATACACATACAGTAATACACATTAAATTCATTAATTTCCATTGCCCCCCCCCCAACTTCGCGACGCCCGTGGTACCTATTTGTCCCATTTGCTTGAAAATTCATATAAGCATGTACAGCCATGGGAAAATGAGCGCTTTAGGAGAGCAGAATATTTCTTAAGTCCCACGTCGTGTTCCAGCGCGGTTTGTACAAGTCAATATTTCCAACGTTCAGCCGGAGTTTTTTGTTAGTCTCTGTTCCATATGTTATTGTCTGTTGGACCCATGGCTATACCTAACCAATTATATTTTATTCATCTTCCGCGGTAACTACACAAGTTCGATATATACACTTTGTTTTGCTGTGTACCACATTTTATCTAGTTGCACTGTTTTCACAGATCAGGTTCTTCTTACTTGCAAATTCGGAGGCAATTTTGTTAGTTTTTCTGTTACAGTGCATACATTTCTTTCATTTGTACTAGAAGGTGATTCAATGGAATAACATTTTACAAGTGTGTAATAAATGTTAAATAAGTATGTATAGTATTATTTATGTAAATTAATAAATGTAAATTTAATTTACGTTGAAGTTAGGACATAAGAGTTGTGTAAGTGAACCCACATACACGTGCACGCGTCTCACCTGATATGTACAAAGAAATAAATTCATTTTCTTGAAAGCTATGTCGCGCAAATGGCCTCCAGTCCTGTGACGACAATCTGCCAGACTAGGATGCAAATTACCAAATTACTTTTGTAACATTTCACCTTAAATAGTATTAGCTGCTTGATGAACTGCAGCATACCTTTAAATCCAAATATTATGCTGAGGGTTGTTTTGTCCCCGATGTTTAAAGTTGTACCAAAAGTTGAAATTTACATATTTGTACGCATTTTGTATACATTTTGTACTTTGTGGCCCAAAATAGGTATGTAGTATTCACCAGTTCATTGCGCTTTGCTTCATTTCCTTTTGCACAGTCATGGCATTTTATTCTCCTACTGTACCGGAAATGTTTTCCATCAGAACTGCAATACTTCGAACATATCCAGAAAAACCCGTCGAGCGATAAGAATCAATTAAATTCCAATTATCATTGGGTTCGTCTCTTAAATTCTCTAAAATTAGCGCTTTTTATTTAGGCACTGTATGGGTTATACTCTCTGCTTTTCCTTCAATACGCCCTCCAAAGATCCATAGGGGCCAGATAGGGTGTACCTGACGGACAGTCAATGATGCAGTGCCGTTTGGGAAAGTGTTGCCTATGCACTAATACAGCAAAATGGGAAGGTACTCCATATTGTTGTCAATTGTCAGGGTCATGCCAGTGCCGCTGGTGTGCCGGAACTTAGGCCCACACGTAAAGGTAAAGGGAGGTACAACGGAGGAGGACCCGCAATCGGAGCAGAGCACCGCATCCGGGCCCTTAAGGCTCTTCGTGCTTCTACCGTGGCTCCTGGGAGGGAAGAATGAGAGGAAACATCCGAAGGGGAACCAGATCCGAATGAACAACAGGCGCAAGCTGGGATGAGGTCCTTAACGTTTCCAGACAGAATCCATCCGACGCCGCACTCCGCAGAAACCTCCATCTCCGGGAGCCCGACGGGGCCGCTCAACGGTGACACTCCGCATGTGCAGGTCAAGACGACGTCAAGGAAGTGATCTAAAGCCGCCGACCCGGAACGACGCCGCAGTTGAAACAAAACCTCTATAGTGAGCAAGTCACCGTCCAACACGCCGAAACAGTCGCCTGGTTCTGCAACCCTGAAATAGATGAAAGTCGAATGATGGCCAGGAAACCGTGTAATAAGGATGAGCACCCCAGCATTCGCCTAAGTGACAAGCGGGAAACCACGGAAAATACCAAATCAGAGTGCGCTACTGGCGGGGATCGAACCCACGACCTCCCAAAAGCGAGTTGCACATGTTAGCACGGCGCCACCCCGCCGTAATCAACAGTTTCACAGAAAATCGATATTGTTTTATCACGTAGGTTTTATTTTGTAGATTTTTTTAATCCCTTTCTGTAGTAATCAAAATCTTATTTTATATGTTGACTTTCTACGAGTACCTATATGTAATAATTACCAATCACCATTCCCAGGTTCTATATTGCAAAAATAAACAATGTGTGCTATAATTGTAGTTGCTTTTCTTTTACTCGTGCACATAAAGTGAAGTATTATCACGTGCAATCTGAGCTTTAATCCAAACGTGGTCAATCAGCCAGACGGGGAAATTCCTCGTTGCTGGCAATCTTACGCATGCAGAGCGGCTTATGTTAATTTTCTGATAGACTGATGAGAACCTTTCACACTTCGATTTAGGAAAGGACCTCGCGAACCTAGATTCTTTGTTAGGTCTCCCAGCGTGATATAAACTACCAGCGGAAAAAAACTCAGTAATTTAACATGAATTTGTCTGCACAAATGTGCTCTAAGTTTATGAATGTTGTATTAACTATATAAAATTGTGCCTTTCCAAATGGTGCCCTGATCTGTTAAGTTATGCCCTTGTTTACGCTACACAGCCTTGTGCCGAAGATACAAACTATAATTCTGTTCATACTTCCCGAAAAGGAAATGGAAGGTAATCCGCATGACAGCTGATTGGAGTCAGTGGGGCAAGGCTAGGTTCTCAACTTTTCTTTCCTTATACCTGACAGCATTCTCTATGTTTTATGCCTTCTTCCTCTTCTCCTACACCAATTAATGACTTTGCAATGTAGATACATTGTTCATTGTTAGTTATGTGCAGCAATTTTCTACCTGTATTTGTTTCATTTCGTCAGAGATGGAATATTTTGTTATTATTCCCAAACTGTGTGGTTCATGTTGTAAAAGTGGGGAGACAATGCAACAGTTATTGGTTCATATCCAAGACGTTTATAAACTCTAGTTGTCTATATTGTGCTAATGTCATTCGAGCTGAACTGTCTCAAATAATATTTCCTCCTATTCTCACTGCTTTTTAAAGAAAAATAATGAAACATGTTCGGATATTTGAAGCGGTTTGCAGGCCAATGCAGACAATGACAGATATTCATAGAGCATTTAAATCATGTTAGGATAAGGTGATTTGCACATTGTCTAATTGCGGAAGGATAAAAGAAAGAAATACTAAAACAAAAACATACCAAATTAGCAAGACAAGGACCATCTTGCTTAATGTAGAACTTTGTTGCCTCATTATCCAGACAGAGAAAATACAAGCCGTTTTACTGATATGTTTAGAATGCTGTCTTATTTCACCGGATAGGCAGAATTTATTTTAGTTATACCTACACAATTGCACCCATAAAGTGTTGATAAAAAGTTATTGAAATATTGCAAAGGCTAGTACAATATTTCATGTTTCTAGCTCTTGCAGTTTCTAAAAAATCTGATGTGTTACGTTTACATGACTTTCCCTATTCCCTTGTCTACAAAATATTCTTCCTAAAGCTTTTTTTTCATCCCAGTATTTCTTGTTAATCGGGATAAACGTTCATTACACATTTCTTTGTAGATAATATATTAGGGTAAAGTGATTATCAGCTTCTTAAAAGGCATATTGCTGTGTGGTGACTAGAGCACGGAGACGTGTGTTGTCATATGCGATACAGGCTAGTTGGGCACGGAGAACGAATGACGTTACCGGTATCGCGCAGCCATCCTATATGCGTACGCATCGGCAGACGTCTGCAGCTGTGTAGCTCCGAGAGAGCAACAGTAGAACCCACGTGCACTAAACTTGAGGCTTTTTGCGCACTTATCCCTCCTCTAGTGATAACTGATAACTGAAATTCCACGCTCTTTGCATGGCCACGAGATAAAATGAATACTACTTTCCGCTTGAGGAAAGTATACATACTTGAGAATTCAAACCGATAACAAAGAATATCTCGGAAATGGTTAACGCCACAAAAAGCTGTTATTTATCTCACATAAACTGTGTGCTTCAACATCTCTATATTTATGTGTAGTACGGTCTCATCTGTATCTTAGCTTTACTAACTATACATGCCATTCATAGTGAAGAGGATTTCACAGGCTATTCGCAGAAAATTCAAGATGTAATTTTTGTCGTGAAAATACCTTAAACATAGGGCATTCTAATCATAATCATAATCATAATTTGAGAAAATCATAACTAACAAAAAATATTTCTATGTAATGGGTAGCTTGAGAATCGTCGTGTTGCCGAACTTAAATATCAAATTTGGTATTTAACCATGCAAACAAATACATGCGAACATTGCTCTAAAATCCATTTTTGGATTCAGGGGGCCTGAAATGTGCATTTTCGATGATATCTCGGTATGGAAGTTTTGGGTGGAATGCTAGACTTACTCCACGTAATATAGGCCAGTAATAGATAAAGTAAAAATGGCATAGTAGGAGTATAATAAACTGAATTGCTTTGAAGCATATTTTGATAAAAAATGTAAAACTTCCGATTGGAAATACTTACGCAAGGTAAGAAAATTACAAATGAGCGGTGAGGAAATTGTGTGTGTGTGTGTGTGTGTGTGTGTGTGTGTGTGTGTGTGTGTGTGTGTGTGTGTGCGCGCGCGCGCGCGATCTTTGTATGACACTGTCGCCTTCTAACTGAATAAATAGCCTGGGCCAGTTTCTGGCTACTTGTACTGAAATCAACCAATATAATGCTGTTTTCTTTCTTGTTCTTTTCAGGCTTGCTTTAGAAAGTACGCTCTCAAATAAAAATGTTCTGGATTTCTTGGCACTCTTGTTTTCTATAATGTGTTAGAACTATGCAACATGTGTGAAGCGGGTGTTGGAGAGATTCTCCTTGATTTTCGTCCACACAAACTTTACTGGATTCAAATCCGATTATTTCGGAGGGGAGGACTCTTCATAGATGTATGCGCTCCGGAAACCATTTATGACCATGGCTAAAAATGGACTGAATGATTATCCGGTTGGAATGCTACAGGTTCTGCAGAATAATGGGTGCGCGGGAGTAAATGCGATCTGAAAAGCGAAGGTTGTACTTTACCTCTTATCCACGTCGTTCACCCAAGTTCTTGTGTTGTAAACAGAGATATCGTGGCATTTTCGACAGTGCTTGAACTAGGTCCTAAACTGTAGTGATACTGTTACGCTGTTTTCACAGTGCGTTCAATACGAGGGTCACCATTTATATTTTGATTGTTGTAGTTGCCATCTGGCGTTTCCACTGAAAAGTTTACATTTTTTTACCATAATCTATTTCAGATTTTTTCAATACAGCGTTATTTATGTTGTTTACAATGACTTGAAAATTCGTGACATCAGTTCTTGTGCCAGAAAACACTGATGCTGTGCAAAAATTGATAATGCAAGATCGTTAAGCGAATACTGTGAGATTGAGGCAATCCTATGCTTTAGTTCCACCAGAAATCTAAAACGTCAATTTTAAATGGTATACAACGATTTGTTTGCCGGAAGTCTTCGGTGAAATACTGAAAACAAACAAGCACCGCCGGATTGTTTTTCATCAAGACAATGCGGCGCTCACTCATTTCGTCTAACAACCGACTATTTGAACACTCAAAAATTGAATGTTGCTTATCCACCGTACAGTTTTGATTTGGCACCCAGTGACTTCTTTTTTTGTTCCCGAACGTCAAGAATAAAATGCGTGGGCAACGATTCTCGTCCGTAGAAAACGCCCTTGATGCGTTCAGAAAACGTTTTAAAGGTGTCTCAAGCAGATTGGAAAAAAAAAATGTTATAACAAATGGTTCAAACGCATGCAAAAGTGTTTTGATCATAAAAGAGAATATTTTGAAAAACAATAAAGCAATTTTCAATGACATTACTGTTTTTATTATTAGATTCAAAATATAAGTAGTGGCCCTCGTAATATTCAAAAAATTTGCTATCAATGTATCGCCAGAGAGATGCTAATAAAATGGTTTTGTCTCATTTGGTTACAGACGCCAGTCGAGTCAGTTGTCAGGAGGAGAAAGTACTCCTAGCCCAGGACCTCCAAGTGCACCAGCATCAGGCAAGTAACATTTCACGCTTAAAGACAAATACTTCTTTTTGTAGTGTTTAACGCCCGCTTTGACTACATACGGCACCGCAGGCGGTGACACTGATGATACATGGAATGAAGATGGAGTACCGGTGGAATGAGATGGCGGGGGAAACCGGAGAACCCGGAGGAAACCCACCCCAGCGCCGCTCCGTCCACCACAAATCCCACATACGGTTGCCTGGGATCGAACCCGGGCAGCTTTGGTGAGAAGCAAATGGTCTAACCACTCGGCTACGGCGCTGCCACACATACTTTGTACACACATGTTCCGAAATAGTCTGGCTAGACACACTGAAGTACTGCCTAATATCAAGAATATGACTTTCCTACAGGCATTCACTGAGTATTCGATCGTACTATTGTATGCACCCTTTTGCCATGTTTAGATGCATTTGTAGATGCAGAATAAAACATATTTTTCTCTAATAATTCTTTGATATTCTCTTTTACAGAAAAAGGTGATTTGAAAATGCTGCTGTTAAAATATGTATTCTGTAAAACACAAATTAAAAAATGAAATGTCGAATTGATACCAAATTTGGTATTTTAAGATCAGTGCCTTTCAAGGATACGACATGAAGATTTTCAAGAAAATCCTCTCGCCTCAGACTACCCTTTACATAAGCAGTTTCGAAATGTTTTTGTTTTCTCAAAAATGGCACTGGCATATTTAAGATCTTCACACAACAAATAACATTTTTATTTTATTTTAACATTTTCTGTCATCAAGAAAATATTTCAACCTCAGACTGCGCTTTACATGTGTAGTTTCCAAATGGTTTTTATTTTACTCAAAAATGCCTCTAACGATTTCATTAAAATGCACATGTTTAAGATCTTCACACAACAATGGCATTTAGATCTTGAATTTTCTGGTAGTAACTTTCGTAGTCCTCTGCATTTGGAAGGAATTCGTTATAATTTTGTTCAACTGGAAAGCCTAAACAGACGGACAAAAACATTTAATATCTTTAATTTACCTTAAGTAATTATTTTATGGCATCAGCTATTTGGAGATATCCGTTAATATTGTCTTGATTTCTCAAAAGTTTGTAATCTTTTAAAGCGCTGTCACTATTCACTTGTTTCTCGCGATGTATTCAAAGAGTATGAAAGTTCAAGGTCAACGAATGCAGCTTAACAACATCTGAATATCGAAAACGAATGTGTAGTGAAACTATTTCTTTAAAGGTTTATCTCTCTTAACTGAAGTATACAGAAAAATAAGCTGTCGCAAAAATAAGTCTTAAAAACTACATAAAATGAACGACAATGGGTAGAGAAAGTCATGTGAATGTATCTCTCTCACACACACACACGCGCGCGCGCGCACGCACACACACACAGACACACACACACACACACACACACACACACACACACTTCAATACTCTACTACTGTTACGAGTATAATTATATTTGCCTTTCACTATATGATAAGTACTAGATTTATTATTTGTAAAATAGCATTAGGTTAAAGAAATAAGGTCAAACAAAATAAAATAGCATTAAACAACAAACATCAAATGAAAAAGAACTGTAAATATGCACAATAAAGAAGTATTCAATAGACTAAGGTATATAAAAAATTAGAGGTAAATAAAAGTGTAAATGTTCAAATAGAACATCAACAATATATAAATGTATATAAAATGAAAATTGTATGTAAATAAATGCAAGCATGTAGTATTCATACGGAATGGGACATGCTATAATAATAATAAAAAAAAAACACATATATTTATTTATTTATTTTACGGGTTATTGTATGCTAGTACAGTATTGTGCAGTTAGATCCGCACCTTGTATCCCTCCGCGATAACCTGATTTTATCATCTGCGACTAACACAAAACGAACACCTCGTGGACTCATACCTCGTATTTATGTAGCAACAGAATGATATTTACTCAGGAATTTTAGAAATATTATGTTGCATTTAAGTAGTCTTTACCAGGGTTATCGTACATCTTGAAAACTCACAGATAATCGCCGATATTTAAGGTACTATATTTTATGGTGTGCTTTGGTTTCGGCGTATTGCGAGTTCGTTGTTGATGGCTTGTGTTTACATCAAGTGCGGATCTAACGGTGGAGCGATTTATAGAGGAGTGATATATTACAATAAATTGTTTCTTATGTAATGTCTAGGCTCCAGGACATCGGCATTTATTTTTCTCGGGAACTTGTGCATCTGTGTAAAACGGTCTTGTGCTGCAGACATGACAATATTAGTATTTTTGTTGTTTGAAGATATATAGATCAGAATCATTGTACTTTCAGCCCCCAGATAAGCTACTACTCTATTTTGCAGGAGACAGAATGAGTTTAGATTGCATTTGGATGTATTGCCCCACAATTTGATTCCATATGCAAGAAGAAATTTGATCAATAAGAAATATATTGTTCTTGTTGTTGACACTGGGATATATAGGATAATAACTAGCTTCATACGAATAGTTATTGCTAATTTTTGTGACCAACTCTTCCACACTACGGTTTTGGAGAAAATTCTGTCTAAATTTACTCGTAATTTTATTCCATCTCTGTTGTTTACTATTCGTTTGCTATGTTTAGCTGTAGTTTTGTACGAGTATTGGTATTTCTGCATCCAAACGCCTAGTATTGCTTCACATTTTGAAGGTTTTATGCTTAAGTTTAATTTCCTGAAATGATGAACGACAGTATTTGCGATGTAATTGGTATTCATTTCAAGTGTAATTAGGTCATTGATGCTTAGAGTTACAGTTGTATTATGTGCAAGTTGTATTACATCGGTATTGCCTGGTACCTTTTCATTAAATCATTCAAAAGTGTTGATATTTTAGTGAAAAAAGGCACTTTATTAAAAACGCTCCTGTATTTCCAAAACATACTATGCAAAATACTGCAGGGATCGGCAAACATGTACTCAATGAGGGGTGAGTATGACGTCTCAACATGCAACCCGCAATACACATGACGTAATGTAGAACAGGGGATGGCATTGACCTTCGTTCATGTCAGTGCTGGACTCGCTCGCTACAGAGTACAATAAGAAATATTACACATACTTGAATCCAGCTACGAGTGGTCTACGATACTTTAGGTAGGCCTAGATATTTGAGCAATATATTTCAATTCACTTCTATTTGCAATGTACCATGAAAATCTAGTGATATATCACAAGTAGTCACTCTCAGGATAGCACGCAAATTAACATCTGTTAATCGCGATACAAGATTTTTTTGGATTCAGTTTCTTTCCTTCTACATATTTCTTAAATGCTTGAGATAATTCTGTCCCTATTGTATGTTCCCTAAATGGAATGACTTCAAGCATATATGCTTGTATCGAGAGGTTGTTAGTGATTCTACGAGTGAAAATTACCAATTGTGCTGTGTCAACGTTGTCAGTGCTTTCATCCAACGCGAGAGAAACGGCTATAAATTCATGGACCTTGGTTTGTAGTCTTTTTTCGGTTATTTCTGCTATTTTATGTATCCTTCTCAGTATGGTTCGTGTTGATAATGCAATATTACTAAAAATATCATATTGTTCAGGGAAAATTATGTTAGCAACTTTACTCTCACATTTTTAGTAAATCTCCATCACTAAAACACCTCAGTGACTGAGCAATCTCCAAAGCAACAGCATAGCTGGCGTGAAATTATTTATCAGTTGTACTATTTGAATTAATATTAGATGTATTATCTGAATATTGCTCTTTGAGCTGTTGCAGTTGGTTCGTCCGATCTAGATCTGAAAAAAAATGAATAAACGACATTACGTCAGAGTTATGCTACTTTAAATCGTGGTATAAATTTATGAATACATGCTTGTCTATAATTGTATGGTGATCTTATGACATGTATCATAATGCCGCTTGATGTTCCTTTGATGAGTGCCTTTTTGAACTTTAGAGCACAACAAACACCTTACGTTCCTTACATGATGAGAGAAGAAATAATCAAAGTGCTATTCTAAATATCAAATTTAATAGACCAGGAATAATTACATGCGCTCTAAAGCGCAGAAATTTATCTTTAAGTCTTAGTATTAAATTACACTTTGACAGACATGTTTAGAAGTGCAGGCAAATACGAGAGGACAGTTAGCCCGTGATCGGTGTGTATGCAGTGCCAGTTAAAGCTGCGAGGGAGGGGGAGATAGAATAAGCGCTGCCCCTGACACGTCATAGTTGCGAGGCCTCATTGATTACATATTTGCCGATGCCTGAAATACTGCATCTTTCTTCCGTAGATTAAAACACCTTGTTCAGCATAGCGAGCGTGATCTCTTTGCTGCTGTAGTTATTCTGTCATAATAGCTGTAGGGTGTTGATCCCTGTTCGGTGCACCTTAAACCTAATGAACTCCAAGGCGAAAAAATCAAAGGGCATCAAGTCTCATTCTCCGTGAGCCACGACCAGTTCACCTGTCATTCGGAAAGTGGTCATTCGGGAATTCTCTTATAATTAAGGCGAAATGAGGTAGTGTGCCTCTTGCTAGAAAGCAATGTTGTCTGTTATTCCATCCTCTTCCAGCTGTGGTACCAAGAATTATTGTGGCATGTCAAGGTAATCGATCGCTCTGCGAAAATAAAAGGTCCGTAAGGTTTTATTTTCGTCATCCCCATCCCGTTGCCACTCTTGGACCATATTTGGCAGTTCTGCTACCCATATCCTACAATTGTGGCTGTTCACGTGACCACATATATGAAATGCTACTTCATCACTGAACAACACATAGTTCATCAGGACTTCATTCTCGGGTGTAGCTAACAACTCCAAACACATAGGTTGTTGAGCTGCGAAATCTTCAGGTTCGAGCATGTGCAGTACCTGATTGTGATACGGGTGTTTCTTCAAGCGCAAGGTACGCCATACAGTGCTTTGTGAAATATCAAGCTTCCTACTCAGTCTCCAGGTAGAAGCGGTAGACTCCGTATGATGGCATCCTGTGATGATGTAGCCGGTCTCCTAAAACACTTCTCATCGTTGGAATTTGTTCATCAGATCTCTGATGACTTACCTGCTAGGACCCGGTTTCCTGAGCTTTCTCTCGCATTCGAGCCGAGACGATTGTTATTCTTTCTTCTGCGGCGGGCAATCTTTCCTATCACCTACAGAAGAAATCCATGCACTAAGGATATCAGGGATATGTAGAGAAACTTTTGAATCACCCTGCATAGAGTGAATAATAAGGGACCCTTTGTGTGAGCACTTAGGTTTAGAGATGTATTCACCTGCATCTGTTATTAAATCTATCATGTGCTTCATATTTTATATGCGATTTTATTAGAGTCAAGCACCTAATACCTAATTCACTAGATTTAATCACCATTAGAATTACATTAGAGTTATAATATATAGCATTGAGTGTCAGAATACACGACTTGTAGTTTGGACATTATACGTAAGAGATCTCATTTTTACTATGCTGTCTGGAAAGTTACACATTTTGTATCAGAATTTGTCTATGCTGTATCAAGGCGGCTCCAAAACATATATTTCTGATGAAATCCCAATATCGAACTTTTGGGTAAACACAATACTTCCTTTAGGAAGTGCTAGAGAAAACATAAAGAGGCATGAGATGTATTTACGAAAGTTTGAGAATCGGTGCGTTAAAACATAATCAAGCACTTCATACACATTCATGAAACTTGAGTTTGTCATGCTTTAGAAGTTTTGGAAGCACTAATTGGATGTATTTTAACTAGGCAATCTATTATTGACAATTCTTGGTGCCATATTCCCTAATTGCAACATTTGCTGCACGCACATGGTATTTGATTTTGCACGCTTTTCCTACAAGCGCTCCCGATAGTAGAAAGAGAGAGAGAGAGAGAGAGAGAGAGAGAGAGAGAGAGACAGACAGACAGACAGACAGACAGACAGACAGAGAGAGAATTTTTTCTGTTCTTTAACAAACTCAAAGTATCAGGAGTTCGTCTAAGACACCAAAGCAATTCTAAGATACCTACCACAATTTGTCCAATATACCACTTTTTTAATTACCGGATTTTGTTTTACAATTTTGAAAACAGCTATACTCTGTTCATCAAGAGATTAGAGGAGATATAAACAAAGCACCGGTTTGTATCACTCCGCGGCCACGTGCTTTCACAATGACACAACACAGTTACCTACCGCTACGCGTAGGTATAATATGCATTTTACACTACTTAAAGGATATATTTACTTGATCCAAATAACATGTAGCACATGGAAATTAACTGCTACTTACGTCTTCTCTGTCCACAATAACACTTTTTCATTTCCTGCTCACAATCTCGAAACCAATCTCCAGAAGCAGCTTGTGGAGGGAAGTTCGTTTTAAATCTGGAAGATCGGGATCAGAGTTAACTGCCAACAGCACTTCGTTTAAGGTGGAAGTTCATTGTTAACAGGGACTGGTGAACTTTTCGACGGATTGCAGATCTCACAAATTCGTCGCAAACTACATCCACCATTTATCTAGTGCGTGGTCGCTTTTAGTCAGGATCTTCACCAACTGACGACTTTTCCTTAGGTGTACTGTAAATACTTGCAACTGACACAGCGGTAAACTCAGATGTTAATTTCTTCACGTCTTCGATAGCAAGTTCGGGATATTTCTCGCAGAACTTGATAATACGTTCAATATTGTTTTTTCACCACTTCGCAACGGTTTGCCGCACTTATGTTTCACAACTCACTTGTTCCGCCATGTTACATTCATACTGATGCGCGCGCAGAATGAATTAGGCTGGTTACAGATTCACTTAACTGCGTATTCTTACACTTTAACTATGCTTAGTACACTTAGTTTATGCATTAGCAAACATTAAGTAACATTTCAGACCTTAGTAACAGTATTTCTTCAAGGGACTACTTACACGGCGAAAGCGTCAAGAGGGCGCGCTGTGGTCAAAACGCACGTGGCTTTGTTTACGTCTCCTCTAATCTCTTGATGAACAGAGTATAGCTTACCTTATAACTGCGTTGAGAATGTTAAAACTGCATTGGTTGCAGGGACTAATTATATTTGTCCGGAGACCAGCATTATGCTCTTACAGCAAATATTAGAGGATTTAATCACATAATTATGTTTGAAATCATTTTACTGCAGTAATCTCCTTGACTGACTATTTGGCGACTTCTGTCCTTTTCCCACAAGGTATTCCTTAGAGAAAAACAAGTTTATCACTTGCTACATTGCTTCTGGGATTGCAAAATAAAATTGACACATTTTGAGATCACTGAATTTTTCAATACTGTTGTTACTTTTTATAAATTAAACCCACTGCTCAGAAAATGTTGATTTTAATCTATCTACATCAGCAATGGCAAAATATTTTGAATTATAGAAAACCAATCAAAAACTTCGAGTCGTTTTATTTATGGTATTCCACAGAAAGAAAATGATTCTTTAATAATTCTTTGAACTTATGACAACTGGAAACATTGTAATTCTTTCAAATGGCTTATACATTTTGTAGGTAATCAAAGTGCATGTCATAACAATGTACCATGTTTCTAAAAATGGATGACAATTACTCTTCTTTCCCCAAAGTGATTCCAAAATAGTTTTCGTTCTAACTATTCACTGTCGAAACTAATAGACTGCTGATTACTACAACAGCCTTTTTTTCTTCTTGGAGCATAAGATGAAAACTTTTTAAAGAATTTTTGGCATTTATTTTAATACAAATTCCACCAAATGCTTTATTCAATTCTCGCTAGACAGTTAGAAATTAATTTTAATGTCTGCCGAACGTGGTGAAAAATGGTAAAAAGCTAAACATAACCGGTAATTGGTAACTCTAGCCTGATTACTCACCACAATTTTTTAAATGTACTAAGTTTAATTATTCAGTATAATTGAACATTAATAGTAGGGCTACGGGATTAAAACTCCGGAAGTTTGTTGTTCAAAGATAACGTGCCCCAAATTTTTATTTTCGAAAATTGGGATCCTTAGGAAACAGGATGATCATTTAAACTGCGCGAACTGTGTGTGTTTTTTTTTCTTCCAAGGCGCTTTAGTTTTCACTAGGCGAACCATTGTGCTGTTAGAAAAGTGCATTGCAAGTTAATGTTATTCCTACAGTATATTGAGATGGCTCGGATAGAACATAGGCATTGCGTAGTAGGTTAGGTGGGCTGCTTGTGCAGGGACTTTATATTCGCGGGAGTGGGTATTAGTGCGCAGTTGCAACACGTAGTTTCCTGGCGAACACATGCTGAGGTGACTCACTCTTCGTTGTAATTAGTTCTTCACTCGTTTTATCATGGTGCTTCTACAATATTGAAACAACGAATTATGTAGTGTTTTTGTAGAGCACAGGAACCTATGGACCGGACAGAGTGAAGACCTGGAAGCGGGTGGTCAGTCAAGCACAGGGTATAATAGTGAGGAAGAGGATGATATGAAATGCAGGTGAAATAGATGATTGGAAAGGTGATAATGGAACTGACTTGTAAATCCTACATAAGAGAAGGATAATCAGGTAAAGAAGAAGAAGAAGAAAAAAGTTTTTGCAGAGTGTCAACGTAATAACAGACAAGCAGGAGCAAATATTTCCAGATAAACGTTACCTAACATATAAAATGTTGCAGGAATGCTTCCCAAGATCCCCGGATTTTACTCTTATAGATTATTTTCTCCGGAGCTACATGATAGACATATCCGCACAGAAGTGCAACTATAAGGCATGTACTGCTGCGCAAGGTGTGGTGAAAGCTAATGAGGAGGATCGAATTATGTATGTGCAGAGCTCAGCGGATCTTATTTTGGACATCTTCTTTGAGTTTCCAGTGCACCACACTAGAAGAGACTACAGCGACCAGAGTAGATATCCGAGTCACCCACTACAAGGAGACGAATGCCACACACACACACACACACACACACACACACACACACACACACACACACACACACACACACACACACACACGCACACGCACACACACACAACGTCCTCATGAAGAGGAAGGGAGTAATATTGTGGTTACCAATGTTGTGTTCTTGCTGTTGTTTACATATGAGGTTAATGTACCTAGCACATAATCTATAAACTCTGAAGTAAACGGAGAAATGCACCAACTTATAATTCTGAACAGCTAGTTTTTATCTTCTTTCAGCTAAAATATAATTTTTGTTGACAGGAGATGGAGTGACCACAAACAGCACAGCCCCCTCGTTCCCGCCAGCACCTCCACCACCTCCTCCTCCAGCTCCTGGCCAGTTACCGGCCGTGCGACTTAGTACAGAGGTAAGTAACTTCATGGTAATTTGAAATATATCTATATTATACTGTACAAATGTTGTAAAATGTTTTTACAGTCCTTTAGGATGGTTCAAGTATAAAACCCTGCACATTGTAGACGCAGAAATGATCCAGAGCGATGGCGAAGTGTGGTAGCCGCATGCCAGATTGTCGGATTGTATTAGGAAATAAACGGGTCGTGAGGTTTCTTTGCTGTAATATAAGTAAACGCCAATATCTGCTTAACAGCTATAGCAGTAGCAAAGTAATATTTAGAATTCTGAGCACAGGTATAAACCAACGTTACAATTACAAGCAAACAAAGAAAACCTTTCTGGTAGATACGAATATAAAGCGTTGCGGCTACCTTTGTAGCCTAACTCCCAAAGAATATTTTGTTCTCAATTAAACGAAAAGTAAAATCTTGAGAAACCTCTTGAGAGAGGGTGGAGTGAGGGAGAAAAGAGGTGTCAATGAGCTGTATGATTAGATGTCAGATGCAGTAGAAAACATTTACGACCGGTATTCGGAAAGTTCTCGGACTAACTCAGAAATGTCATGAAGATGTTCAAATGTAGAACCCGGCTAATCCGAACCCCGCAAATCCAAAATTCCGGATAATCCGAACACAAAATCTATAATTAAAAAAACAAAACAATAAAAAGCATCTTAGTGCAGTGTATAACACAAACAAGCCCCTGTAATGTATTAATTTGTGAGCGAAAAGCGTAAGTTACTGTAGGAGTGACCACTAACAATAGCGAAACAAACTGAACTACCTACATACCGCTATATTGAATACATTGTTGTGTTGAACAGTTTGTCCAGATCGTCGTGACACTCCATATGCGCAAGCGAGGAGAAATTAGAAGTGACTGGAATGGTGGGGAACAAGCGAGTGATGTCAGAACTCAGGCAGTCACATACACAGGCGGTGTATGTTTACGTATTATGAACAATTATTGTGTAGTTATCACAGTGAGAGCAAGTGAGATACTAATCCCCAACTCTCCTATTAGGCAAGTGAGACGTCTCTGCTATTGCGCATCTGTGCTTCAGAAGTGGGGGAGTGTCACGACGATCTAGACAAACTGTAAATTGTCATTATGTTGTGCGTGATAATTGCAACGTTGTCACTTTCTTACATCGCTATGCAGCGTTACCTAGTAGCTGCTAATCCTATAGCTGAATTTGTACACTTTTCTTTCGTTTTTCGGATAATCCGAACAGAGCACACTCCGGATTGGCCGGGTTCTACTGTAGTTGTTTAGTATCATGACGCCGGGCTCGGGGCGCAACATAGCACGGACGGACACACCATATACCAGGCCGGCGCGTATCTATGGGCTCACGGTTAATCTTCCCCACAACACTCACGCGGTCGAACACGTGACTAACAACAATGAAGCGGCTACACAAAAAGAGGTTTTCTCCGGAGCTTCAAGAATGATTTGGCTGCGTCACCGTCAGCGCGTTTGTGGAGATCGAGAAAGGTCCGTGTGACATCATCCCCTCTATATAAGGAGAAGATGAAACAGCAGAGCGGTTAGAGGCACAATTATAGGCACGAGTCAGTCAGTGTGTTAGTGAGTGCGAGACGACTGTGCACGTGTGTGTTGTCGTGATAGATACATCGGTCATCGTAAAGAAGATCTAACGAGTGTCGAGTGATTGCATAGTCGTAGTTAGTGTACGGGAGACAGAGAAATTGAAGAAAGACACTGATAGGACTGAGGCAAGGTTACCAGAAGTAAAAGTTGTGATTTGTGATAGCACGAAAGACTAGACTGTGTTAACGACGAGAAGAAAACTATATTTGTGATACAATTTTAGAAGACAATGAAGTGATAGAAAAGTAACCGGACTGAAATTGTCATTTTGTTACACTGGTGTCAGGAGTGGAACATAAATTTCGGAATGGAATAAATGAAGTCCGGAATGGAAAAGATGGAGACGGAAATGAAATCCGAATTGAAGAACCTGAAACCGGCCTGGAGAAGATGGGAAGCCAAGTAACAACAGTGAATTCAACAATAGTGAAGATGAACGCGAAAATTGGAGGGTGTAAAAGAAGAAGTGAGGGCAGAAATGAATTCTGGAATGGAAAAGATGACGATGGAGTCATTGGCGGCGAGTTAGTTGGCGTGGATGTAGTGGAGGGCGTCAGGCGTCAGGCGCCCTAGATAGAAGAACTAACGGCAGCGTCAAGAAACTGGATGCCAGGGGTGGACGGGATAGCGAGGACCTGGGAAAGGACTAGTGGCCGAGGTGAATGTTGCGCCCGTCTGGGAGAAGGGGAGTGTACGACACGACGAAGACAAAAAGCCGGCTCAGGGATGTCGTCGAGGATCCCCTTGTGGAGTGTGTCGGGCATGTAGCCAACCAGAACATGTAGTAAAGGACTGCCAGCAGGGAAGCCTACGAGTAAGCGAGGAACAAGCAAGAACCGACTTGGCGTGGGACATGGAGGACCCGTCGAAGCCATCCAGTCAGATGACGCTTGTTTGTCACTTGTTTGTGACGATCGTGCAAGCAATCAAGTGTTCACATTTTCTACAAAATGGATAAGTGAAATATGAGCTATGATAAAGTACCAGGTCTCGTATCAGATATTTCAAAAGTCACTTAAAACGTAAAAGAAGAATCATATTGGGCATATGATGGGGTTTGATCTTTATTTAATTCTTTTTGCATTCCAGTTAGCATAGTTATTTTGTTGAATAAAACATTAATGATATTTGTACTGCTACAGGAATTTGTAAATTGCAAGCCATGGTTCTATCACTAAACGTTAGAGCAATTTTTGAGAAAAATTTTCCATGTAAAGGGTACACCGGGTTGTGGGAATTTTCTTGAAAATCTTTGTGTTGCATTCTGGGAAGATGCTTAAATTAAATATCAAATTGGGTATTTAATCAACATCTCGTTCTAAATTTTCTCAGGCTTTGAGAAAAAGTCCTATTGCTTTCATAATAGCATTGCACCAACTGTATTCTAACAATTTTGATTAAAACACCACCTGTTTAAGGACAAATGAAATGCATATCTTGAATTTTCTGGGAATGTACTCAGAAGTCCATTCTGAATGACTTTTGCATAACTGGTAAAACATAAGCAAAATATAAAATCTCACTATACAACAAAATGTGAATTTCCTTAAACCAGAAAATTTATGTCAATTATGTCTTTTTTATGGAGTGAACAATTTCCAAGATAAGTATTCCTTGTTATTTGTCTGAATTTTACCAGTACTTATACTTTTCTCAATTCTTATTCATTCTTTTATGTCCTGGACATGCAAAGGGAAGCCATTACATAGTGACCAGCTCTTAAAAGATTTGACTGTCGCCTAAAGCCTGTTGTATTTCCACATTCCCCTTGCACCAACAAGAAAATTAGCACACAAAAAAACAACAGATTTTTAATCTCAATTAACATTAAGTAGATAGAGGAATAAAACGTTTGTTGGAATAGTTTGTACAAGAGTAGTGAAAGTTATGTAGGTACAGTATATCAGAAACTTGTGCAAAACACATTTTTATTTAGAGGGTTTTAAAGCATGTTTTCCTGTAAAATTGTGAAATGGTAAAATAGTTTTCAGGTATAATGCAGTGCATCTTCTACTTAGTATAACAGGTAGAGAAAGTAAAAATATACTCCTGGCAAATTTAACACAAAGGAATACCAAGTTTTCATACTTTATTGCCATTCATTGGAGTATAAATGGCATGTTTAAACCAAGATTCCTGTAGTGCAGTGGCATTTTTGTTTAAATTAAGCAAATGTTTTTGATTTTGGAGTCCTCTTCTCCTAGATGAGTCGTCAACCAAGACTACCGAGCCTCATCTACCCGTTTGGAATGTTCTTTGCTTCCCCTCACCTCTTGCCTACCAGTAGTCAAAATGACAGATAGTAGGCCGTCTGGTTCGGGTACTGAGCCCCTCTGCCACATCAAGGCGACACTCCTTCGGAGGGGCCATATGATGGTGAAGTTCTGTATCAAAACTTTTGCCCTCCCTTTCCCGTTTCCGTATGGAGCCAAGGCATTGTCCATCGCTTGGCTTCTTCTGCAGCAGCAATATGCTATGTGGTGAGAATATAGCTGAAGTACAATGCTTTTTCTAAAACGAGACAAGAACAAGAGACAGAAATATATTTGAAACTTTCAAACCTTATTGTCAATATGTACTTTTAAGTTTTATTTTGATGAGTTGTTACTTCCACCCTGCAATGATTTTCGAGGTTTTTAAATGTAAATGTTATAAATCTGAAAAAATATTTAAACATTTTAAACGTCTTGATATATATCTAAATCAAGAACCTTGATGATGATGACGATGAGATGATGATGATGATGACGATGATGATAATGATGATGAACTATTCAAATAAAATGAATTGTTACATAAATAATCTTACTGAAAGGATCCATAATTTTAGCAAAAAAACAATATCAATATTGCTAAAACTTGTTCTTAAAAATGAGACTATTGGAGTCCTAAAGCTGATATTAATTAGATACTACAATAAAATAATGAGGTTTTAAAGAATTTAAATATGCTTACTATATCAATTGGTAAACTTTATTTTCTATTTGAACAAATATGCTAGGAACAAAAAATGTATGTTAGAAAAAAAAATGTTGAAATATAAGAGAAAAAACTTAGTGCCTGTTGTGTTAAGCAGTCCTATAGCTAATGCTGGGGATATTAAAGTTGAGGACATAATGATATAGTAATATTTTTTAATTATTGGTAAATTTCACTGCTGACGACATCCCCTGGGTATTATGGAGTCTTCTCTTAGAGGTGCCTATCTGTAATAGGTGGACTTTTGTGCTGTTTTCTGGATTTTTTAGAGAAATTTTTAGTTAACAAGGATAATATTTTGCAGAAACATGAGCAAGATACCACACATCCATATTATGAAAGTAATGTAATGCTGTTTGTAGATACCTGAATCAAGAGGACCTAGAGAACCTCCTGCAGCAATACAGAACGCAATGATGACAAAGGACAAAAAACCATTCACATACACACCTGGTGGACTAGATCTCTCCCAGATCAGGAGTCCTCGCATGGCAAGACG
Source organism: Tenodera sinensis (assembly GCA_030765045.1). Lineage (NCBI taxonomy): Eukaryota > Metazoa > Arthropoda > Insecta > Mantodea > Mantidae > Tenodera > Tenodera sinensis. The sequence continues at coordinate 35,213,161 of CM060969.1, read as the reverse complement.
CATCACGAGAAATGCAAATGCAGAAGGTGTCACTGGTGAAAATGTACAGGTAGGTGTAACTGCCAATGTAAATAAATAACTTTTTGTAAAAACTATTACCTACTAATGGATACAAATTGCTTCTTCACTCAGTATTTAACTGCAAGAAATTTGCTAAAATATAACCAATGTGTGAGAGATTTAATAAGCATATATACTTATCAATGCTGGAAAATTAAATTTTACTTGCAGACATCAGGACCAAAGACATCACCACTAGCACAAGCACCACCTCCAGGCAGTCTGCCCCCTTCTGCTGTAGCAGCAATGCAGCCACAGATGGCAGTGCCAGTGTTTCCTTCTGGAGGTGGAATGCCACAGTTGCATCATGTAAACGCACCACCTGGAAGTCATTACAATGAAGCACCTCCACCACCACCGCCACCCTCCCAGCAACTACCACCACCTCCTCCACCACAACCTGTTTCAAACTCCTTCCCCAAGAATCCTGCTCCAGTCATAAGACCTGTGCAGGTTGAACCACCAAAACCTGCATCCACACCATCACCAACCATGACCAAGAGTCAGCCAACTGTAATACAGTACTCCCCTCCACCACCTCCACCAACCCCTCATAATGAACCTGGTAGTATTTATGTGCCGCCTGTAACCACCACACGAGCACAGGTGGGTTATTTACTCCTTCTGTTGGAAAGTTGCTAATATATTAAATCTAATTGCTCTTTTGCATTGATCATGTATAGACTAAGCTTGGAAGGTTAAATCAAGTTTGAAAACTATGTCATTGCCAGTAATCAAAAACGGATCATACCATGCTGACCTTGAGAACTGAGCTACCATGACCAATGCTGCTCAATCTGCATTGAACTTATCTCATGTTATTCATATACCCCTAGTGTACCTTCAAGGTGATCAGGTTACTCTGGAAGTAACTTAGTTATGCCTTTGAAATGATTTACAATACTACAAATATGTACTTTTAATTTCTGGACTTCTAGTTAGTCACAGTATAAGCAATTCATTGTGTATTAATGACAAGGCTGGGCACAACTGGTGCTCAAGAGTGCAGATCCTCACGACCTAGACTGTTAACTGAATGTTTAGCAGGTAAAAAACAATGAAGGTAGTTCAAAGTATCCTGCAAGTTGCCCAGGCCTGGTGTATGACTTTTATGAAATCACCATAATTAAAGAAGATTTCAGAAGTATATAGGTAACTAACTGTTTCACTGCTGAAGGATTAACAGACTCACAGACGACCCTCCTTGCTGAGTTCTTTTAACTAAACATGAATTAGTATATTCTTAACCTTCCTCTTTGTATATAACGGTTTGTTTTGTGAACTTCTATGCATTGGCAATGCATCATCCTCAAGGAGAGCAGTAATTACTGCTCCTGGAACTGTTCCGACATCCACACTGAACGGGTTAAAACAAGCATAAAGCCAAAGAAAGAATTTGATGAACCAAAACTTGATAATGTGTATGCAACTTAGCTTCAACATCCACAGCCATCACAAGCTAACCAACTCCTAAAATTCTTGCTCTAGAAGATGTATGTTATTTAAATGTTATTTAAAATCTCAGCCTTTCTAGAACTGCATAAAGTTTTCATGTGAGGTTTTAAAAAATCTCAATGGCAGAATTAATCGAAAGCATTTCCTTTTAGCTGCACAATTTTGGAAGTGTTTTATCGTTATACTAGCTGAAATACCAGGTCTTGCCCATGGTTTGATGATTTATCCCTACAACGTTTATACTTGGTTTGCATTTGCCCTAAAGTCTTGCATTTCTTTGGAGAAACTTAAAAATGATTTAATCCACTTAAAAAAGAGTTAATTAAAACTCTTGGAATACACTATAAAGAACAAAAAGTAAACAAAATAAATAAATATATGTACAGGGAAAACATACAAAAGCACTGTTGAGCAACTACAAATACCACAGGAGGAATGTGCACACGAGCTTCTTGCTATTCTTAAAGAAGCAGAGCTGTTTGAGGGAAGCCTTAGCTCTTTGAACCAAGTCCATCATGTTCTGAAATTTAAGCTAAAAATAATAACAGAAAACTGGCATTAGGAAGATAAAATATTTTAGCATTGAGAGCTTTATTTTTAAGAGAAATGCAAAACAAGAACTTCAAGGAAATAGTGTGGTTGCTGAAACTTGGGTAAATGCCACCTATACCATGTCAAAGGGCTGGACTGATGGTAACCTGAAACTATTAGGGTTTGTAAAAATCGAGAGAGCGAGTGAGATTCAATTGTAAATTATTAGGTACTCAGAATCACAACTGAAGATGCAAAGATACTGATTTGTATGAAAACACATTATTTTGTTTTTATTGAGAAAAAATTACTTTTATTCTTATAGTAGGCTAATACAGGTTATATCTGCATATTTTCACTGCCATGAGATAAACCTGAATGCTCATGTTTATGTTCCAAGTATTGAGAGTTAAGGAGTATACGTAACTTACTAATATACTTCTTACAACACTGGAGCTCTCCATAAGGGGAAGCTAACAGCTGTCATGTTATCTTCTTTTAAAAATAGACTGTATTAGAGGTTCTTTTACCTTAGTGTACATAAGGCTATCTTACATGTAATTGCATGTTGTTCAAATCCATACAACTTATGTGTTAGGCTACAGGAAAGAGAGTAAGTAGATAAAGCTTGAGACACTGCCCCTATAGCCAATGATCTGATTTCTCAACCCAGAAGTCATTGGCTTGATTCCCGGTTGGGGCAGGGAATTGCTCCTTAATTAGAATAATTCCTTACACTCTGGAGTCTGGAAGTACGAATATAAGTTTCATGGTAAAAATGAATGAAACCCATATTAAAATCTACAGTTTGAATAATAACATCCCCTATATGACCATAGAAGTTAAAGGAGATTATTCAAATGAAAGAATAAATAACAACTTAACTGTGTGAATAGCAAAAACAAATGTAAGTAAAAGTAAATATTTAATTAGGTTGGCTCCATCTACATCCCTCCGATCAACAACAATGTGCAACAAGAGTCAATATCCTCGCCTGCACGTCAGCCACCAACACCACAATCTGCTAGTCCTATGTCTCCCATACAGCTCAACAAGGCACCAACCCCTTGGTTGAGTCAACATCAGAGACAACAGCAACCGGCTCTACCACCATGGGCAAATAGAGAAGAGCCTCAGCAACAGAGACCTTCACCACCACAACAGCAACAACAGCAACAGCAACAGCAGCAGCAGCAACAGCCTGGTATTAGGATCATACCCATTCAGGTACTTATTGCTGCATGTTAAACCATAACAAGCTTACTCCTCATTTAACCAATGGCAAAACTAAGGTGTAAATACTGGGCAAACTAACAAGACATATTTTTACAGCAAATTCAAGCAGATACCTGATGACTTTGCTCATGTGTTGCCAACATTTAAACAAAAATATTAATGTGTTGAAGTCACATAACTTTCTCTACTCTTATACAGATTATTCTTACAAACACTCATTTGTTTATCACTTCATGTTATATGTTTCATTGTAGGTTCAAGGGGAATAAGAGAATCAGTAAGCTTGGAGCAATAATTTAATCACATCATTTAAGGGTTGCTTACTATGTGGTTGCTTTGAAACTCCCATTCTTTTGGCATGGTCAGGATATTAAAACAACAGATAACTTCATATTTTAGAAAAGTATAATTCAAAAATTCATGCCAATAACAAGGAATATCTCGAAAATGGTTAACCCCACAAAAAAGATTGACAAAAATTGTGTGCTTTAACAAGATCTACATTTTTTGTGAGCAAGATTTTGTTTATTTCTTACAATTTACCAGAAATGCAAAATTCATTTAGAATGACGAGAACTTCAGAGGCTATTCCCAAAAAATTTCAGATATACATGTCTCTTCAAAGTTCTAAGGTTTTCACGGCTGGTGTCAATATTAGAAGCAGTATAAATCAGGCTTGTGGGCCGTGGTCTACTGGGCTCCTTCTTCCACTCAAGCCAATCAGACACCAGCAGACCGTAGCACACCGCCAACACAAGTCCAACCCACTGACCACCCGGACCAATGACAACAGACCTCCCTCCAGCCACAGATATAAATAATGCAGCCCACGGAGCAACTGGCACAGTCGCTGTTGAAATCTCCACTAGGGCACCTTGACCTTGCCACCACTGAAGATGTCTGTTGCAGTCACAGACGAAATGTCTGGGAAGAAAAAGAGCCCAGTAGACCATGGCCCACAAGCCTGGTTTATCCTGTTTCTAGTATATATGTCTCTTGTCATGAAAATTATTAAACATGTGATATTTTTATCAAAATTTTAGCCACTTTTGAGAAAATCAAAATTTCTGAAAATGTTTCCATATAAAGAGTAGTTTTGAGTGGGGGGATTTTCTTTGAAATCTTAGTGTCACATACTTAGAAGATGAACTTCAATATCAAGTTTAATGAATATTAAAAATAGAAGCACTATTGACAGTGAAGTATTCTTCAAGTTTGAGTTTTTTATTTTGAGTCACTTATTTACACATACCTTCACTAATAACTGCTTTTTTAAGCGGAAACGTTTTCAGGACCATTCGATCCCATCTTCAGCCGTTGGATGACTGACGTTATCCTCTTGTTCACAGAAACATGTTCTTGTTCACAGAAACATTAACAATATCGGAAAAATATATCCTAAAACCCTCTAACCCCATTTTGCCAAGGTTATATTGCCTACCAAAAGTACACAAACAGGACAATAGCATGAGACCCATCATTAACGGCATCAATTCACCTACCTACCATATTGCTAAGTGGCTAGTAAAAAAACTGAATACTTACAAAAAATTCGAAAGCTTAGGAATTGAGAACTCTTTGGAACTCATAAAAAACCTGCAAAATTACTCTATCCCTGAAGGCCACATTATGGTGTCTTTCGACGTTAAAGCTCTGTTTACCAGCATCCCGGTGGAAAAAATACCCTTACTTATTAAAAAATGGTTGACTCCGACTACAGTTGACCCCATTGAAATAAAGGACATCATTAACCTTACAGAAATTTGCACAAAAAATAATTACTTCTCATTTAACAACAAATTCTACAGACAAACAAAAGGACTAGCAATGGGGAGCCCACTATCACCGTTTTTAGCAAATATGTACATGAGCTTTTTTGAATCTCATTTAGTTAAAGCCTTTCCACATATATTCAAATTTTGGAGAAGATATGTGGATGACATTTTCGCTATAATCCCCCAGAAACAAAAAGACGACTGTCTAAAATTACTGAATCTACAGGACAGCCATATAAAATTTACAATTGAAATAGAAGACAACAACACATTACCCTTCCTGGACCTCAAAATTACTAGAAATATAGATGGTGTAAAATTTGGTATACATAGAAAGCCCACACATGTAGACAATTACATCAAGAAAAACAATTGCAACCCAATTTCACACCAACTGGCAGCATTTCGAAGCTTGATACATCGTTTATATAATGTCCCGTTAAGTAAAGAGGAATTTCTGAAAGAACAACAACACATAGAAGAAATTGCAATATTAAATGGATTCAACCCAGCCACCGTTAGGAACATGTCAAAAAATGCAAAAAAGCTCAAGATAATTTCGCAAACCACTACATTAACACCACTCACAAACAACTGGAAATTTAAGAAATTCACGTACCATCCCTGGGCCTTCAGAAAATTTGAAAAAATCTTCAAGAAACTAAACATAAAACTAGCACCGCAAAACCAATACAGTTTAAAAAACCTGCTTAATAAGCCACTAAACAATACCATCCCATACAATAAAAAATCGGGGATTTACCAGATCAACTGTAATAGTTGTGACAAAAGCTACATAGGGAAAACAAAGAGAAATTTGGATATAAGACTTAAGGAACACCAAAGAAACATAAAATTAAAACAAATTGAAAAATCTGCTGTGGCACATCATTTTTGGACTGAAAACCACAACATCGGCCTTAATATAAAACTGTTAAAATCTATTAATTCACCAATAGAACTGAATATTTGGGAAAAAATATACATCATCAAAAACAGTAATAAAGTTATTAATTTCGAAATACCAGCATTGAATGAAGTGTTAAAACTCTGCAACCCTAACACCAGATGGCAGCAGAATAGAGACAACAGAGAAAAGGAACAAGAGGATAACGTCAGTCATCCAACGGCTGAAGATGGGATCGAATGGTCCTGAAAACGTTTCCGCTTAAAAAAGCAGTTATTAGTGAAGGTATGTGTAAATAAGTGACTCAAAATAAAAAACTCAAACATCAAGTTTAATATTTGGCCGACTTTTCATTTTTGAATTATGCTGTTCATACTTCACACATTCTTCTAAACAAAATTTGGATTCAGGGAAGCAATTGTATTTCCAGTATAAAATTTTTGGGTGGAATACAGTACCTTCTCCACATATTATGTAGAGGAAGTAAAATGCAGCACAATTCCATATTGTTAATAACCTTTTAATGCTGGCTGAACATTAGACCTATCTGCATCACAGCAGATGTTGAAATGGATGACCTTCAACACAAACACATTCCCTATATCTCTGAAAACAATTCTGGTTTACTCACAGAAGTTCATGTTGACTGATTGCCTGTATTTCTCTCATGATTTCGTTCTTCAATTCTTGTAATGTTTGCATATTTGATGCTTTCAACTTTATTTTTTAACATTTACCATAAATAAAAATTGCATGAAGAGGGGTCAGGGGAATGAGGTGGCCACAATCCTTGACTAATTATTCTGTCACCATACACACTTCCCAATACATGCATAGAATTCACAATAGCTGAATCCTGCTGAAACTGGCCACACAATCTTAATTTCTTGTTAGTTTGGGGGAAAAAATTATTTAAAATAGAATTTACATAAGTAGGCGTAGGCTTTCACGGCCGGTGTTCGAAATTCTAAAAGAGTCTTCCGGGCTGATTTGCCGTGGTCTGCTGGAGTAACTTGGTCCAGACGTTTCGTCCACTACTGCGGTGGACATCATCGGTGGCGTGGTCGAAGTCTTCTTGGTGAAGGCACTGTTGCGTCTGAGGCGTTGACTGTCTGGGATGCGGAATTTATACACGGAGGGGTCTTCTCTGATTGGCTCGGGGCTCGCTGAGGCAGTGCGGTTGGTGGGAGGGGGCTAGGTGCATCTCGGGCGCTACTAGATTCTGATTGGTTTGTGTTGCTTGACTGTCTGTGTTGTTTAATGTTATCGATAACGGGGTACCAAGTTTTGTTGAGCTTAAGGGCTTCCTCTTTCCTATTGAAGTTATTGGCATGTTTATAAATTTCTATGGCTTTGCGCTGTAGTCGAGCATGGTAGTGTGAGATGTTAGATAGAATGCTGGTGTCCTGAAACTTGATGACATGTTCTCCCTCCGCTTCTATAGCATGTTCAGCGACCGCTGACTTTTCAAATTGTCCAAGACAGCAGCATCTCTTGTGTTCGTTTAGTCTGGTGTTGATACTACGTAGCGTCGTACCAATATATACTGCACCACACGAGCAGGGGATCCGGTATACGCCAGCCGAGGAGAGGGGGTCACTCGGGTCCTTGGCTGAGCGTAGTAAACTGTTGAGCTCTCTTGTAGGCTTGAAAACCGTCTTGATATTATGGCGTAGCAGGAGGTGTTCAATCCTGTCGGTGACGTTTTGAACATAAGGAAGGAATACCGTGGCTTTGCTCCTAGGTGGGGTCGGCTTAGCAGAGATCGGCTGCTGTCTGGGTGTATAAATTCTGCATCCCAGACAGTCAACGCCTCAGACGCAACAGTGCCTTCACCAAGAAGACTTCGACCACGCCACCGTTGATGTCCACCACAGTAGTGGATGAAACGTCTGGACCAAGTTACTCCAGCAGACCACGTCAAATCAGCCCGGAAGACTCTTTTAGAATTTAGAATTTACATAAATGTGTGAATCTACTGCTGTTTCGTAAAATGTGGGACCAGTAATTCTATGTGCATTCTCTGTGCACAAACCCCAGCTTTTGAAGCATGGTGAAGAATTTCATGAATAATATGAGCATTTCCAGAAAACCGGAATTATTTTCGGAGATATAGAGGATGTGTTTTGTATTAAAGGTCATCAATTTCAACATCTGTTGTGATGCAGCTAAGCCTAATGTAAGTTAACGGTAGTTAGTGTTCCATACCCATGATTTACCAGTCGTTTACATGTAACTCTGGCAGAGGGTGCACTGGTCCTCACTTAGTCTGGTGCCACTGCAGGGTGGTCCGGCTGATCTACAAGAATCCTTGTACAAGAGTTGCTCTTCTACATGATATTATTACTGATATCACTTTTATTTATAATATATTAATAACAAAAGGTAGTTAGAACATATTTGTTTTTTAAAAAATCTGTATGAGTATATTTTGCTTTGTTTCTTAATACAAGGCAAAATATTTGTATTTAATCATAACTGGAAACATAATTTTTGTAACATCTGCCATAGATTATTTTTATAAAAATACAAGTGTAACAGGACAGAAATAAGATCAGTTGTGGCATTGTAACATACTTTTCCTTGCTTAAAGGCTAAAAAATGGGTAATGTTTCTGTGGTGTCATTCAGTTTGTACTGGTTTGCAACCACTGAAAGTAAGCTTTGATGTACTATATCTGCTTGGTGTAACTGCATGCTTAGAAGCTTTATATGTGCAAGGTTACGGTGCTGCTTCTGCAAGGTGTAAGGGATAATGGGGCTTTTGCAGGTGGAGGGACGTAATGAGCCAGTTGCACCACCAAAACCACCTCAGCCAGTTCAGTCTCCTACCAACCAACCTCATACAAGAATAATCCCAATACAGATTGAAGGAGCTAACACCAATGGCATGACACAGCAGCAACAGCAACAGCAACAGCAGCAGCAGCAGCAGCAGCAGCAGCAGCAGCAGCAGCAGCAGAGGCGGCCAGTGTATGTTCATAACAAGTTCAACCCATCTCAGTCTCCACAAACACCAGCAACGCCATCACCAGCACCATTCAGTGACAGGTAAGTTACTTTGAACTCTAAGCTGCTGCAGCGTTTCAGTATGTGTGTTTCTGGGTTAGACATTTTTCTGGTATAAGAAATTGGTGAATCCTCCTCCTCCTTTTTCTTCTGATTACTCTCCCCGTATGGAGGACTTACACCTCTAGGAGTTCAACCTTAGCCAGTGCCTATGGTCAGATGCCTGTTGGGGAGCAAACAAACCTATGGACTGGATAGAATGAAGACCTGGAAGGGGATAGTCAGCCCAGCACCAGGTATGAGATGAAGAGGATGATATGAAATGCAGAGGTTTGGAAAGGTGATGATGGAGCAGTTGGTGGAATGAGTGATGGGGGAAACTGTAGAGGCCAGAGAAAACCCACCCAGACACCGCTTTGTCCACCACGAATACCACATGCGAGTCCCTGGGATCAAACCTGGGCTGCCTTGGTGATAGGTGAATGGTCTAACCACTTGGCCACAGTGTCGCCAAGCTTAAGAATCCTTTAACCAAAAATCTGATGTGTTGCACTCACATGAGTTTCTCACTATTGTTATACTTATTCCTCTATCTACCTCATGTTAATTAAGATAAACATTTTCAGAAGTTATTTTATTGCTAATTTTCTTAGATACAAGGGGAATATATTCGAGCTTACTCTTTCTCATTCCTCTTAATCTATGTATACATAATCTAGTCCATGCCCAACCATCTCTTCAAACCCTGTTACACACATCCACATGCTTTTCTCTACCCCACTCCTCCTTTAGTTGACTATATAATGCTAAAGTTTTCTTTTCTCCAAGACTTTGAAATAATTTCTGTCTCCCTATATCCTTTACCCTCTTCCTTACCTCTGTCCAAAAATCTCTAGCCAATTGCTGCTGCTCCTCCCATATATTCCCCATTTCAGTTTCCTATGGCATTCTCTTCAATCCCTGAACCCAGTTCATCCCATTAGGGGCTCTTTCCTGCATTATTAAACATTGCCTCAATATATTTTGATCTTGCAGTAATCTTAATTTATACCAATATTTTAATATCCTTTCTACAATCATTCCCTTACTACCCAACCTTCCCATTTCCATCATTACTGCACCATTTGGTGACACAGGTAATCCCAGTACTTGTTATCAAAATAATCCATTTATTCTATCTAGATCATCCTAACCCTCCTCATTTCCTAAATCGCAATACCATAAGCCATTTTTACTTCCACCACTGTCGCATATACTCTTTCCAGCCACTTGACTTGTATTCCTGGTAGCTTTTGTAAACATAGTCTTATAGCTATTATTGATTAATGCCAACAAACTTACTGTTGGTGTTTTTAAACACACAAGCTGCATGTGGGCAATATTTGAGAGGTAGAATTGGAACTGAAAAATTCAGTGCCACAGCTGGGATTTGAACCACAGAACCTCCACTTACCAGACAGATGCTCTAACCATTAAGCTACTGTGACAACCTGCCAGAATGACATTGAATTCTCCAACCAATTCGTACTTTTCCCAGTAAACCACAAAGACAATCTCACATCAGAGACAATTATCCCAATGTAAAGTACTTACTATTGTAAGTACTTTATGTTCCGGGATTAAATAACCTTCAGATGATAATTATTATTTATTTACTGTTGGTGTTTTTAAACACACAAGCCGTGTGTAGGCAATGTTTGAGAGGTAGAACTGGAACTTAAAAATTCAATGCTGGGATTTGAACCACAGACCCTCCAGTTACCAGACAGATGCTCTAACCACTAAGCTACTGTGGCAACCTACCAGAATGACATTGAATTCTCAAACCAGTTCGTATTTCTCCTGATAAACCACAAAGGCAGTCTCACATCAGACACAATTACCCCAATGGTGACTTACTATTGTAAGTACTTTATGTCCCAGGATTAAATAACTTTCAGATGGTAACTATTATTTATTTATCCCAACAAACCTACTGTTGGTGTTTTTAAACACACAAGCCATGTGTGGGCAATGTTTGAGAGGTAGAACTGGAACTTAAAAATTCAATGCCACAGCTAGGATTTGAGCCACAGACCCTCTGCTTACTAGACGAGTGCTCTAACAATTAAGCTACTGTGACAACCTGCCAGAATGACATTGAAATCTCAAGCCAGTATTATGTAAACATAATTTGACCACCTTTGAAGCGCATTTGGTAGCATGCTTTCCTCTGGCACGGAGGACCCAGGTTTGATCCCCGATACCAGCATGGGGAGTTTTCCCCACTGGGAGGTCTGGCACGGGGTTCACTCAGCCTTGTTAGATTGCAGGGGGGGCCAATTGAGGAGCTACTTATTAGAGAAGCAGCAGCCCCAGGTCGAGAAGGCCACATAACTGGCTGGGAGTGCTCGGGACACTGACCATGTACCATCCTCCAGTACTGCTCCCCACCAATAATTTCTGTAGTGGGCAGAGGTGGGGGATACAGCGGCTGGGCAGTAAGCCTTAGCCCTTCACGGGCTGTTGCACTGTGGTTTACTTTTACTTTTTATGTAAACATAATTGAAATATCAAAACAAGGTTAGCAATAATTGTAGTTTGCACAAATTGAGAATAGATCAAATAAAAAAAGAAAAACATTAAATTAACAAAATCATGATTGGTTTAAAGATTCCTTGAAGTATATATCTGCTTCAGCTCAATGGTTAAGAGCTACAGTAGAGTAAAAGATCCATGGTTCAAATCCCAGCTATGGCATTGAATTTTTCATTTCTGATTCTACCTTTCAAATATTACTTGATACTAATTGAATTTACAAATACTTATATGTGCCTCAAATAGGAAGATGTATTTCATTTTTTCTCCTGGTCATACAAAGAAAATGCCATTTTAAAATCATCACAAGCCAACCGCTTCTTAAAAGTTTGACACTATTGCTTAAGCCTACTGTATTTCCTTAGTCTTGTGTACTCATAAGGAGATATGTAGTAGGAATAAAATTATTTCTACACAGGTTTATCTTGATTAAAATTAAGTAGGCAGAAGAATAAGGTTTTGTACAAATATTTTGTGGAAGAATGGATGAGAAAGGTCACATAAATATAATACTCAGTTTTTTAAATTTAAAATTCTGTGGTGCTGCAAATGTGATTTTTGTTTTTTTGTTTTAAGTGTGTAACATTGGACAAGAACTGGTTACTGTATTGATTAAACATTTAGGTTAAAGTAACACTAACCTAAACTACCTCTCAAACATTGCCTGCACACGGCTTGTGTGTTTAAAAACACCAACAGTAAGTTTGTTGCCATAAATAATAGTAATAACACTTAGTTTGTTTAGTTTTTTATTTAAGACAATACAATGGGAACTTAATCGGATTTTAGTGTATAGTAAAATCTTGTGCATAGTAAATTGAATGCAATGTTTTCATAAACTCTGATAAAATATAACAAAGTAAGAAACTTCTCTGAGATCATTAAGCACCTTTTTGCAGGCCAAAGCAAAGAAAAAGGATTTTAATGAAAATATTATTGCATTACTAGTGCATATGTCTGAAAATGTTTGTTTACCTCTAGTTAAAATATGCCTAATGAAAAAGTATATAAATTCAAATAACAAAAACTAAGATTATTTTATTAGTAAGCTAGCTCAGTTATTGTTTCATGTTTTGTCTAGATAATAGCAGAAGTAAAGTTAGAGGAAGGGTGCACTACAAATTTGCTTTCCCTAGGCTTCCAATAAATAATCTAATGATGATCTGACAAAAACTTGTATTCATTACAGTTATAGGTGCATTTGGCATAGAAACTACATACTTGCAAAATGGTGATCCTTTTATCTTGTTGAGCATTTATATTGTATATAATTTTGTATCATTTACAGCCATTCATCAGAGCAGAATGCAAGACAGTTGCAGCAACAGCATAGCTGGGGTCCTACTGGAGGTAATGGTGGTCCTATCCAATCTCGTTCTTTCAGAGTTCTTCAGAAAATAACAGACACAGATAACTCTGAAGGTAAATAACTAACAACACAAAATACAACATACATTTAGTATGTTATCAAAGTAAAACAAATCAAGCACATCCATTTCACTCGTCAGAGTCTATCAAGGAGAAATTCCAGAAACACAGCCAGAAACCGAACCTGAGACATTCAGAATAGTGGTAGGTCCTCTATCTGATCTAGCCATGAGACATTAGAAACCTTTGTGCAATTAACTCATTCTAACCAAGACTCGAACTTGGGACCTCTGACCAGATACACTATCCCCATGCAAGAGAGGTGAGTGAAAAACGTAGTGATACTGAAAAATATGTAACAACCAGCAAAATTTTAGGCATTGTTTTCATAGCATTTTATGTATTTCTTTATTTGTTTATAACATTGATTCGTTTTTCATTAAAGTACATTTTTCTTGAAATCTGAACAGAACAGCATTCAGGCAGATAGAACTGGAACTCTCAGTCAAGTAATCAGTCCAGGATAAATCTAAATATCTGGTCACCTTATACATACCCCTAAATAAATAACTTACAGATTTACGATAGACCACATAACTTCAAAAAGTGAGGTGCACTTAAAGTACAGATTTGGTATATTTATTTTTGTGACAGTTCACAGAAGTATTAGAGTTTCAATTAAATATATCAATAAATATGAAAGTTTTAAAACTCTGTAGCCTTATTTAATTTAAGAGGTGAGTCTGTAGCCTTAATCGCACAAGAGAAATCAATTAAGGTATTTCAGAATGCTAATTCTATCTTGATGTCCAGTAAATAAAATTAGTTAAAATTATATACTTTAAAGAACATAGTAGGTAAACACATGAATCACAATAACCAAATAACTGACAGCTCCAACTTTATTTTCTTTAATCCCAAGACTTAATTACAAAAGCCAATATCACAGAAGAGAATGTCAATGCATAATTGATAAAGTGAACAGTGAGTGCTGCTCTATTTATAGCAAAAGTGCACTCTGCTGATTGATCCAGAGGCCAGATAGCTGGCAAGAGGAGGGGCCTGGCTTCTTCTATGGTGTTGCTCCCTTCTGATTGGTTTCGTTTGTTCTCTATTTTTATATGACATTTTGTTACCTTCGATGACAGGGTGCCAGTTCCTGTTAATTTTAGTTCTTCTTCTTTCTTACTGAAATAGATGGGATGTCTATGAATTTTGATAACTTTGCACTGTACCTGGGTATGATAGTGTGTTATGGATGAAATGGTGCTCTGTTCTGGAACTTAATAATGTGTTTGCTATCTGTTTCAATGGTCTGTTTGGTGACTGCAGAGTTCTGTTTGTCCCAGGAAGCAGCTTCTTTTGTGCTCAGTATGCCTGGTATTAACGCTGCACTGTATTAAGAGGGTGCCAAAAAAAATGTATACACACTTTGACAGGAGATATCTAAAATATTTCAAAATTAGATTGAAAAGAATCTGATGTGTTGCACTTGCATGACTTTCTCTACTCTTGTACTATTCTTACAAACTCTTATTCCTATATTTTCTTTGTGTTAGTTGAGATAAACATTTGCAGAAATTACCTTACTGTTTATTTCCTTGTGGGTGCAAGGGGAATACAGTAGACTTTGAGTGATAGTCAAATCTTTTAAAACTTTCAAATTCTGTTCTCTTTGCACGATTAACATAAAAAAATGAACGATGTTCTGTTTGACACAAGTATAAGTTCTCCAAAACTTACACATATAACAAGGCATATCTCTGAAATGGTTCACTCTACAAAAAAATTTATTTAGACATAAATATCTCAAACATATGGTGTTTTAAGCAAAATTATTAGTCATTTTCAAGAAAATAAAAATTTTCGAAAAATTTTCCATGCAAAGGGTAGTTTAGGGCGAAGCAATTTTTTTCAAAATCTTTGTATCACATCCTTGAAAGACATTAAATTTAAATACCAACTTTGATTTTTAACTGACTTTCTGCTTTTGAGTTATGCTGTTCACACACACACATTTTTCTAAAAATGCTTTTTTTTTTTTTTTTTTTTTATTTAGGCGGCCTCAAAACATATTCCTGGTGAAATCTCGACATCAAATTTTTGGGTGGAGTACAATACTTCCTCTACTTTACTAAACATAGTAGAGAAAGTAACAAGAGTAATGTGCAGTATGATGTTCTGTAAACACATGTGACTGACATAGGTTATGCCAGGGTTGCTATGTGACAGGTAAATCAACAACCAACAAAATGAAGACAAGGTTATCATAAGATGTGTAAATATATGTGACTCAAATTACATTCTGCTAGCGTTGCTACACCAAAATGGGGGCAAGATTATCGTCTTACCCATCATTCATAAACTCTATGGAAATGAGGAATTTTACTTCCAATAGGTTGGTGCACCACCACATTACCACCACAATGTACGTGTGTACCTTGTCGACAATCTTCCAGGGTACTGGATAGGATGAAGAGGTCTGATTGAGTTTCCACTGCATCCTCCGGATCTAACTCTGCTGGACTTCTACCTATAGGGAACTCTTAAGGATGTTGTATACTGTACAAAAACCAGCCACTCTGGCAGCATTTCAGAGAAATTGAAACAGCACGTGCTGCAATAACTGAGAACACTTTCGCAAATGTTACCTGATTAGTAGTTCAACATACTTGGAAGTGTGTCGATGCCAATGACGGGCATTTTGAACAGCTGTTGTAACTGTAAAAATTTAAGATGATTAGTGCTCATCATTTGCTGTGTTTATGTGAATTCAGCTTGGTTAGTTAACACAGTTTTCTCTGTGCTTGAAGTGTGTATACATTTTTGGCTCCCTCTTTAGATGTTCGGTCTGGATTATCCATCTTCAATAGACTAATATAACAGCCCGGGGCAGGTTTCCTCCAGATCCTCCGGTTTCCCCTGCCATCTCATTCCACCAGTGCTCCATCTTCATTCCATGTATCATCAGTTTACTGTCTGTGGTGCTGTAATGTAGTAAAAGCAGGCATTAAACACTACAAAAAAAAGTAAATAAAAAATAAAAAAAAATAAAAAATAAATAACAACAGCCTGGAAATGATTTCCAGTTATATTAACTCCAGTTGTGAAAGTCTACATTCTCTTATAAATATACTATAGCTCTGAATTTTGTGTACCTACTGAAAAAGAGAGATATTAAATGAGAGTTGAGGGTAAAAACATGTGCATTCAAACTTGGCAGTGAGCAATATATTTTCTTGATGTGAAAACTCCTTAGCATAGTTTCCCTTGGTAGAGAAGTAAAGGTACTTATCCTGTGTGATGTTTATTCATACTTTAAAAGAACTACACACTCTAAAAATTGGGGTCCTTGAACACAATTTTTAAGAAGTTTCCCCATTTAATAAATGCTTCT
This sequence comes from Tenodera sinensis, assembly GCA_030765045.1. NCBI lineage: Eukaryota > Metazoa > Arthropoda > Insecta > Mantodea > Mantidae > Tenodera > Tenodera sinensis. The sequence goes on along the minus strand of CM060969.1, from coordinate 35,196,847 downwards.
TCTTCCTTAGTGTGAATGATTACAAAACACTTCACTACAGATTAACTGAGCACAACCTTTATGATGAAGTGTAGGAAGGTGACAACAGTCATCTATTTTAGTTTTTTGGCCATCTTTTTTAGCAAAACACACATTTTAGTCAGATATAAACTGGGGGTGGATGAGACTTGTTAACATTACTTCAACATCTAGATACCTTACATGTAGAGGATACCCCTGTAGAGATACATCACGTTCACATTAAGTTAACACTGATAACACACTGTTTTTTGCAGACATGAGAAACAAACTAATAAGCTAAGTCCTAATCATTGCAGTATCAAATACCCTAGCATGTTGTTGTGCATATTATGCTTTTTTTGGCTTTGCATGTGTATAAATCACAACCACACCTCTGAAGATTTGTGTGTTTGTGTGTGTGGGCATAAGAGTGCAGCATCCTATAGTACCTTGTATGATAAATGTACTTACAAAAATACAAAGTTCTTGGCATTTAAAGCTATATGTGCATTTATTTATTGTTTTTTTCAGTTATGTGTAGGTTAAGGTCGGAAAACTGATTAAACTTGCTATGATTCTGGATTTTTCACTCATATACCCTCAGCACTGCTGAGCTGAAGATTTTCAGCTGTACCTAAACTGTGCCTAAAAATTTTCAGAATAACTCACTCTTGTCCTATTATTTATACTTTTGTTTTGAAATTGATACTGGTTAAGTGATTAAGTTATGTAGAGTTCTTAATTCCTGTTCCCACTTCCAAGTGATACCAGCCCAAGAAATAAAAGCAAAGTAGGCCTCAATCTATGTTCTTTTTTTCATTTTAAGTGATAATGGAGTGATGTTTCAAACTAAAGACCAATATACTGATGTGCCTAATAAGTGATAAAGTAAAGCTGAGTATAAAGTTAATCAAAGTTATATTTTTGTTGCAAGGGAAAAATACCGGAACATTTTGGTATCCTGAAACATTGGGGGCTTTTTGCTAAAAATTGACTGTCCCAACACAGTAGGGGTGAATGGGAACTACAAGGCTAGGCTGATAAGCTCTCAGCCTCCCCCAGAGATCACACCACTACTTGCATGATATTTTCCCCTTACACTGGTGCATGTGTTAGAGATATGAATAACTGCAAGTCATTCCAGGCAGCAGTTGGCTGTAGGCAGTTATTTGAAGCAGTTATGGTGTGCATGGAGTTGAAAATGGAAAAAATGGAGTATTGTGCAGTGCCAGGCACCAGATGAGTCCTAGTGGAACAGAGTCATCCTTGTTTGGATGTAGACCCTGTGGTACTGAGCCAATTTGGGGCTTAACTGTAAGATGAGGTAGATGGAATATGTCCTGCAGCAAAATGTTTCGGACTGATTGGATAAAATTTCCCCACACTAGAGGTGATAAACTTCTTTCTAAAAGAAAGTTTAACATTGACCGAAATGAGTGAGTGAGTGAGTTAGGTTTAAGGGCCCATCGACAACTAGGTCATTAGGGCCCGCTGACCGAAATTCTTTTGCAACTTGTGTGTGGTAACTCTTCATCTTCAATTTCCACCATAAAGAAACAGGAGGCCTACAAGCCACAAATGAATTTTGATTGGTGTTAAACCTTTTCATGAAGAATATTATCACTGCACGATACTCCATTTTCTTAATTTTCAACACATGCATCACAACTGCTTCAAAAGACTGCCTGGAATGACTTGCAAGTTTGCATGGCATCTACAGTGTGAGCACAAAGTCTGTATACCCCTATATTAAATTCAAACTGATGTGAAATAAAAGTACAATGTCGAAAATTTATGTAATTAAACGCTTCTCCTTACATCTTAGGACTCCAAAACATCGGTATGTGTCCTCCCATTGTCTCTGCACAGCTGAATATAACGCCATGTTCTCGTGTTCATCTTAGTCAACATCATCGGAGTCACTGTCTGGAAAGCTACTTGCACCGCATTTTACAGCTCACCAGTTGTAGCGTACTGCTTCTTCTGCACCTTCTCTTTGATGTAACCCCATAGTGCATTATTTGGAGTTGTTGGATCAGGGCTCCTTGGAGGCCATGTGAGATTGTTCGATTCTCTACCAATCCAATGATTTCCAAAGACTGCGTTCAGATGTTGTTAAACAGCCACTGTGTGAGCTGTCGCCCTATCATGCTGAAACCAAATACTGTTTAAGATTCCCGCATTTTGCAGTTGTGGGAGGAGCCAGTCATCAGTCATCTGGAGATAAGTGTTCTGGTTAACAGGACCACCAAAAAAAATATGGGCCAAACAGATGAGTTTGTGTCATTCTGGCCCAGACCTACATGTGGTGGGTTGCGCTCAATTTCTTCGAAAAAATTTGGATTTTCCTTTCCCTAGAAATAAACATTGCAATTACGGGAACTGCGATAAATTGCACATTCATCTGTGAACATGACTTTTGCCTTCTCAGGCATTCATTGGAATTTTTGCAGCATCCAAACACAAGCATTAACACGTGTCTCCAAATCAGCATCTGATAATTATTCAGAAGTGAATGAATTATAATTCATTCACATTCAATGGACGCCAACACTTCATTTTCAGATCCACTTTAATGTGTTTCCTCATGGTTGATTCCAGTACTCCTAACTGCAGCACGTTTCCTTAAGGATTTAACTGGAGATTGTTGGATAGACTTTTTTCATGTCAGCTCAAAGTCCAAGTCTGGTGGATGGTCTTCCACTTCTCGTTGCATTGCAAACACTGCCCATTAAAAATGTTTTCCGTTCCCATGCTAACGTCTTCTTTGTCAGTGCTGCTTTCACAAACGAACGTGCAACAAAATCGTCCATGACATTTTTCATTGATTTGCCATTAATTTGACGCTCATGAACCCACACAGCAGACACTAAGCATTCCTCATTTGTGTAATCACTTGTATCAGCCATTCTTTCGCAATATCTCAGCATCAACTAATTTGATTCATAAGATTTGTTGATTTGCTGTCATAAGAGCGACAACAATCAAACAATCGAAGTCATTAACAATGGGTCTCTTACAGGAGAATAATATAAATATATACCAACCTCAAAAAAGCATATTTACTCACGTAATTTTAAATTTAGTACAGGGGTATACGGACTTTGTGTGCACACTGTACTAATATGTGTACAGTATGATTTTTTTCGACCTGAACCTGCTTAGCTGTATGCACAATAGTTGGACTAGTCCACTATCTTCTGGGAGGGGTTTTGGGACAGTAGTAGCTGAGGTAACAAAAGCAGGTAAGGAGAATACTGCCAGCCTTTCTGCCCCACCCTAGACTTCCTTCTCCTCCTCTGTGTTTCTGCAGGGTCAGGTCTAAATAATTAAGCTGTACCAATGTAAAGGGAAAATATGCAAATAGTGCTGCAATCTCTGGGCAGGGCCAAGAACTAATCAGCCTGTCCTTGCATACTGTACATGCTCCCAACATGAAAGAGCCATTTTAAGACCATTGGCTCTGTTAAGCATGTATTAGTGTCATTTTGTCTATCTGTATGCATGAAACAATTCATGAGCTCATGCAGTTTTATATGAAGTTGAAAGTTTATTTATAATAATTAGAAGAGTATATCTCAAGGTATTTCAGATTTGCTTAAAATGAATGCAGAACTAAGTGTGATTTATATGGAAAGCCTCATAAAAATTGTCTTTTAGGTGAATCACAGCATATACAAAAATAAAATTTTATACATCAGAGTTTTCAAAAGCATTTGTAGCATTAAAACTTTTTTGAATCTGTTTCTGAGTTTTCTAACTCTTTATTAATTTTAAGTAAGCCACCATATGGTGGAGTTATATTTTTATACAGAAGAGTTTAAAGTTTGTTTCATATTTCACATTTAGTCAAAATTGGCAAAAAATAAATGTAGAGACTACTAAAACTACTGATGATAATTTAATTATTTCCTAAAATAACAGTAGTAATTTATAATGGTTATTATTTCTACCACAAAATAAATACACCTGAAATTCAATGCTATGTAGATGTTTATGATAATGTTATGTGTGCAACTGAAAATCTATTTTCAGGCCAGTCAGATCAGGAATATGGCCCATCAAGTGGACAGTGGAACAGTCAAGGTCAGGGTGTACCAGTACAACAGATGCGCAAATTACAATTGAATGATGATGACCGTGCCCTCATGAACAGATTCAAAGCTCAAGGTAAAAATTAATATTTCTTGCACTTTTTCACTTGTAACCTGTAAGTTGATTGCATGATTAGGATATGATTTACCTACAGTTGTAGGTGGAGTCCTGTGAAGATGGTTTTAGTTTTAAGAAAAATACATTTTAAAGGTTATTACCAATTTGGTATGTTATTTTAAATTTGTATAAATCAAGCGCAGATTTAAAAATATTGTGCACAAATGTAACATCAATGACCAAGCATTTTCTTTAGAGGCTTTTAATTTCTGAAGATGATGGAAAATGCAATACACTAAAACATATATGGCAGATTGCAAAAACAACATGATATTCTAAACTTTAGACATGCTCTATCTAAACAAGTTTAAATCAGATGACCTTTGACCATGACTGTGATGCTGCTGGCAGGCTGAGGTTGAGCCTGAATTGTTTTCCTGTGTGCCCATCCTCAATAGGGTTTAACCGCTGATCATAGACATTTATGGAAATTGTGAAAGCCTAAGCATGTATATTCATGGAAAGGTTGTTGAGGGTGGCTTGCTTTATTATAGATAGGTGTGGGTTTAAGAAGGAAGCTTATTGCTCCTTGACAGTTGTCTCACAGGATACAGCAGTGCCTGCACCCTGGTGTGTAAAAATGTTAAATTTTTTATTTTGAATGAATGGGAAAATTTTGAGAGCCAAATAGATCTTGAGCGGGACAAAATATGGAGCTCAGATTTAGCTGCTGGTGGAATTACATTTAAATTTGATAAAACTTTTTGTTACTTAGACAGTGCACAGTTAATGTTTAACTAAACATTGTTTAAATCAAGATATCAGTAAGGAATTGAATACGGAATGTGTTTCATAAGCCTCCATGTTAATTTCCATCAATCATAATTTTACATTAATTGCAATGTCAAATGTGGTGAAATGTGTATTTATGAGAATACACACTAACAGAAATCATGTCTAATCATGTAAACATTTCAATTTAAGAAAAGTTTATCTTATCTGAGATTAAGGATGACATTGTGGAGAGCAAATACTGTAATACTAATACATTTAAGGAGGAAAAGACAACTTAACAAGAAACAACAAGCTTTCAACAGCGATGTTCTGCAGCACCCATCATGTAAGAACAAGACCTTTCGAAGTGATATAGTGTATGCAAAACTCCAGACAGAATTATATTCTTGAGTTTTTTTTTCAGTCACCTGAATCATTTTTTGTACTCGCCTTCACTTTAAAATGTAATCATTCGATCCCATCCTCAGCTGTTGGGTGACTGGTGCTATCTTCCTCCTGCTCCCTCTCTCTGCATGTGATGGTCCTGTTGCCATCTGGAGTTAGGGGTGCAGAGTATGTTCAATGCCAGGATTTCAAAATTTAGTATGTTATTGTTTTTGATGATGAGTATTTTTTCCCAAATGTTTAATTATACTGATGAAGTGATTTTAACAATTTAATATTATGGCCAATGTGTTGTTCTATACAAAAATGGTGTGTTACAGCACATGTTTCTGTTTGTTTTAGCTTTATATTTCTCTGGTGTTTCTTTAATCTATTATTAACATTAAAGAATACTGCACTTTGATCACAGAGCATTTCAACATCTGTATTTTTCTTGCATTATTGTATGTTAGTATAATTAAAACCATGAGTGTCGGCAGACTTTTTTCCAGGGGGGGGCCACATGTTGGAAATTTGCAATCATATATTATTAATTCATTATTTTGTCAAAATTTATATTTGTTGCATATAACCGTATTGATTTATGCTAAATAACTATTGTTCTTAATTAAAATAATAGTTTAATAGTCAGTAATTGATTGCACATTAAGTTCACAAACTTCCAAGGGGGGGCCGCGGCCCCCCCTTGCCCCCCGTTCGCGACGCCCATGATTAAAACTGATACTGATGTTGCATTACTGAACTGATTTTACATGTATTATCCCCAATAAGCTGTAACGTATCCTTGCTTCACACAATCAAATAAACGTGAGTTACTAGATCAGCTGCACCAAAGGGCATTAGTCAAAAATTATCATCTGTATTTCAATAATTTATTATAGTTTTTTTTTTAAAAAAAAAAAGTAAATAAATTTAAAAACTGTCTATTCTAAAACCTCAAACATGCAATGGCCATGATAATAAATTTGTTAGACCAATTTACTGATCTTGGACATGCAAAGAAGCTACAAGTTTAGAACATATCACTTTGATGAATTTTTAACAATAATAATAATAATAGTTTATTCACCATTTGGTAATTACAATAATTACAATAGGCTTCATCTGTAACTTACAACTAATGAAACAAACAAAAATTTCTAGATATATATGCACTGAAGGGATCATAATATTTACATATGTTTTACAAGTCATGTTTACTTATATCTAAGTATTCTTGAGTGCTGTAGAAAGGAGTTTTTGCTAGCCATTTATATATTTTTTCCTTAAATCTTTGAATATTTGTACTGCGTGTTTCTAAAGGAAGTGAATTAAATATTTTTATACCATTTAACTTGTAGTACCTTGAGGACTTCTGCAGTCTGAGATATGGTGCATCCACTCTGTTCCGGTTTCTTGTGTTGTGTGTGTGTATTTCACTTCTGGTATTATAATTTTGTTCATTTTCTTTGACATATACAAGCACATCATATAGGTATAGATTAGCAACAGTCCGTATTTCCAGCGTTTTTAAAAGTGGCTTACAGTGATCAGTTTTATTAGAGTTTGTCAGTATTCTAATGACCTTCTTTTGAATCTTTAGCACGTCTGCTATTCTTGGGCTACTCCCCCATAATAGCAAACCATACCTAAAAATTCTTTGAAAAAATGAAAAATAAGCCATACGAACAAATTCATTTGGGATGCCCTCTTTAAGTTTGCTAATAAGAACACTATTCTCGACAGCTTACTGCATACAGAATCAATGTGAGAGTTCCAAGATAGATGATTATCAATTAACATTCCAAGAAATTTAACGGTCTCCCTTGTGTTGTAACATAAATTGTTACTATTTTTTTAATGTGAAAAGAAAATTTTGTGATTTACTTTCATTCATAAAATTTGACTTATCCCCCTCACAAAAATCAATTGTTATTTTGGAATTGAATATTTTTTAAGGAAAATAAAAGAGGGATTGGTTTACATTTTCTATTTTTCTTTGGGATGTAAAACAGTAAAAAATATTCTTTTTTGTTTTATTTGTGCAATAATGTTAATATGTTTGCATTACTACCAGATATGTTCTGTAACTTGTTCCAAGTTTCAAATAATTAGATATTAATTTACTTTGACAAATGTATTCAGTTTCAGAGGAAGCTGGTTTAAATGAAGAAGAAAACCCACGCTATAGAGGAGGCCACATTCCATCTAGAGTATTCCGAATGCTGGATGAAAGCGGTACATTAACTTAAAATTTTTCTTTACAGATAACATTAATTGATTCTAAGACTAATGGTGCAGGCTACATCTACAGAACTTAACAATGGAAATATTAATTAAAACAAAACTAATCTTTTCAGGTGATGGAGCATATTCAGGCATGAGTTATAAATGGGTTGTCAGATGCTAAAAAATTCTTATTTTTTCTTGAAAAAAACATATTTACATATTAATTTTCTTAACAACTACAATGGAGAAGCTATACAGTTTGTTCTTAAATGTGCATGACATAAATTATTGCTAAAATCCAAGTGATTTGGTAGAGTCATATTTGTTAGTACTCCCAAATGAATATTCGGTACTGTCATCATGAAGTGCCTCTTTTGCTGATAAAAATTAAACTATATAAGTGTAGTTGCACTTAAATTTATTTTCTTTCTTTCTTAGCTACTGTAGTCAAATTTGCAGTTCTGCTTTAGAAACAAATTATGGTGTTCATAATTGGTTTTCTTTTGGTTTAAATTGAACTATGATTAAAACTTTAAGTAGTACGCAGTTAAATAAATGAAAATACTTTTAAGCAACATTTGGGTTAATTTTAAACAACTTATCTTATTAAAACCATTATCTATAGCAAATGTTTCATAGGCATATTATCCACATGGTTTCATTTATACAGCCACTTTTAACTGCTCTGGTTCAGAATTACCCAAAGTCATGAAACATTTCTAGGCATCAGCTAGAAATCAAACCTGGAACCACTGGAATAGGAAGCTAGCAACTATGTCCTTTTGTTTACCCAAAGAGACTCTTTAGATAATAAATAGCTAAACTTGAAATTGACCCTTTAGTCTGAATATATGAATGTCATATCTGACATAAACAAATATAACAAGTGGCCACCTCATGGTTGATTGGTCAGTATTCTGACTTCCCAACCCAGACACCTGAGCCTGATTCCTGGCTAAGGGGGGGGGAGGAAGAATTTCATTCGTGAAAATTATTCCCTATCTCTTTAAGTCTTAGTGAATCTGAAAAAGCTTTTTCATGGAAAAATTGTTAAATCTGGATTAAAATCTATATAGCTCAGAGAGTTATAACTTATAACATTGTTTTTTCTCAAGTCAAAGTCCCAATTCTGACCATAGTAGATAGTTGAAGAGGGCTGTACAAGTGGATGGTATGACTTATTCTTTCATATTTGTTGCTGGGGAATGGAGAAGATTCTAAATAAGACCAATTTACCTAATACTAGGGCTATCTTTTTTCAAGGTCTTATTGGTCGCAGAACCAAAACTACAGTGAAAATCATTTGAAATGTTGTGCAGATGTGTTGCACATGTCTCTAGTATACCTGTTGATCATGTCACATCCCACTTGTCAGTTCTGAGTGCGTAGTGAGCACTTAAACATGCTCAAAACAATAGTCTCCTGCCAAATGTGAAGTGCATGCTGTAATTCAATTTCTTTATTCAGAGAGTTGCAATGCAGCTGAAATTCATCGACGAATGAGTGATGTGTACAGTGAAACTTTCATGAGTGACAGCAAAGTTCAGTAATGACACAGGAACTTTGAAGCAGGATGTACAGATGCTCATGATGCAACAGATAAGGGAAGAAAGCAAATGTCAACCAATGATCTTGTTTACCGAGTGTATCAGGCTCTTCAAGAAAATCATCAGTTCACAATTTGTGTGTTGAGTGATTTGTTTCTCAAAATATTAGTCAGCTTTGTATAGCATCATGACCAAAGTGGCTGAAAGCACAGACAGCTGCCTTCTATGATGAGGGGATTGAAAAATGTCTAATTTGGCACAGCAACTGTGCACAGAAGTAGTCTGTGGTTTTAGTTTCGCAACCGATTGGACCTTGAAATAAAATAGCCCTTATATATACCATGATGCTTATTAATGTTTATGTTCAATATGTAACAATTTAGTCACTGAAATTTTCACATCTGATAACCCTGAATTACAAAAGCTTGGGAATATAAATTAACACTGATGCCAAAACCTAGTTATAATTTGCATGATTATGTTTATATTCTTTTTACTTTGCTTCTAACTAATGGCTTACTAAACATTTTCAGTCATCAAAGGCATCCTCAAAAGAAGATGAAAGCTGAGCTTCAGATATTTTATTGTTGAAAGAAATTGGTGTTCATTTAGATTTACATACTCTAAAATATTCTTTTGGGATGATAGCATCACCAATCTTTTTTTGGAGCAGACAGCTGCAGAATATGAGATACCTTGGAGCAAGTGAGGCATAATGTTCCTGAAAAAGACTGACATGATTTATTTTAAAACAGACAACTTGCAGTGACTGTAGAATGTTAATATCTGTAGCTGAGACAAGACTATTTCTTGTGTAGTGGATGAAGATAGTTTCCTTCACAATGAGTCAGATCCTAGATACAGGGGCCCTGTGATACCCTCTAGAGCCTTCCGCATGTTGCAGAACATGACTGATGGAACCTCTGAGGGTTTTGAACAGCAGGGTATGTTGCACAATGAGGTGCATGACAAGTGTGTCTTGATGTCTGATGAAGAAACTAAATATTGTGTAGTATTTGTAATCTAATACTTGTGGCTGGATACTGATTTAAAATTAACAATGGTGATGACATTAGCATAAACTGGGTCTACTCAAGTTTTATAAGCTGTTGAACATTAGTAATTGTTGTGTATATAGTTGGAATGTTTAAACATCTTTTTGCAGGCATGAAAGTAGTGCATTGAACATGCATGGGTATGTTGGGGGACTATTGGCCTCCAAAACTAAATATTACATAATTAAGGCATTATAGTAGATACAACTAACAATTTTTGTATGTAAAGTGGATATTACTCACTGCTCTGTTGCTGATGCATGCCAGCAGGATCCTACTACACAAAAACGTGGTGTTGAATATTACAAATATATTATGTAGTAACTATTACAGACACTGAGTTTCTGTTTTCACAAAAGTTTCCTACAGTTTATTATTTTACTTGTACATTATCTATTAGTGAACTATTAAGATATATTCTATGAAAATACCAGTACCTATCAATTAATTACCAAGTGCATCAGAGAAGAAATGATGATGATGATGATGATGATGATGATGATGATGATGATGATGATGATGATGATGATGATGATGATGATGATGATGATGATGATGATGATGATGATGATGATGATGATGGTGGTGGTGGTGGTACAATAGAAACCCTGTAACCCGAATCTTGATAACTTGACAACTTTTTAATTTTAATTATTTTTTATTGTTAAACTTGACTGTAATACTTTCTATGTTCCACTATGTGATATAAGCAGTATGGGTAAATTTTAATTAGTGTACGAAAGCAAACTATTGCATTCTCCCTCTCAGCAGCAAAAGAATAACATCATATTGACCTTCGATATCTAGTCAAAGCATAAGCAGCAGCAGACCATTGTCATGAAATCAAAAGCTTACCATTAATTTTGTGGATACACAGCACAAATACTTGTTTGGAAGGTTTGAAGCTTTATTACTTTACCCAGTTCATACAAGATAAGCTAAACTTTTAGTTACATATTTCTGATTACAGTACCGTTTCTTAGATTTCAGACTTACTATTTGTATTGTCTTGAGTTGTGTTTGTGCCAGCGAAAATGTTAAAGAAGAAGAAAGGACAGATTAATATGACAATGGAAATTAAATTGGACGTGTTAAAGAGACTGGACAAAGGGGAACATATTAATATGTAATAAATTTCAGGATAGGTTATACTTTACTGTTTCCTATATTGTGGTATAACATGCATTGATGTAATTTAACAAGAAGAAAAGACAGATTAATATGACAATGGAAATTAAATTGGACGTGTTAAAGAGACCGGGCAAAGGGGTTTGTTTGTAGTGTTTAACGCCCGCTTTTACTACTACGGCACCGCAGGCGGTGACACTGATGATACATGGAATGAAGATGGAGCACCGGTGGAATGAGATGGCGGGGGAAACCGGAGTACCCGGAGAAAACCCGCCCTGACGCCACTTCATCCACCACAAATACCACATGCGGGTCCCTGGGATCGAACCCGGGCCGCCTAGGTGGTAGGCGAGTGCGCTAACCACTCGGCCACAGCGCCGCCGGGCAAAGGGGAAATATTAATATGTAATAAATTTATACTTTTCTGTTTCCTATATTGTTATAACATGCATTTATGTAATTTGCAGTATTATGTAATGAGTTATGAATAATAGACCCCTTATTCTGTAAAACTAGACATTTCAGTAACTCAACACCATCTCGGTCCACATTAGGTTGAGTTATCAGGATTCTACTGTACAACTTTATTAGCATATAGACTTGTTATTACAGGTGTTAGGCATCATCACATTTCACTTGTCTATAAAAACAACATAAAACTAACTACAAAATGTTTATGTATTTTGAAATAAGCTAGAAACAGTGATGTTTTAATTTATTAAGTTTAAAGATGAATCAGAAGTAGAAACATAAACACCACTTACTATTATTATTTAATTATGTCACCAAACTTACTATTGGATCTGTGGTTCAAATCCTAGCTGTGGCATTGAGCTTTTGAGTTCCATTTCTCAACCACTTACTATTCTGATGGTCACTAGATATGTATTGAGACAGGAAAATATGAACAGACACAGAAACGTTTTATTTATTCCAAAGTATTCTCCCTGGCACTGCATGCAGCATTCCACACTCCAGAACCACTTCTGGAAGCATCCATGTCACTCAGGTTCTGGCACTGCAGATAACTCCTCTTCATATGCAGATATTGTTTCTTCAGGACTAGAAAATCGGTGACCTAAAAGTTCTTCACCATAGGGAACAGGAAGAAATCACATGGTGCCAGATTGAGCCTAGGGTGGATGAGTGAATAATTTTTCCTCAGTTCCTTGTAGAAACTCCATTGTTACATTAGCAGTGTCAGCTGATGCATTGTCATGATGCAAAAATGTACTCATTATTCCTGTCTTTATACATTTTTCTTGGATGTTTTAAAACACTTTTGGAAGACAAACTTTGAGCACAACTGTTGGCAAGTGAGCACTTATGGAGAAGAAAGAGGGAACCATTTTTTCTCCTGCACCCCTTGCTCTCTTGACCTTGAAGGTGATTGGTTATCCAAATGGAGGACTGGTGTTTTGTTTCAAGGTCAAACTGATAGACCATATTTTGTCATGCATAACAATATCTGAAACACGGCAAGACTCCACAGTTAAATATTTTCAACATTTCTTTGCACCATTCCACCCTATGGAGCTTCTGTGCTTCAGATGAATTATGGAGCACTCTATCTCAAAGACATTTGTTTTACATAAAGCTGTTCATGAAGGATGGCTGAAGCTCTTTGGAGAACTAATCACTTGTAGCTTAGTCTTGGATCTTCCCTAATCATTGTTTCTACAGCGGTGATGTTTTTATCAGTCATTACTGTTGCTGGTCTGCCACTCCTCTCTTCATCTTTAAGAGATTGCCACCCCCTCTTAAAGTCAGCAAATCAGAGAAACATGCTGGCATGTAATGGAGAATAGTCCCCAAGAGACCTCCCTCAAATGCTCAAGTGCTTGCATTTCATTTAAGCCAAATTTGAAGTATTACAAAATCATTACACAAAAATGCTCTATGATCTCCATTGCACTTGAGAAAATATTCACCCTTTCCAGACTTCAAACATAAACTGAGCAAAAATATATGGTGCAACAGTGGTCTGCATGCTACTGTTGCATTACCAGTGAGTCAGCTATCTTGACAAAACAACAATGTTTTCCCCAGGAGTTGCCAATTTTCTGTATCTCAATACATATCTAGTGACCCTCGTATTAACTTCATATGTTTCTAAAGATATCTGCTCCCATCATCAGAAGTTGTCTAATTTGCATTGTTAATGTTGTATTTGTAGTGGCAGTATCTTGTGGTGGTGAAATATATATCCAGAGTGTGCTTGGAGGTGGCAAATTGCAATTCATTAATCAAGATTGCTATTTAATGTTGATGTGTTTCTATTTTGTCTCTTCTTTAAAATTAATAATACAAAATGTTATTTAAAATTCTTCAATTCTGTATAAACATTAACCTATCTCATCCTAAGTTATTGGAAGGTTTTATAAACAGAGAAACCTTTTTGCCAATACAGCACAACTTAAATCTTGTTTTATAAATACTTTTGTTTTTGGATTCAGGGAGATTCGAAACACATATTTCTAGGGTAAATCTGGCCTAAGAAAGTCACTCAACATCAGCACTGCTAATATAAAAAATCTGATGTGTTGCATTCACATGACTTTCTCTACTCTTATACTAACCATTCTTACAAACTCTTATTCCTAGATCTTCTTCGTGTTAGTTAAGATAAATATTTGTACAAATTATCTTATTCCTTATTTCCTTGTAGGTGCAAGGGGAATATTAGAATATAGTAGGCTTTGTGCGAAGTCATATCTTTCATAGCTTTGAGATTCCATTCTCTTTGCACACTTAACATATTAAAAAATGAACAACGATGTTTCATTTCATGAAAGTTTTGTTTTCTGAAACTCACACACATAACAAGGAATATCTCCAAAATGATTCACTCAACAAGAAAATTTATTCAGACATAAATTGTGTATTTTAGGAAGATCTACATTTTTTGTACAGTATTGTTTGGTCTATCTCTAACGGTTTACCAGTTATGCAAAAGTCGACCAGAGTAAATACAACTACAGGGGCTATAGCCAGAATATTCAAGATATACATTTCATTTGTCATAAAAATATCTCAAAACATATGACATTTTAATCAAAATTGTTAGAGCCATTTTCAAGAAAATCAAAATTTTCAAAAAAAATTCTATGTAAAGGGTAGTTTATGGTGGGGCTATTTTCTTCAAAATTTTCATGTCGCATCCTTGAAAGACATTAAACTTAAATACTAACTTTAGTTTTTAACCAACTTTTTGTTTCTGAGTTATGCTGTTCACAGACTGACAGATACAGACACACATGGACCTTTTTCTAAAAATACTTTTTTTTTGATTCAGGGGGTCTCAAAACATATATTTCTGGTGAAATCTTGACATTGAATTTTTGGGTGGAATACAATACTTCCCCTTCTTACCAGTAGAGAAAGTAAAAAAGCAGTAAAACAGCAGTAACATTAAAAAATGGAGTGAGTGAGTGTATCGAGTTTAAGGGCCTGTCAACAACTTGGTCATAAGGGCCCCTTAAAAATGGATCTATTTAGTTTTCTTCCACAGAGAGCTTCGGTCAGAAACCAAACAGTGGATACATGCTTATAGCTGCGGAGAGCGTTTGTGTACTTCAATTGGCTTTCTTATTTTAGCAGCACTACAGTGAAATCTCAATATTGAATTTTTGGGTGGAATGCCATACTTCCCCTACAGAAAAGTCACACTTCAGTCACAAATGCATGAGCAACAATAAGCTTTACTAGGTTAAATATTCATGGAGTCTCTAAATCATATTACACAATTCTTATTTTCCCCTGCTTGGGTTCATTAGTGACAAAAACTGATTGTGATGTGCAAACAGCTATGTTTTGTTTCCTTATTATAAGGAATAATGTAAGGTTATTATGGGTAAATGCAAGTGTAACAATACTGTATTCTTCATTTTGCATTATGAAGGCAATAAATAAAACTATATAGCACTGGAGGATTAAATAATTCAAAGAAAAGCTACAATACAAGCTTTGGCTATTCAACCTACCTTGAAATAGGTTTTATGGTTAAATTAGAAAACATAACAGTTTGAGGTTTATTGGTTTGATGTCACTTGTAACAAAATCTTGTAATGTACAAGATGCTTTAATTCTTTTGTAGAACAGGAATGCCTTTACAACTTCCACTAGTAACTTCCATACTTTTGTGGAATAGGGTCTAGCTGTGTAAATGTCCTTGCTGCATAAATGGGTTTTATTTAAATCAATGAAGCAAATAAGTCTGAACCTGCCCATGTTCATTTTTGGTATCCTTTGATGAACCTTTAAAAGTTTCCTACAAGATTCACCCACTCTATTATTCCAAATATCGGAGGATGTTTTATAATTTTAGATATTATGTATGAATCTTGTGCAATATAAAATATGTGTGCATATTGCATAAAATAACACAATTTGTATTATGAAAACATGAAACCCTAGAGGTAGAAAGTACACATTACTGTGGAACCCCTATTTGATACTTCTGCCAGCGATACTTAATAAAATTGGAGTTGTAAAAGTAAGGAAACTTAATGTGATTACATACAGAAAATTCTGTGCTGAATGGAACAACAAAGATGATAAATATCGATTTTAATAACTAGTTCCGTCTGATCGCATGTATTAATGTCCTGAAATTTCAATTAATGGATTTATAAAAAAACTCTTACACAGACCCACTTTCTTTTGTTTCTTTTGTTTGTACCTAGTTTACACTTCAATAATACCAAAGTACAAAGCAAACATAACAAGTTAGCGTAGTTATATTTGAACTATACCGTGTTATAAGTGAAAATTCTGTAAGAAATACATTCAAAACTAAGCACTTACTTTATTTGTTAAAATGAACATGACATATACATTTTGTATTACTGAGGCTAAGTGGAGTTACAATTGCCTTTATTAGTTGATAGTTTGACATTATATAATGATAATCTTCAGTTTCATACAACATTAAATATTGTATATTGAATTGTTTGGTAATCATTTCAGTGCCCCGTGGTCCAGCAGTAGCACGTGGTCCCCAAGAAAGACCATCACAGATGACACCTACAGGTATGATAATATGATCTGCCTTGACTTGTATATGTTACACAAATATTACCAATTTTATGGTCATTAGATATTAAAAGCTGACCCTGAAAGATTATTTTCCTTTCTTGAAGGTCATTTTCTAAAGACATGAATTCATTTAAGTCTAAGAGATTCAATTTCATTGAACAAATTTGTATTCCCATGCATTTATTTGAAATGATTGAGTTTATAAAAGTTCATTGCCCACAATATCTACAATTATAGATGAGAAAAGTTATTTTTGGGCAACACTTATAACTGTTGCAGTTACATGTAATGGTTATTTATCAGCAATGATTATGTTGTTAGTTTTCATGGTTATCACATTTGTAGTTACATTACATCAATAGTTACTAGCATTAGCTTAACTAAATTTCAATATAAACAATCTCAGTACAGACTTACTTTATTTATTGCAATCTAAAAAGAAGTTTCTCTAGCTGTGTTAATACTTTAATAACTAGGTGGTTTATTATTGTGGTGCTGTTTTTATTGGAGTGTTGCTTCAAGTTTGAGCGATGTGGCTCTTATTTTCCTCAGGGTGGAACAAAAGCTTGATGAAAGTCTGGTAAACGTTCTACGATGTTCACATGCTACCAAAATACGTCTTTTCACCTTGAATATACAGAGGCTAGTCCCAATTCTTTTAGTTGCGAGTCTATCATTCTGACTGCCACGTGTACATCCGCGCATGCGTTCATCAAATAGTTCCCGCATTGTTAGGGAAGCGACCTTAGCCATTTTCCCTTCGCTTTCAAGACTGAACACATATAATTCTAATATTTATACATATATATTAAAATTAAATATGGAAATATTTATGACGTCTTTAAACAAACTTAATTGTTTGTAACAATGAATATTAGTAACACGTTTTCGTCATTTAACCAACTCATACCAACATCAAAAAACAAAATACACTCTTAACAAATATTCACATAAACGATTTTCTTTTGGGGTCTTTAATATTCTGTCTAATTGCAAGGTGCATTCATATTTTCTTCTGCATTCTTGCACATCAATACAGTTTGTACAGGTGAACTGAACTAAATGGGATGCTAAACATAAACATCACATGTTGCACATATGGCAACATTACTCTGGGACAGGCAGTAACCCAGACCTCTTGTTAGCTACAACAGATATTGTTTCAAAGATTAAAAAACAAGTTATAAAGATCCAAATTCTTGTCCCAGAGTAGTAATTTCCTATATAAAACTAGATAATACAAATGCCAGTCAACATCACATGAATCTGCATTGAAATTTCAAAAAAAGCAGATTGGAATAAATATAAAATTTAACTGGAAAATAAATTTAAAGAACAAACAAACTCATAGCTGCATGACTAACCAGATCATATGAACCAAGATTTCTGTAAAGCCATCCTAGAAATTGCAAAATATATATTCCTCGTGGAAGATAAGAAAATTTCAAACCCCTTTGGAACCCCCAGTTAGAACTGAAAAAAGAAAGAGATGTAGCTAGAAATACAGCTAAATAAACCAAAAACATATTAGATACACAAATATGTTGAAAGAAAGGTACTTCATAAAAAAAAATAATAATACTGCTAAAAATAATCACTTTAATAATTTCTTAGAAAAAATGGATTATAGGACCGATGGTAATAAAGCCTATAAGTTCACAAAAAATGTGAAGGACAGGAAAGGATAAAGTAACATACCTATCATACACAACAATAAAATATTAACAAATAATAGAGCCATACCCAAAACATTCAATAAATATTATGCTAATTCACGTAAAGTAACAAGAAAAATAAAAAGGAACATAAACTATTTAGGAAAGATTTGAAATAAAAAGAGAATGTGATCTTAATACTTAACACAATCTTTTTTCAAAATTTTAATATGCATTACAATTTGAAGACCTGTGAAGCATTAAGATCAGAAGAAACTACAGTTAAAAAGTATTGGAAAGCACGAATGCTAATGGGTTCATTGCCAGATGCAAGGCACTAGAAAACAACAACAACAACAACAATTAATAATCTAAAAAATAAAAAGTGTCCCCTGGACCAGATCACATACATTCAGAGTTCATAAAAAGCCTTGGAAAAAACAGCAAAACAACAAAAACACTACTATCTACCCTGGAAAACCACTATACCTACCAAATGGTGAAAAGCAATAACTGTCCCACTGTTGAAGAAAGATAAAGCAGCATCAGAAATAAATTATGGGCCAATAGCTCTTACTATATAGCATAATAGCAAAAGTGATGGAAAGAATGGTGTCAAACAGGTTAAATTGGTTTCTAGAATCACAAAATTTAATTTCCCAATGTCAAGCCAGATTCAGAGAGCTCCACTCTACAAACAAACAAATCTTACTTCTCAGTTAAAAAATCAAAAACTCCTTTGAAACTCCTTAGAAAAGAAGATAATGTATCAGTTTTTATTGATTTTCAAAGTGCATATGATTCTATATGCAGAACAAACCTACTAAAGAAAGTAAAAAAAATAGGCATACAGATCCAATGTTTTCATGACTGTGTCATTTCCTAACTCAACACTTTATTGCTACCAGATATGAAAGAAATATATCAAAATATAAACAAATACACCATGACTTACCACAAGGTGCAGTGCTCAGCACAACACTTTTTAGTATCTTCTTTCTTGGAAGTTTGAAAACAGTGTTGTAATAATCAATTTAAACCAAAAAGATGAGTCAATTAATAACACTACATAACACTTATACTTTACTGGAACATGTTTTGGAGGCTGACTTTCCTCTATTATCAACTGGACATCAACTGGTTCTCCCTGGTGTGGATGGTGATGTTTTCTCTGAGTCTCCTCTGGTGGTGGTTCAAGGAACTTGCTGAAGATATCTTTCTCGGGGATGCGGAAATTGAATACTCTGTTTCTATTTTTCAAAATGAAGATTTGTTCCCGCATGGACAGCTCTTGTTTTCCCGTTATGTGTTTGAGGAGTTTTGGTTCTGGCTTTATGTTGTGGTTTTTTGTCCAAAAGTGAGTGGCAACTGATGATTTTTCCAACTGTTTGACTTTTACATTTTCTAAAGTGTTCCTTGGATCTTATTTCTAAATTTCTTTTGGTTTTTCCTAGATACACTTCATTAGTCACTGCATTCAATTTGGTATATGCCAGATGTTTTATTAGGTGGGATTGCATCTTTGATGTTTGAGTTCAGTAGATTTTTTATGGAGTAGTGGTTCACTGGTGCTAGCTGAATGTCCTGTTCTTTGAAAACTTTTTTGAATTTTTCGAAGGCCCAAGGATAGAATGTGAATTTTTTTTAATGTCATTTTTTTTTCTGCTGCTATGAGTGTTGCAGTTTCCTTTAGTAACTTTTTTCTTTCTGCTAGTTTCACTTTCATATTAACAAATGATGCAGCCATAGCCGAAACATTCAATAAATATTATGCTAATTCACATAAAGTAACAAGAAATAATAAAAAGGAACGTAAAGAATTTAAGAAAGATTTGTAACAAGAAAGAGAATGTGATCCTAACACTCAGTGTAATATCTTTTTTCAAAATTTTAATATGCAAGAACTAAACATTGCAATAAATAATCTAAAAAACAAAAAGGACCTGATCACATACATCCAGAGTTCATAAAAAACCTTGGAAAAACAGCAAAGCAACAACTACTAAAACTCTACAATCTATCCTGGAAAACCAATGTACCTGCTGAATGGCGAAAGGCAATAATTGTCCCACTCTTGAAGAAAGACAAAACAGCGTCAGAAATAAAAAATTATAGACCAATAGCTCTTACTAGCATAATAGCAAAAGTGATGGAAAGAATGGTGTCAAACAGGTTAAATTGGTTTCTAGAATCAAAAAATTTAATTTCCCCATGTCAAGCTGGATTTAGAGAGTTCCACTCTACAAATGAACAAGTCTTACTTCTCAGTCAAGAAATCAAAGACTCCTTCAATAGAAAAGAAGATAATTTATCAGTTTTTATTGATTTCCAAAGTGCATATGATTCTATATGTAGAACAAAACTACTAAAGAAATTCTAAACCAATCAGAACCTAGTAGCGCCCGAGATGCAGCTAGCCCCCTCCCACCAACCACACCGCCTCAGCGAGCCCCGAGCCAATCAGAGAAGACCCCTTCGTGTATAAATTCCGCATCCCAGACAGTCAACGCCTCAGACGCAACTGTACCTTCACCAAGAAGACTTCGACCACGCCACCGATGATGTCCACTGCAGTAGTGGACGAAACGTCTGGATCAAGTTACTCCAGCAGACCACGGCAAATCAGCCCAGAAGACTCTTTTAGAATTTCGAACACCGGCCGTGAAAGCCTACGCCTACTCACTACTAAAGAAAGTAAAAAAAATAGGGATACAAGGTCCAATGTTTTCATGGCTATGTCATTTCCTAACACAACACTTTATTGCAACCAGATATGGAAGAAACATATCGAAATACAAACAAGTACACCATGGCTTACCACAAGGCGAAGTGCTCAGCACAACACTTTTTAATATATTTATTAATGATCTGCCACAACAAATACAAGAATCAGGTGTGAAGTGTGCACTATTTGCTGATGACTTAGTAATGTGGACTTCAAAACCAAAAAGCAAAAGTACAGAACTAGCAAAAACCATGCAACAATCCTTAACCAAATTACAAAGGTGGACCAAAGAAAATTTAATGACTGTTAATACAACAAAATCAAACTACCAAATCTTTTCACTAAGAAAAAAGCCACTAAAAATAAAACTAAATTTTGAGGGTCAACAATTACCAGAAACAAAGGAAGCAAAGTATTTAGGAGTTACATTTGATACTAAACTTACATGGACCAAACAAATAGAAAATGTAATACAAAGAGCAGAGAGTCGCCTTTCACTGTTAAAACGTCTAACAGGAATGAAGTGGGGATGTTCCAGAGCAACTCTTAACACAACATACAATGTATATATAAAGCCATTATTTACTTACTGCAGCAAAGTTCTTGTAACAGCAAACACAAAAAAAATTAAAATCTTTCAAAACCAAAGTCTGAGATTAATTACAGGTGCTATCAAAACCACACCAATAGCAGCTATGGAAATACTAACCAACCAATTCCCCATTGAATATGAAATAGAAAAAGCGGCTCTTATTCAACACGAAAAGTTGATCAGACTCCCATTCAATACATGGCACAAGAGAAATTTTACACATACACTAAAGACTCAGGAGAGCTTTCTTTCCAAAATTCAAGACATCAAGAAGATTGTATACCTTCCTAATTCAAAGGAAAACTTCATATCTAAAGTCAATCTGACACAAACATTAGACATCACATATTATTTACACCTGACAGAAGAAGTTAAGAAAAGTGATACTCCAACTAGTGTTCTAAAATTATTGGCATTAGAGACAATCCATACTAGATTTCTAGAACACGAATGGCTCCATATTTATACTGATGGATCATTGAAATCAAACCAAGATGGAGCAGGTGCTGGAGTCACATGTCACCTCTTTTCCTATTACAAATCTTTAAGTTATGGAACTACAAACTTTGATGGAGAAATTGAAGCAATTCGAATGGCCTTACAAAATCTTTTGTACAGAATTTCACATTTTCATCAAGCAGTTATTCTCTCAGATTCCAGGGCAGCAATTATAGCAATTACTTCCAAGTTGTCACCAAAAAACCAAACAATTATAGAATGTTGGAAAATCCTTACCCATCTAACAGCACTTCAAAAACACCTAGTCTTCCAATGGATACCAGCTCACTGTGGACTGAGTGGTAATGAGAAAGCTGATTTTCTTGCAAAAAAGGGTACCGGCAGTGTGCAGAAATCAATAGTTAATCTACCATTTTATGCAGCTAAAAGATTAGTCAACTCTGAATTAAAAAAAATTACTAAAAAATATTACTATGAAAAATCAAAAAATAAAAGATGGGAACTACCAAACATTCAAACAGTAATTCCTGAGTATCCTCAAAAAACAGCAGTTGCAACCTTCAGGTTGATTACAGGACATGGTTCTCTGGCAAAACATTTAAACAGAATTGGGATATATTCTTCACCACTCTGTCCTCTATGTGATCTGCAAGAGGAAATGGATCGAGACCACCTTCAAATATACCCGGCCACTTCTAATGCCCCATCCATCAGTGAAAAATATTGGAGAGCAAGAGGACTAATGACTTCATTGTCAGAAATCCAGCATTAGCTAACAACAACAACAACTTTTTTGTCTACTAATGATTTGGGGAAGCCATTTTTTTGTGCTATTTCAATTATTTTGAAATATTCTCTTTTGTATTCTACTATTGGAAGGGGGATGTTCACCAATCTGTGGGTTAAACTATTGAGGATTGCCTATTTGTAACTTCTTGGATTGTAACTATTAGCTTTTATGTAATTAAGAGGTAGAACTGGAACTTAAAAATTCAATGCCACAACTGGGATTTGAACCACAGACCTTGTTCATCATGCAAGCGGAAGGTCTGTGGTTCAAATCCCAGTTGTGGCATTGAATTTTTAAGTTCCAGTTCTACCTCTTAGGTTAGAGCGTCCGCCCGGCAAGCGGAAGGTCTGTGGTTCAAATCCCAGTCGTGGCATTGAATTTTTAAGTTCCAGTTCTACCTCTTAAACTTTGCCCACACACGGCTTGTGTGTTTAAAAACACCAACAGTAAGTTTGTTGGCATAAATAAATAATAATTTTATGTAATTGTCTGTCTGCGTTGGTTTTCTGTGAATGCTGAAGTTTATTCTGCTCTTGTTTTTGATTATTTTTAAATCCAAAAATGTATCCATCTATATTTTATTAGCTTAATGTACAGAGCTTGTTTAATCAGCCTGTCGTAGTACTTAGAGGACTTTTCTAGCATTTTTGTAGAGGCTAAGTTGATTTTGTGGTCTGTATTATATGTATGCCCAGCCACTGCTGATTTTTCTGGGTAACCTAGTCTAATACATTGTTGATGTTCTTTCTTCTACAGTTCTGCCTGTCTGTTCTATATAAACTTTGCCGCAACTGCATAGGTTTTCATAAATGCCTGATTCACATAGACCCAAATCATCTTTAGCAGAACTTGGAAACTTATTTTTGTCGGAGGCTTGAACAATTTTTTATTTCATATTTTGTGAGTAATCTCCCAATTTTCCCTGACAGAGCCACAATAAGGAATAACTGCTAAGCCTGCATGTTCTTTCTTCGTGTTGGGTTCACGGTTGCATTTAGAGCGCATTTTGTTAAAAGTTCTTTTATTTCCTGTTTAGTGTATTGATTCTGCCTGAAAACTGTGTGAAGGTACTTCTCGTGGTAGATTTTCAAGATCAGAGATGGCAATTGCTCGAAGTATGAATGTTGAGAAGACTCTGCTTCTGCGCCAGGTAATAACTGGTGCTATTAAGATATAGGTTAATGTGAGTTGGCTTCCTACACACCTTGTGGCCCAGGTGGTCATCATTTTTTCTATAAATAAGCAAGTCCAAAAAAGGTAAGCTACTCTGGTGTTTAGTCTCCATGGTAAACTTGATGTTGGGATGGATGCTGTTTAGAAATTCATGGAATGCTTCATTGAATCTCTTCTGTGTGGCCATATCACAAACAAATCATCCAGACAGTGGAAGAATTGAGTAGGAGCTAGGGGTACAATTTGGAGCATCACATGTTCAAATTCCTGCATGTAGAAATTGGCTATAGCTGGAGATAATGGAGAACCCATAGCAACACCATCCACTTGTTCGTAATAGGTGCCTTAAACAAGAAATGAGTGGAAGTTAAAGCATGATGGAACAAGTTAATGATCTTATACTCAAAGTGAGGTTTCAACAGTTCTAATGTATCCTGGAGTGGTACTTTAGTGAAAAGTGATGCCACGTCAAAACTAACCAGTATATCAAAGTAGTTACCTGATTCCCTGTATAACTTTGGTAAATTCTGATAAATTTCTCACACGATGACTGAAATTTCCAATCAGTGGTTGCATTAGCTCTGTTAAGTACTTAGTCAGAGATCATGTCGGAGAGCCTATAGCATCAACAATGGGCCTGAAAGGAATGTTTGGTTTATGTATTATTGGCAAGCCATAAAGTCTGGGAGGAGTTGAGTCGAAAGAAAAAAAGCTGCTTTATTAAAATCTTCTGGTCTTTCTCTAGAAGTCATCAAAAGGATAATGCCCCATCACTCCTTTTAAGTTAGTAACTAAAGCTTTTAAAAGTAATTTTAAATATGTTATATGGTTACATCTGTGCCATTCATGATAGTTGCAGACAGCAACAAGTGCTGATAATGCAAACTAGAAAAACACCATAGAGCCAGTTCTTAGTTCATTAGCTCCCCTGGTAGTATACCTGCATAGACCAATTTAAAAAAGTATGAATTATATTTGAAAAATGATATTTATAATTTATTGATTTTTCTCTTTGTATTGTTACATATACATATTATATGCTGTAGCTTTAAGTTGTGTAACCACTAATATTATTATACGATGGTGGACTAGATCCACGGTTTCAAGGTGGAATGAAAGAATGGGGCTGTTGTCCTATCTTTTACACATTGATCTTATTTAATCAACAGCTTTGACAACTAATTTCTCAGAATTCTACTTGGCAATCCATTGCAGTCAAGCATGTAAATATGTTTATTTTTGTTTTAAAATAAACCTATATGTAGCGATTTAAGATTGTTGAATTTCTTTATCAATCTTAGAAAAAGTAGATGTCATTTCCATTGTCTCATTTTAGGTGAAGGTGTACCACAACCTTATGTGCCTCCTTCTGAGCAACAAGTGCAAGAACCCAGGAAATATACTGGTGGTGCAATCCCCTCCAGATCTTTCAGAATGCTTCAAGCTATGACAGCTCCAGAAAACTGTGGTGAGTAACAATCCTTTATAGCACATTATAAAATTTAGTTATTCTCTGTTAAGTGTTACACACCGAGTTTCCTTTCTGTATTCGTATATGTCAAATATTATCCAAATATAAATTAAAATGTGAAAACAACACCACTGGCAGAAAAAAGCATGATGCTTAAGTAAATCCAGTTATATGTGTAAATGTTAAGTATATCTTGAACTATGCAATGGTGCACACATATCTTCAACCTCATCTTTAGCTGGTACCTTTGCTGACTCTTAAACTAATTCAAATTATTTTAAAGGTGAGATAAAAGACTTAATATACTTTGTGCAAAATAAACTGATTGCAAATGATTTGGAAAGTAATGGATAATTTCTGAATATTAGCTATTTTTGTCTTTTTCTTTTAGTGATGATAGGTAGACCTAGAATGTTGTTATGAAAATTAAAGATAGCATAATGCATATCATCATGAATAAGAGATAGTCTAAGATGTATTGGATATGACCCACGATATATCTATATAAGGGAAACATTGTGATAATCTTTACAGGACAAAAATGTAAAAAAGGAAATGATTAGTGGCTGTATGTTAATCAAAGTAATATGTGCAAGAGGGAATCAAAAACTAACCAGAGTGATTTATTCAAATGGATAATAGCTTTATTTTTTTAAAATCACTTGCAAGACTTCAAAATATTGTCTTTGTTGTGAAACATAACAATTTGAACAATCATGTCATTATGAATATTAAAAATAGAAGCACTATTGACAGTGAAGTATTCTTCAAGTTTGAGTTTTTTATTTTGAGTCACTTATTTACACACACCTTCACTACTAACTGCTTTTTTTAAGCGGAAACGTTTTCAGGACCATTCGATCCCATCTTCAGCCGTTGGGTGACTGACGTTATCCTCTTGTTCCTTTTCTCTCTTGTCTCTTGACAACAGAGAAAAGGAACAAGAGGATAACGTCAGTCACCCAACGGCTGAAGATGGGATCGAATGGTCCTGAAAACGTTTCCGCTTAAAAAAAGCAGTTAGTAGTGAAGGTGTGTGTAAATAAGTGACTCAAAATAAAAAACTCAAATCATGTCATTGTTTGGGAGACACTCAAAATTGCTGTCTTGAAAACCTACTCAAAATAAAGACATCCACAGATAAGAGAACATATTTTAAAATGTAGAAAGTCTCAAAAAAAAGAAAAACCAATGTTTTAGGGAAACATGCTTGCAAGGTTAATTTTGAATAATATTTATTTGTAGAGTTTGTACTAAAATATATTACTATTTTGTGCATTAAGAGCATTACTTATTAACAAGCACTTCCTAGCAGTTAGGTAGACGTTTTGTTTTACTAACATTATAGTTGATTGGGATCAGCATCAAACTTTTTTGTCGCTATCAATGCATTTCCTAAACTTTTCTTCTTATTTAAATGAAAAATCCCCTCCTTCAGCATCATTAGCTGGACTCAAGGTTATAACAGCAAAATGCCTTCTCAGATCTACTCACGAAACAAATGTAGACCTTCTAAAGTAAGAACAAATTAGAAACTAAAAACTTCACTTATCTTATTATTTTGGTGCTGACCCTGGGGTTTCAAGCTATATCCAGCTTAATTCTCAAAGCCATATAAACAAACTCATTGCCAAGCTTTGAGAATTGAGCTGGATATAGCTTGAAACCCCAGGGTCAACACCAAAATAATAAGATAGGTGAAGTTTTTAGTTTCTAATTTGTTCTTACTTTAGAATCTTGTTGCTTCACTGTTAATAGCTTCAATTTTTCCATAATTAAATGTAGACCTTACTAACAAGTATTTTAGAATATTTCAAGATACACAATCACCAAGTCATACTGGTATGAATCTATAATGAAAGATTGTTGTCTAAATTACATATTTTTCAATTCTTAGACCCCATGTTCTGTCTATAGCTTCCCTACAGTCTGTGAGGTTTAACTTGTCATGTCCCTGTCTAGAGAAATGAATATTTGCCATCTCACTCTATGACATTGCAGGCAAGGCATATACATCAGCCAAACATGCATCAGTGGCAGAGTGCCCATCCAGTTGTTCATTCCCCAACTCACCACAAGAAATCTCAAACAAATTTTCGTTTTCATCTTCCCATTCCAATTCTTCTAAATTTATGAATAATCTGTCCATAATTTCATGTACCAGGCCATCTTTTTCCCAGTAAAACATTCACTATGTTGCACATGCTCACACAGCTCATGTGCCACTGGAAACCTTCACTCAACACACAATAGAAGTGGGGGTTGCGAGTTTCTAGTCCAGAATTTCCACAAATTGCAACAAAGAAGTGGATGCTGCCCCACCTGTTTTCACTACCCTGTGCCAGACAAGGACAGCACTCTGTGTTAGACAAGGGCAGTAGAAAATATGACAGCTTAAACTTCACAGACTGTAACTCCATCCTACTAAAATCTCTGATGTTGTCCAGCGTACTTTATTCTAAAGAAAGACATTTGTTAAATTGTTCACCACAGAGAAACTGATGCATTTTCAGAAGATTTTCCACTATCATCTTTATAAACTATTAGGCAAGAGTCAAATGCTACTAGATGTGAGCATGTAAGATGGGTTTGGGATGACCATATGTCAAATTCTATGATAGCATTTTGAATTGTATGGAAACAATGAGCAGGTAGCTCTTCCTATGGCCCCTTCACTACCAGTTAACATGTCTATAATTTTGGAATGTTTAAGCTCTTCATTGCCTGCATTAAACAATTTAAGTCACTCAAAGCATATTGCATGCCTTGTTTGCTGCATCACTTGTACAGCAGAAGACAAACTTAATTTCTGCAATTTCAGATCCATATTACCTAGGTATTGCAAAACCTCCTCTTGTCTCACTCTCCCAGGATAAAGGTTTGACCTCTCTATCAATAACTGCCATTAGGTTCCAGGGACTTTAATGAAGTGTATTTAATCAATTCAGTTACTTTTTGATTCCTCTTTGTACAGTTTATGTTTAAGAATAAAATAATCATGGTTCTACTTTTCTGCAATTTAAAACCCTGTGACTTAATATTGATGTCTTTCATACCTTACAATAAATATGTTCATAAAGAGTATGTTTACATGAATATGTAAATTCAAAGGCCAGTGTTGGTAACATGTAGATTGCATTGTTTTAATCACATTTTATCTTGCAACATCATATTTCAATAATAATTTTCTAAGCTTTATTTGCAGATTAATTATGCTAATTGTATTTGTGTGGCAAACTACTGGTTTAATTTCCCACCTGTATGCACCGGCAGATTGTAAAATATGCTCAGAAAATTAAGAAAAATGTTTATTTTTATGCATAAAATAAAAATAAGTATTTTTGTTTGCTTTTTATGCATTTTTTGATCATATATTTGGTGCTGTTTGTCACTGAGGGCCTGTTATTGTTGCAGGAAGGAAGGAAAGAAAAAAAAAAAAAAACAAACAAACAAAATTGAAATTTTTCAATAGTTTTATTTCCGTGCTTGGTGCAATTTGAATCCATTTCTTTTTGCATCAACTTATGGATGGAATATAAGATATTCAAATGTCCAGGTTCTCAGTCTCATTATTTTAATTTAAATGTAATTGATTTCTTCCTTGCAATCATATAAATGAGGGTTGAAACTTCAATAGTGGCATCACTGCTGTGGAGTTGCTATGCGATGGCACCCAATATTGTTGCTGATTGCACATGTTAGTTACATAACTACCTTACCTCTGAGCAAATGGACACTCCCTTCCCAACAGAGTCTCATATGAGTTAGCGGTCTAATGTAATGTCACAATATTTTCAAAACAGAAACAATGGAATTGGATAAACATTGAAGGCACCAGAGACGGTACAGCATGACAGTGTCATTAAGGTCTTAAGAGACTTGCAGGAAATCTGCCTTGTCTTAAGAACAGTGGCACGGTGGGTAAACAAGGATGCCAAAAAATGGCAAACGTCAGCCAGGTTGTTCTAGTGTCAGTGAAGATGTGATCTTCTTGCAACGTTACTGGACACCGATTGACGCCATGTTCTTATGAGCTAGTCTGAGATACTGGATTAGTGCATACGACTGTGCTTCACATTCTTAAGGAACATCTGGACATGAGTAAAATTGTATCATGATGGGTTCTGCATGATTTGACGGAAATGCAGAAATGGTTATGATACGACATTGCTCAGCCGCATACAGTGCAAGCTGTAGCTAATTTGTTCAGTCGATGGGGTTGGGGAGTGCTGTACCATCCACCATACTCCCTAGACTTAAGTTTTGTGACTTTTGACTTGACTCCAATGATGAAGAAACCACTTCGCGGCATTTACTTGAGAACTGTTCCAGTGATTCGTCAGGCAATGGACTACTCCATGTGAACTATCAACAGAACCTGTGCTACTAAGGGTATCCTACGACTTTCATATCACTGGCAACAAGTTATACACAACACTGGTGACTACTTGGAGGGGCAGTAAAGCTGGCAACATGCATCTCTTTTGTATCAGTTGTAAATAAATAGTTGTCACTATTAAAGTTCCAACCCTCTTAAGCACTACCTACCATATTAGCTTATATATATATGACAAAAGCTAACAGGGAGAAGTTTACAGCTTGATTGATCTTTGTCTTGAACCAGTGAAACATTGAATACCTTGATTAGAAACAAATACATTAGTTAACTTTCCCAACTTCTGCTCCATTTATCCAATGCATGCATATCATTACCATATATCAAATTTTGATAAAGTGCAGGCTCACTTGGATGATGAAATTAATGAGGTGTGCCAGACATTGTCATCATAATTTTAATTATTTTGCACTGTGTGCCAATAAACTGATTTAATGAGATCCCAAAAATGTGCAACTACCGCCAATAAACTTATTTTTTCTTGTGAGATCTCCCTAAAATTGTCTTGCCAATGTAATGTCAATGTATCTCTTGGTTTATAGCCAGTTATTTGGTTGCTAGTATATTTCCCAGTGGCTGCAAAATCATTTTAAAAGGTTAATGTGTCATACTTTATCTCAGTTAAAAGATTTGATGTAACAGAGAAGGATAGCGTACAAAGGTCTCATCAGTTAATTTCTGATACAACATGCCCTTTGTGGTTTTCTAGTGCCACAATATGCAACCTTGAGGGCATTCCCTAAACAGGTCACTAACATTTCACCTGCATTTGCTTTGGGTAGAAGAAACACTCATGTTCTCCTTGCATGCTGGTTCTATCTGAAACACTTAACAATTCATTGTCAAAATTGGATCATTTTGAGTTATGGTTACAGATAGCAGAGGTAGGTTATGATCACTTATATAGATAATAGTATTGAAAAAATGTTAAATTTTAAGCTTTTCAATTCTAAATAAAAATATAACCAACAAAACCTGTGTGGAGAAAAGGGTGCTGTACTATGTACAAAGGTATACAACATAATGATAACATTTCCATACTGCTACTTCTTAAACTCTTTTAATATAAAACTTCCATCTCCAGATAAGACAAACACAGGCTCTAATTTTCTACAGCTGTCAAATAGGTGTCATTCTGTCATTTGTAGTTTTTAAACTGAAATATTTAGTTTAACAAGTGTTTAATTATTTCTGATGTTTAAAGTTGGATCTTTTACATAATGTTAATCTTCTACAGACACAATTATATACATCAGGCACTTCTTGAATTAAGAGTGGCTCTATAAGGATCCTTTTTATTACATAATAAGAGTTAATTCATAAACAGGCAACTAAAACAGTTTCAGGAGCAATGATAAAAGGAAGTGACAATATAAGTGCACTCAAAATGAAACACTAGACCAGCAAAGGGTATTTTCTTTACCTGGTATTGTTACACATTCTTCAATTTCATCTTCCTTCTTCTCAATCTTTAAAAAGTGAACTTGGTAAAGCATTAAATGTAAAGTTAATGTAGTTATTGTATCTAAAAGAAATGAAAATAGAAGAAGCAAACACAAAACATTTAATACATGAATGAAGAGTTGCTT
This sequence comes from Tenodera sinensis, assembly GCA_030765045.1. Classification (NCBI taxonomy): domain Eukaryota; kingdom Metazoa; phylum Arthropoda; class Insecta; order Mantodea; family Mantidae; genus Tenodera; species Tenodera sinensis. Next base: position 35,165,688 of record CM060969.1, on the reverse strand, counting down.
TTTACATTTAAATTTTTAAGATTTAGCTGAGATTAAACATTCTTATACATGAACATTTGTTAATTACTTTTTATTTAATGTTATTTTTGTATAGTTGTAGTAGTTAATCAGTTGTTCAAAGAATATGTTAAATTTTCATCATTTATTTACAAGAAATTTTGTGCGTTTTTCAAACAATTAGATATTTTTCTGTAAGAAGTATGGTTTTTAAGCACTACTATCTGAAATATGGTCTCAGTTTTTCTGTATGGTATGTACTTTCATATTTACACTTTATTAGCAAATATACAGTTGTGCTTTTTGGAAGCAAGTATTTAGATGATATTTTAAATCATCTCTTTTTAATGTTTCCAATTTTTTCATCCCTAAATTTATCAGTATAAAACTGCATTTAATTTTTTCTATTATTTTTAGTTTGAAGAGGAATGATACTTTGTTTATTTGAGTTAATATTTAGATCATGTTTTGGGAATTGTCATCCCACCATCAGCTATATTTGATCATTTGCTTATAGATGCTCATCACAGCAGATGGTGGCTAGGAAATGCTTGAAACATGTCCTAAAGCATAAATCCAGTAAATGATATTAATGTTAGCATCTTGACTCCTTCTTTCCAATGAAAGGAGGTTTACTGTATTTAAAGCTTCTTATTTCAACTTTTGAAGCATTTAAATGTACTAACCTTATCCATACAGTATCATAAAGAAGGTGAAGAAGAGTGAGATGTAATGGTATTTAATATGATGTGAATAATTGGGGGAGAGCATTGATAAACCATATTTCTTACAGATTCCAACTTAAATTAATACCTCCATTGTCTATGTGCTTAATATTGTTTGTTGTAGCACCCATTTTGTCTTCAGATGGACGTGAAAATCCTACCCCTATCTCTCACCAAGGCTATGACGATTGGAGTAATTATGAACCAGGTTATTGGGGTCCTGAAGCTTGGTGGGCCTATTATCCTTCCCCTCCTGTTGAAATGTCAGAAAATGGAGAGCAATATTACTGGGACCCATACTCAATGTACAACTACATGGCTGAAGTTAATGCTGCATATGGATATCCTCCCATGCCTTACCCTTATCACATTCCCCCACCAAGACCACCTATGAGGTATCAACAAGGAGGAAGCAGTGATTCTGAGGAATGTTCTGGTTATTCATCCACAGATGAAATGGCTTATTATGGAGCCCAGTTTGCCAGAGGTATGATTCCTATGATGGCTGAATGCCAGAGACCTCTATACTCTGTCCCTCCCACACCAGTGGTGCCAAATACAGCTCCCACTCCAGTGCCTCACAGTGAAAAAGTGGATGAAAATAAACCACAGCATTCAACTGAAAAACCAGAGCAGAAAAAATTAAATGATGAAGAAGCAAATATTTCCCGACAGCCCAGCTCTGTAGATCTTGATGCTTACGAAACAGCTGAGTCTAACAAAGCCTCAGATGAGGATGAAACTAGCTCTGATTCAGACACAGAAGTTGAAGAAGAGGAAGAAAGCAGTTCAAAAAAGAAAAGTTCTTCATCCTCTTTAGGACATTTGCAAGCAATACGCTCTGTATCAGACATTAATGTTTATAAAGATATATCTGGGTCAGATGTACCAGATTCTGAGACCAATGAAGATGAGACTGAGCATGAAGAAGAAAGTTATGAAGATGAGGATGATGACGATGAGGATGATGACGATGATGAAGAAGAGGATGCTAATGTTTACCATGAAAATAGTGAATGTATTCCTCACCAGCTTAGTGTTATCTATGAGGAAAGTGAACAGAGTGATGCTGAAAGTGTGAGACGACACGCTCGTTCAGCAAAAAGTGCAGCCACAAAGACAAGCAGTAGTTTGACAGTAAGTGATGATGGTGACAGTTCCACCACACTAGACAATGGGGAAGAGGAAAGTGATGGTGATTATGATGCAATGGACAATGAATCATCCACTGTAACAGTTCGCTTACCTCTCAAATTGAAATTCAGCAGATCCGAAAATGATGAAGAGGTCACAACAGTGATTGTTGGAGACAGCCAGGTGAAGAAGCAAGATGATGATGATGTTGATGTTACAGATGTTTCAGATGCATCAAAGAACCCAGTAGTGGAGAAACCTGAAACACAGGAGGTTAATGAAACTAAGGATAGTAAGGAAACTAAAGGTGAAAGTGTCTGTAATGATGATAAGGCTGATACTGATGTATCAGTTACTCTTTGTTTTACCTCAAAATCCAATCAAGCAAAAAGAGTAGAACAATGGAGAAAAGATTCCAGTAAGTTTATAAGAGATAGTACTTCTGCCACAGCACCCATTAAGGCTGGCAGTAAGAGCGCTCCTAATTCAGAGAGTAAACAATCCTGTGATACAGCTCAACCTTCAGAGGAAGGTGATAGCTATGAAACTGCAGAGTCTGATTCAGATGTCTCTGTATGTTTATCCTTGCCTCTTAAAAAGCAAACTCAAAGAGGTTCTGGTAGCTCAACTCCAGGATTTGAAAACATTAGTAGTATATCTGAAGAAGATGATGAGGAAGATGGTAAAACCTCTAGTCATTGTGAAGATGACTCGAGTAGTACAACCAGCATTCAAACAGTTCGTTTGGCTACAGCTTCCCAAGGTCAGTCAAGTGGTACTGATGAGGCTGAAGACCTGCAAACAAACAAACAGGATGTAGCAAAACCTGCAAAAATTTCCAATGAAAATATATTGATAGAGGAGAGTGAAGAAAGTGAGAGTGAAGATGATGACAGTGATGACAGTTCTGATAGCAGTTGTGTCAGTAGCAAAGAGGTAGTTGATGAAAAAATGTCAGAGGGGAGTGAAACAAAAAGAAGTAACAAAATTAATGAGGAGCAAGACCTCATTCAGAAGATTTATGACATGTGCACTGAATCTGATAAGAATATGAAAGACAACAACAAAGCCAAAAGAAAGCAAGATGCTACAGCTGGTAAAAAAGAAAAAGAGGATGAAAGTGAGGAGGATGACTCTGGTGTGACTTCAGACATGAGTCGACAAATATCAGATGCTGATACAGAATCAGAGGCTGGAAAAAATGAAGTAATTCACTTATCACAATGTCAAAGGGCATCGACACATTCTCGCCTTTTCAAACTGCTTCAGGATGAATGCAGTAAAAGTGATGATGAGGATGATGAAGATGAAGATGAAAATGAAGATAATGAAGAAGATAAAGCACCACAGCAAAATGACAATGCCAAGAAACCTAAGGCCAGACGTGAGCATTTAACACTACCTCTTCAGAACAACAATAGCTCTGATCCTGATAGCTTATCATCATCATCTGGGGTGACTTCACCTGCCTCACCTACTGTTACAGATCGTTTGGTGAAAGAGCTTGTTCAAAGTCTACTACAACGAAAGAAAGGTCGTAGATTAAAAAAGCTTCCTCTTGCAAAGCTTCATGCAGCTGCTCTCCGAATCCTGCAAGAAGATATGGATCCTTATGATACAGGGAGCTCTGCTGGTTCGGAAGACAGCAATAACATATACCTCTCACCAGTTCATAAACAAGGCTCGAAAAATACTTTGCATCATTCCAATGTTCCCAACACTGCCAACAATACTGCCAATTACCCTATACCAACACAGCCAGTGATGTATGGGGCCAATTATTATGACTATTGTGATTATTATAATTCCTGGGCACATGCTGCCGCATATTATGGACCTGAGGCTTACAATGCATTTGATTACAATATCATGCCTTCAAGAGCATTCAAACTTCTGCAAGAGCATGCTCAACCAGGAGGATTCAGTTCAGGTGTCATTAATGGTTTATGGGCTAAATGCCCACGGATACCTAGCTCAAAGAATGTGCCAAGCACTGGAGAAAGCAGCTCTAATAAGACTGAGTCATGTCCCACTCCCGCTCCCATATCCCCTCCTAAAGAACCAGTCCAGGGTCGAGCCACGTGATGAGTGAGAGAGGGGGCACCACGTCATGCACTGAGCGAGATTGAGGGTGAACACGCACGTTCCTCTCACACATGATGTTTTTGAAAGACATATGAGATGTCTGTAGATGGTCAAACTAAGGAGGTACAATCCCCTGCTGCTACTACTGTTCTGTTTTTGATTATTCAGCGTTTTGTGATTGGAATTTGACTAGCTAATCTATTTGATCCAGATGGTAGTACTTCATTTATATTGGTTCTACCTTTTAATTACTATCACTGTTGTCATTTTATTTTGCACATTGCATAGTATTATATAAAAACAAAACTAAACATGTCAGTAAATACTGTCTCTATGGAGTAAACTCCACCTTTATGAAAACTGAGAAATCAAGACTTTAACTGCTTAGTATACACATTTAAAGTTATTTATTGTATGTAAGAACATGTAATAATTGCTTCTGCGCTCAAAACTTATAATAAATTTTACAGATGACTGTTGAGATGTGTAATGAATTGCTCAGTACTAGCTCGAAAATACTGTGGGAATGGAGAAAATGAAATTGGACATTTTTATACATGCCTTCAAACTACAGCTGAGCACATAACAAAAAGAAGTGCATCTTTATTTGTGCATATTTAATAAAATAATCTAATTAACCACCTAAAAAGTCATCAAACTTTTTTTCATGTCTGACAATGTGACTGACCATTTTACAGACTGCTATGTAAAGGTGCAGTTTGCTTCAAAGAGATTTTTTGAGAAAAGAAGAAAGAATTTTTGTCTTTTTTTGGCTAACATGTCTTGGATTTATGTTTTTATGCTCTAGTAATCCACTGTGCAATGATTTAACACCATTAAGAAGAAGCATGAATAACTTGCATTTTCAAAGATGTGCAAGGTGTACTTAGGATGTTAGAAATTCATGTCTGTTCTAAATGATATGGCATTTTCCAAAAATACAGAAATATTGTTTAGATTAGAAATGTTACCATTTTTGGTGATAATTATTTATAGCACCACAGAATATGTTGCCAGAAGATTGGAACCACAGTGCAGGTGTGATGTAACAATATCTTAACATTTTAGGCATTACTATTTTTGAAAATGTAAGTACACCCTGAACTTCAGTTCTCTGCCCATATTTTTGTGTGTCTGTACAATATAGATGCTATTAATAATACATTATAATATAGCTTGTGCATGGAATGATTATGCATTGTGTGAACTTTTTTTAAATGATGCTGAACTGCTTCACATTTCTAGAGCATTAGTTACTGTGGTTATGCACTGAATTTTTAAATTTGTTGTTCATCTGGTATATGTCCAATTTCATTCTTACTCCTTCCTCTTAATTGAAAGCTGTGTGTATCTACTATTTTTGTTACTTTTTATGTTAACTGAAAAGCATAATATTTTAAGTGGTCTAATCCTATTTAATGTTTTGCAGCAGCCTTAATATGCAGAAATAACACACCAAGTATTTTGTGCTATTTCATAGAGAATTATATCTAATAAAACGTTGTCTGTACCAGAATCCAAAGTTATATAGTTTGGGGCAGAGAAGGTATAATCATTCAAATTTTAAATAAGTGAAACAAACTTCAACTATATATAATTGAAAATGCACACATTCAATATTTGAGTTATTTACAAAAAGCCTGAAATTATAATCACAAATAAAATCATTCATTTTGTTAGTGTAAAAATGTGCTTTGTTAGCAAAGCATTAAAATTTCTTAGCAAATCTATGTGATATACCGCCTTCATTCATTAAAAACAATTTCTATCAATATGGTCAAGAAAATTCATTCAATAGGCATTTTTTCAATACAGCTTTTCATTACTGAATAGCTTCTCTTCTGTATTTATTAAGTACGCTATATTAGATGCTATGGTCATCTCCTTAGCATGGTGGTAGCCTGCTACTTACCAAGCGGGAGACCTGGGTTCGATTCCTGGTGAGGGTGTGGGGATTTTCTCCTGCTGGGAGAACTAGTCCAGGGTGTACTAAGCCTCATTAAGTCCCTGAGGGGCCAATTGAGGAGTTGCTTTATGAAAAAGTAGTGGCCCTCGTTGCTTAGACCACATAACCGGGTGGGAGAGATTGGGCCACTGACCCCATACCACTCTATAGTACTGCACCCCACTCATGATTTCTGTGATGGGCACAGGTGGGATATGCAATGGCTAGGTGGTAGGTCTTGTCTCAGAAAGGGCTGTTGCACCTTGGGTTGTTATTGTATGCCATGTGAGTAAGTAGGAATCTGAAGCAAGCCAATATAATATTGCATTGATGGCTGTGCATTTGAGTTAGAGACCTTGCATAAGGAAACCACAGTGGCAAACATTTGCACTGTTCTCCCATATCAAGTAAATGCATGTATATTTTGCAACATCTTGATGGTACCAATGTAAAAATTACATGCATTATAGACAATTTTATTTTAAGATACACAGTTTTGGCTCCAAGAAAAATATACAATTATTGTTATATCTGAAGAAGGATGTTAAAATTTGTATATGCTACATACTGTATATTGCTCATGGCCAAGAATAATCTTTGGAACTTCTTGCATACCTTTTTTTTGGAAGGGGTTGAGTTTAATATCCTTTAAGTGGAAGGGTATATTCATCAGTGAATGAAGTGGATAAATGATGCTCAAATGAGCCTGGATTTCTCAAGATATGTTTTCTGAGGATAAGGAAAACTCTTAGAAAGAAACCTTAATCAGATAACTTGCTCTAACCAAGATTGGAACCTGGGACCTCTTGAGTGTGAGGCAAACATGCTTAGGGTATTTAAAAAATGTATAATAGAATCTCCAATAGCTACATCAGCTTTTTACTTTCTCTACTCATAAGTGGAGGAAACATTGTATTTCACCCAATAATTGAAGGGCTTAGTGGAATAAGGGGGTATCCCTCAAAATTGTGTTTCTGAGATATTTAGTACTTTATTAGATTTTCCATAACTCAAACAAAAAATTACCAATCACTAAATAATTTTCGAACTAAATTAGGAGGTTTTGAACTAACTTTCTGCAAATGTAGGACACAGTATGTTAGTTTATAGCATAAAGAATAATTACTTAACTTGAAGACAGCATACAATATTCTACATTAAAAGTGACAATCACAACTTCCAAACATCACAATCAAATGATTTCATCTTCATTGTTCTCTCCCACTTCGCACATGCTGTCTGATCTCAAATTTAAATAAAATTCATGGTACACAGGGGGTATGAACTTCAACAATGAGGTTATGTCTCGATGTTTTGCTTCTTTGATTGACCTTCCATTAGGGTTCGAACTTTGGTTCGAAGACTGTGTTTGATATTTTCTGTGGTTTTCTTTTTCCTTTTTGAAAACTGATGGTAGTGTAAGGACCTAATTGACTGTATGCTACACACACGTCTACTTCATGCCCACCTTCGAACCTTAGAATGGATGCTTTCCGGAAGTCCACATTTACACCAGAACGGAATTTCTTTCTTTTTGTTAATTTACTTGTTAATGGAGCCAGACAAACAAAATATTCTCTCTTCATTTCCAGTATAGAGAATGGCTTCTGGTTCCTTGCATTTCGTGTAAGATTTGCTCACTCCTCAGGTGTATACGCATACTGGGTATGTCGTTTTAAGTTTTCAATAATACCTAAATCTGCATCACTCTTCTTCTGTAATGTGTTTATAACCACACCATTCAGTTTTGCAACATTGAATATTGGTAAATGCTTTAGCAGGCACAATTTTGCCTTTACGTGTAGAATATTCTTTCTACTATTCCGTGCTAACTTCCTGCTGTTGTATTTCCATTTTTCTACTTCTCTCTTCCTCTTTTTTCTTCTATTTTCCTCATTTTCTTCATTTACAAGCACAACAAACCTTTCATCATCAGCCATCTTGTTTCCAAACCATGAGATGTGAAAGCTGGTCTCCCATTGGCCAATGTGGTATACAACTGGCCTATCAGGACAAAGGTTTCAAACAGGAGTGGGATAGCCCCATATTCCACTCAAAATACCTGAAAGCTCTTCAAAAGACTTTTATTTATCTCTCCAATATGTCAGAGGGGCTATCCTACACTCTTAATAGTTCAATAAACTAACACTAGATGGACTTAGGTTACATAATACGCAACTAGTTCATGTTTGACCAAAATGAGGGATAGCCCCTTATTCCACTAAGCCCTTCAATTCTATGTCCAGATTTCACCAGAAATATATGTTTTGAGGTCCCCTGAATAAAAAAACCATTTTTTTAGAAAAAGATCCGTATGTGTGTGTGTGTGTGTGTGTGTGTGTGTGTGTGTGTGTGTGTGTGTGTGTGTGGGTGGGTGGGTGGGTGTGTGGGTGTGGGGGTGTGTGGGTGTGTGTGTCACGCAGGGTAAGTTATCCGGGTATGGTTTTTTCTGAGGTTTTCCCTTATCCTGAGAAGACGAATGTTAGTTAACTTAAAGCTCCATGGACCTCAGGCTCATTTAAGCATCATTTCACCCATTTCATTCATTCACTGTCCAATATGACATTACATTGGAGGACGTTAATATAAAAAAAAAAAGTCTGTCAGTCTGTGCACAGCATAACTCAAAAATAAAAAGGTGGTTAAAAACCAAAGTTTGCTTAAGTTTAATGGCCTTCAAGGATGCGACATGAAGATTTGGAAGAAAATTCCTCCACCCTAAACTACCCTTTACATGGAAATTTGTAATTTTCTTGGAAATGGCTTTAACGATTTTGATTAAAATGACATATGTTTAAGATATCTTTATGACAAATGAAACATATTTTGAATTTTCTCACTATAGCCTATGTAGCTCTGTTTACTTTGGATGTCTTTTGAATAACTCTTCAACCATAAGAGATAGACCAAATCTTACTTTACAAAAGATGTAGATCCCGCTAAAATACACAATCCACATCCAAATAAATTTTTTTGTAGAGTGAACCATTTCGGAGATGTTCCTTGTTATTTGTGTCGGTTTCAGAAAACAAACTTTGGTCATATGCAACATAGCTGTTCATTTTTTTATATGTTAACCATGCAAAGAGAACGGAATCTCAAAGCTTTAAAAGATTTGACTATCGCTCTAAGCCTACGGTATTCCCATATTCCCCTTGTACCTGCAAGGAAATAAGCAGTAAGATAATTTCTGCAAATGTTTATCTCAACTAACTCAAAGAAGATGTAAGAGTAAGAGTTTGTAATAATGGTTAGTACAAAAGTAGAGAAAGTCATGTGAGTGCCACACATCAGATTTTTTTATTTCATATTCTTCTAACTTCTAGAATCTGGGGAGTTTGATTTGAGAAACAACTGATGGCGTTATAACTCAGTACATTTTTTAATGTTACGATTATTAATTTTTGCTATGAAACTCCTTATTCATACTTCCAAATTCTATGGAGGATAGAGAATAACTGTTAGTTAAAGAAAAATTCCCCCAACCCAGTAATAAAATCCCTGACATTTGCATTGACAAGCCAGAGGCTTGAACAATAGTTACAGGTAGAAGTACACTGGTCACATCGGTGAGTTTAATAAAGTTTTTTAGCATTGTCATAAGTGACTGTTCAAGCATATTCTTAAAAAATATATTTCCACTATTAACTCTCAGTTGGTATTATAAGCTGCTATTAGCCAGGGTTTGATTCCACCCATAGGAGTTCAGATTTCAAAACCTGGGTATAGAACAAGTGCCTAACCGGCATTGTGATAGTAAGAAGCTGCAATAGATAGCACTCTTGGCTCAATGAACCAATTTTTAGCTGGGGGATGCACATCAGCTCCCCATATTGGTTGGATGATTGCCCACCTCTGCCATTCATAAGTGGGTCTGAGAATAAGTGGGTTGGCAGGCCTAGGTCTTTGATGAGCTGTACTGCCACAAAATTTAAGCCCTTTCTCTAATACCTACCTATACATTCTGAGTAGGTAACTCCCTCAAAATTGTTAGTGTCTTTAGTCTAGATATCTCTTCTACACTGCTGAGACTCAAGCTTCAGACATCTAGAGATGGTGATTGTAAATGATTTGAAGCTTTGTTTTTTTGGGTAGAAAATGCTGCATATAATTTATGATATGTACTAAAATATCAGCATAAAAAATAAAAATAAGAGCCCAAACAGGCTGGTTAAATAACGAGAGAGTTGAAACTTTGTGCCAGTTAATGCATTATCATAACTATCTGCTGATTAATAGTATAGGTCCTTAAGATAACATTTGTAGAATTGGCATTCCAACCTCACTCGAGGATAACATTGTTGTTTACCTCTGGGCATTCAGCTTATTTTTGTGAAAACTAGAAATCATAATTTCACTCTGTATTCAGTGCATTTTAATTTCCCCACAGTTTTCTCTACATTTAGAGACCTTTTTCTATAAAATTGTCAAACAAGAAATATTTGGTGACACATTTTACTGAGACACAATTTTTATATTTAACTGACAATTTTTCTTTGGGGCAACTTAAGTCATCCAAGACTATATAACCATCAGGATGTCATATTTCTTGCTTGTTTTGATAATTAACATCCTTTAACTGTGTTGGTGATATTTTGGTGAATGAATGTAATGGTTGAACTGCTGCTCAAATGAGTCTGGGGTCCCTAGAGCATATGTCACATGTGTACACATTGATATTTGTCTTCTCATGAAAACGGAAAACCTTGGAAGAAACCTTATCCTCATCCTAAAACTTCAGATGTGTAAGTAGTTTTATCTTTTGTTACTTTCATTGATAGATGGCCACTATTAGCTTTATGAGAGACATCATGTCCCACCCACCATTAGGACATAAATGGAATTCAAGGCAGAAGATGGGAACTGTGATGTATTCCTGTTCCCTTCTGTCATTCAGCAAAATGGAGTCTCATATTTGGAAAACTGAATATAAGATATAATGAGAAATCTGTACATAGTTATTCAACACCTTAACAAAATATTTTTCTTTTAATGTGTTAGGTTTGACACAGAAAATACTATTGCTGCTGACAGAAGAAGATTATGAAAATGTGTTATCCACCTTGTTTGTTCATCCACAATGAAGAATTACATATAAAAGGGCATACACATTGTTACCTAAGAGGTAGAGAAAACATTGCATTCCATCCAAAAATTTGATATCAAGATTTCACCAGAGGTGGCACTGTGGCCGAGTGGTTAGACTGTTTGCCTACCACCTAGGTAGCCCAGATTCAATCCCAGGGATCCACATGTGGTGGATGAAGTGGCATCTGGGTTCTCCAGTTTCCCCCAACACTCATTCCACTAATTGCTCTATTACCTTTCCATTCATCCATTTCACCTGCATTTCATATCATCCTCTTCCTTACTCTCATAGTTGGTGCTTGGCTGACCACCCGTTTCCAGGTCTTCACTCTGTCTGGTCCATAGGTTTCTCTGCTCCCCAACAGGCGTCTGATCCTAGGCACTGGCTTATAAGTCCTACATAAGGGGAGGGTAATCAGGTAAAGAAGATGATTTCATCAGAAATACATGTTTTGAGGCCCCAAAATCTAAATTAATAGGGGACTCCAAAAAAAATTAATTTAGTAAAAGCTCCATACATATCTATCTGTGTATGTGTCTCTATGTCTGTGAATAGCATAACTCAAAAACAAGATGCCAGATAAATATCAAACTTGATATTTAAGCTCAGTTCTTCTATAGATGTGACATGAAGATTTTCACCCCAAACATACGAGTAACATGAAACATTTTTATTTTTTCAAAAATGGCTGTATTTATTTGTACTAAAATATAATGTACTTAAGATATTTAGATACATAGCAATAAAATGCATATCTTGAATTTTCTAGAAATGATATGTGAAGTTCTCTTTATTTAGAAAGAATTTTGTATAATTTTGTATAACTGGTAAAAACAAGACCTAGATAAAAACGGACTACACAGATATTCTCCTGAAAAAAGGATAATTTATTTCAAAGAAATTTTCAATGGCAGTTATTTCTGAGATATCTATGATTATTAGTTTGAAGTTTGCAATACTTTGCTGTCTTCTGAAGCACTGTCATCATTCAGTCGTTTCTCATAATGTCATGGAAACAATATCAAATTTCAAGGCCAGGATATAGCAACTCACTTTAAAAACATTTGACCATTACTTTAATTTCCTGTGTTTCCCTTGTACCTACAACAAAATGTATAATGAAATTATTTGTGCAAATGTTGATTTCAATTAATATGAAGTAGAGAGAAAAATGAAATTCTTTAAGAGTTATTTGTAGAATCTAAGAGGGTGGGTAGAGAAAGTCATGTGAATTTAGCCTACGATTTTTGCATACAGTACTGAACTCTTTAAGTGGCCATTGATACATATTTATAATCAATTTTGATTTAGTAAATAAATTCCAAAGGCATAAATAACGTAATTGATAAGTAAACATAAAAAAGATGCATTAATGGGCTTTAAAAATTATTCTTTATGTTTAACAGAATTCCCAAAAGACAGATGGAAATTATTTTGTTATAAACCTATCTAAACAATATTGGTATACTGAAGAAAGCAATTTTGTTTCAGAAAAAAGTAACTTCTTTGTCTTTTTGTTTCAGGTCCAGGACAGTCTGATATGTAAGATCAAGTTCTGAATTAGTTTTTGGAGGCAAGAAGAATATAAAAATGGCTACATGCATGAAACCAAACAGAAGATAATCAAGTTACTCAATAGTGTACAAAATGGTGTACTTTTATTTGTAAATGTTGTGCTATACTACTCACGTGCTTCATTTTAGTACCATGTACTTTTGTTTTGTTTTTTTTTTCTTCTTAATGGTGCTTATTTGCATTTTAAGGAGTTCACTAACAAGTAAGACATTTAGAGTTTCAAGCAGAGAAAATAAATAAGTATTTAATTACTTAAAATATCTTTCTGGTGATATATCCTCATTCAATGAAATGCTGAAAGTAAGAACTGTTATACATCTTGAAAATCAACTTTTAAAAAATATTTCCCATTTTTAACTAATACCAAACTACCAATATTTTTATGTAGATATTGACATTGCAAGTTTACACAATGCTGCAACTAAAAATTCACAGTGAGTTATTAACAGTTACAGTAAATATTTTGTTTATCCATAGAAAACATATTTTGTAAATTACAATATTAGAGCAAATGTAAAACCGATTTGGTTAAATACAGTGATTCCCCAAACAGGTGTTCACAGTAATTCTCTAAGATGTGTCAGAAATTTGTATTGCATAGCATTTGCATGGGAAATGCAAAATACTGTTTGTGTAATTTTTTTAACCTAAAAAGGAGTCCAACATGCTTTGTTTGATACTTCTGGTCACTAAACTGTCAAAGTGATTTGGATCTATAAGATCAGATTCAATTAAGCAGCACTGCCAATTATCTTGGAGCTTGTTTAAGACTATTTACTTCATGGGACAGATATTAATTCATTCCTGTGTCAGTTCAATAGCCCAGTATTGCTGAAATATTGTCAAAATGAGATTATCCAACCTGTTTTGCAATTTTCTGGAATATGTTGTAGCTGATTCACAACTGCTTCTGGTTTGTAAGCTAAAGGAACAAAGAAGAGTTTCTTAAATAAACTATGTCATCTCAGTATGACAATAATATTATATAAAATACCTGTTTTCATTTTCTTAATATTGTATATTTCACCCAGTCAGCCATGCTTTTCCTCGTGTGTTTCTGAAGTTAGATAAAAGCACACTTGTGAAACGTTCTCTAGCATTGAAGTGAATGTTAAAGTTCTTAGGATAAAAAATTAAGGTATTTTATAAAACATAGATGAACATTCTGTTGCAATATGATTTGTTCTGGGAGAAGAAATTGACCAGAGTTTAAAACGTTTTTATACTCCAAAAATGGTCAGATCAGTAAACACAAAACTTAAAGGTAAACTCCAGTAACAAAAAGAATTTTACAAGCATATATCAAAATCAAAAATATATTCTTGAATTTCTTCATAAAATGTAAATGACCAAGAAAATAAAATAAACTAATAAATACCTAATTCACCATCGAAAGCTCTCCAGAATGAGTTTTGGATGAAGTTCAAAAAGGTGATTAATAATAATGATAATAAATAATAACAATAACAATAACAATAACAATAAATAATTACATTGCAAGACCAGAGGTTTGTGTAGGTAGTTAAAAATTTTGGGAATGATAGTAAATAATGTTTACTGCCCATAATGACTATCTTAGCTGGAGCAAAATCTACAATTTTGTAATAGATATCTAACTGACCTGTCTGTTGCAAGTACATAATAACTGAGTCACTGTCTTTGTGAGCCCTATTGTGGTTATTTGGTGGCATGCTGATTGTGGTCTAATCTCATTGTGTCAGTTGTTTAGTAACAGCTTTTTCAAGAGTATAGCTCTGTCCTGAGAAGGTGTACATAAGTTTCGGGATCACAAATACATTAACATTACAAAAGTATTCATATTAATTCCATAAAATATATCAGTTATAGAGCAAGAATACAGGACAGCAGGAGGGACCATTATGCATGTGGATTGATATGGAAGCACGTTAGATCTATACTACTGTGCACTTTGTAAATACAATAGCTGATTTGTGTTACCCAGAATTATAAAACTTAGTTTATTCCCTAAATCCCAGTATCTGCACCAAATGATCCCTCCTGCTATCCTTTAGACAATGGCAAAGTAAAATTACAACATGATAGCTAATTTCAAGCTCAGATCTACACAAGTTACAACTCGCTGGGAAATTATTAGTGAATATGCATCTTAAAGTGTGAATCAACACCTTGAACAATTTTGTTCATTACTAACATCTCAAGAGTTACTAACAGGCATTAAATATTTCTAGTTATGAAAGCTTAAACAGCTCTTCAGCCAGATGTTAACCACACTTATTGTGTGATTGTAACGTGCGTGCTAGGATACTAGCTCTGTGATTTTTTTCTTTCTTTCTTTCTTTGTGAGTTTAGTGTACATATAAAAATTAAGAAGTCTGCTGTACTATATTGTAGGCAATTTGAACAATATGCTTGAAGTTTGCAACAATTAATGGGTTTGTATTTTAACATACACACAGGCAAAAAATTGTTATTAAATGGGCCATTTATTTGTTACAAAGATGCATGGCCAGTCAAGAGTTTGTTTGTAGCTTTGAGTGGCAGGTGTGAAGTATGGTTTATAATGATATGCATTTCTTTCTTGGAAAATGGTATGCCTAAATGGCAAAAAATGAAGAATGTGTGTAACTGAAAATATTGGGAAGCAGCAGAGTTGCAAGATGTTAAGGGGAGATTTTATAATTAATGCATGCCTCAAATGTTCACATTCTTTTGTGTATCTCATGAGCATAGCACCATGATTTAATAAACATTTCATGTAAGTTATATCCACATCAACATGCTTTTTACATTAAATGGAATAGTATTAAATTCACTTTTTACATGAACATTTAGATACCTAGTTCTTTGCACAAAAATAATGTCACTATGCCACAGCTAGTCATTGACATTTTTACCAACCATTTCATATAAGCTAATTGTAATTTTACTGATATACTTTTTAATACACAATATACAGTTTGTAATATTTAATATATTTTTTATCTTGCCATACTCATATTACATTGGATGGTCTTGAATGTGAAACTTCTATTTAAAAAAAGAAAGAAAAGTTATTTGTATAACAATTTTGTGATGACTAATGGTGCAAAAATGTTTAACGTTTTGTTGAAATTTGACAGGGATAAATTTTTTATTTCCTCTTTACACAGCTTTTGGAGAACTGTTAATTTGTAGTTTTGTGAATAAAATGAGTGCCTTGTAAACTTTATAATAAAGTTGAATATTTAAAAGCAGTAGTTTTTATATCCTTTACATAGTTAAAGTGCAGTTGTGATAAAGTCATTAGCAGGGAGCGGGGTTTTAGTAGAGAAACATAGGAATGATATTAACAGCATGGAGCATAGAGCCGGCAGCTAGTGTGAGGGTTGAGGAAATGACATTGCCCACCCCTACACAACAGCCTGTTTCTTGCGACTCATATTTTATATTTGGTTGTTTTCTTTTCTTCTCTCTATTGTGTCTGTCCAATAACACAAAATGGTTTACTACTTGTTACGAACACAACTTCCTGTATGAAGAAAGCTGCCACAGTAATACACTAAGCATTTCCAAAACTAGAACTTGTCTAGCACATAGTCTCCGCAGAGTTGCGGAAGAAATTATATCCTCTTTTCCGAATGTAAATGCTTTTATACTCAACACGAAAAATATATTTTCCAAAACACCCTCCAAAATCAAGCTACTTAATCAGATGGCACCTGGAATTCCCTTGCCTCCACAACCAAATATAACTCTATGGGGAACATTGCTACAAGCTGCAGTATATTATACTCAATATTATCACAGAATTGTAAACATAATAAAAGTCTGTGGCATGCAGAAAAATGTCGCACTACATGCAGTGAAGCAAATAATTACACCAGCCTTGTTTGAAGGAATTTCATAAATGGAGAAGAATTTCAGTAATATAATAACCACAATAACATATTAAATCATGTGCATCAAAAACACTCGAGACTATTAAGACAATAGAACAAGTTTCAGAGACACAGAGTCATGTTTTTGTATGCTCCTGTTACGTCTGGAACATTGTTTTTCAAAATAGAAAAACTTTCTGTGAGCAAATCGGATGCGACTTACTTTCCATAAATTTAGGAAATACATTATTGCATATTGCAATAACCGCTCACGATGATGTCTCTAGCTAAAATTCTAGACATAAAAACCTTAATAAAAATGAGTTAATTGCATGCTTCAAATGGATACACTTTCATTATTTGCTGCCTAGTAATGCCCCCTAACCCTGGTATTCCTACCTTTGAAGCAGGCTGTACTCTGTGCTGTCTTCCGTCTACTTGTTTACACAAGCACTGCAAGGTTGCCAGCGCTTCTACTTCCTGTTGTAGGTGCACAGTTAACTTGATGGATTTCGTAATAAAACCCCGCTCCCTGGTCATTAGCTATGTGTTCTATTTCAATAAAAGAAAACATGGGCACTACACTGTGTTGCATGTTACAGAAGGAAATGTCATTAATAAACCTTCCTTATGGCAGATATGGGGTTACATTTGAATCTTACTGTCTTTACTGGATGTATCTGAGGATGATGTCACTGATATTTACAGAAACAGATACACCCATTTCAAACAAGGAAAAATGAAAAGTAACATTCCTTTTAAGTTTCATAAACAATTTTCCCAATGTACAGCCATGGAAAAAATGATTGAACGCATTAGGAGAACAGAACATTTTTCACTTCCACATGTTGCAGCACAGATTACATAAGCTGATAGGTGAACTGGACTATACCACACTGATGTAGGCTAATAGAAGTGTAAGCTCTCTGTAGTAGCTATGCATAAATGAGCTATACTATACTGAGATAAATAAGAGGTGCGAGTTGTTCGTAGTGTACAACTGGTCTATATTATCCTAGGCTAAGAGTAGTGTAAGCTGTCTGAGTTTGCTATGCAGAACAGGACCACACCATTCTGAGATAGGCTAAGAGTAGTCTGACCTGTCTGTGATGGCTACACAGAACTGGACTACACTATACTGAGATAGGCTAGGAGTAGTTTGAGCTGTCTGTAGTGGCTACACAGAACTGGACTACACTATACAGAGATAGGCTAGGGGTAGTTTGAGCTGTCTGTAGTGGCTACACAGAACTGGGCTACACTATACAGAGATAGCCTAGGGGTAGTTTGAGCTGTCTGTAGTGGCTACACAGAACTGGGTTACACTATACAGAGATAGGCTAGGGTAGTTCGAACTGGCTGTAGTGGCTACACAGAACTGGGCTACACTATACTGAGATAGGCTAGGAGTAGTTTGAGCTGTCTGTGGTGGCTACACAGAACTGGGTTACACTATACTGAGATAGGCTAGGAGTAGTTTGAGCTGTCTGTGGTGGCTACACAGAACTGGGTTACACTATACTGAGATAGGCTAGGAGTAGTTTGAGCTGTCTGTGGTGGCTACACAGAACTGGGTTACACTATACTGAGATAGGCTAGGAGTAGTTTGAGCTGTCTGTGGTGGCTACACAGAACTGGGTTACACTATACTGAGATAGGCTAGGAGTAGTTTGAGCTGTCTGTGGTGGCTACACAGAACTGGGTTACACTATACTGAGATAGGCTAGGAGTAGTTTGAGCTGTCTGTGGTGGCTACACAGAACTGGGTTACACTATACTGAGATAGGCTAGGAGTAGTTTGAGCTGTCTGTGGTGGCTACACAGAACTGGGTTACACTATACTGAGATAGGATAGGGGTAGTTCGAACTGGCTGTAGTGGCTACACAGAACTGGGCTACACTATACTGAGATAGGATAGGGCTAGTTCGAACTGGCTGTAGTGGCTACACAGAACTGGGTTACACTATACTGAGATAGGCTAGGAGTAGTTTGAGCTGTCTGTGGTGGCTACACAGAACTGGGTTACACTATACTGAGATAGGCTAGGAGTAGTTTGAGCTGTTTGTGGTGGCTACACAGAACTGGGTTACACTATACTGAGATAGGCTAGGAGTAGTTTGAGCTGTCTGTGGTGGCTACACAGAACTGGGTTACACTATACTGAGATAGGCTAGGAGTAGTTTGAGCTGTCTGTGGTGGCTACACAGAACTGGGTTACACTATACTGAGATAGGATAGGGGTAGTTCGAACTGGCTGTAGTGGCTACACAGAACTGGGCTACACTATACTGAGATAGGATAGGGGTAGTTCGAACTGGCTGTAGTGGCTACACAGAACTGGACTACAGTATACTGAGAGATGCTAGGAGTAGTTCAAGCTGGCTGTAGTGGCTATGCAGAACTGGACTACAGTATACTGAGAGATGCTAGGAGTAGTTCAAGCTGGCTGTAGTGGCTATGCAGAACTGGACTACAGTATACTGAGAGATGCTAGGAGTAGTTCAAGCTGGCTGTAGTGGCTATGCAGAACTGGACTACAGTATACTGAGAGATGCTAGGAGTAGTTCAAGCTGGCTGTAGTGGCTATGCAGAACTGGACTACAGTATACTGAGAGATGCTAGGAGTAGTTCAAGCTGGCTGTAGTGGCTATGCAGAACTGGACTACAGTATACTGAGAGATGCTAGGAGTAGTTCAAGCTGGCTGTAGTGGCTATGCAGAACTGGACTACAGTATACTGAGAGATGCTAGGAGTAGTTCAAGCTGCCTGTAGTGGCTATGCAGAACTGGACTACAGTATACTGAGAGATGCTAGGAGTAGTTCAAGCTGGCTGTAGTGGCTATGCAGAACTGGACTACAGTATACTGAGAGATGCTAGGAGTAGTTCAAGCTGTCTGTAGTGGCTATGCAGAACTGGACTACAGTATACTGAGATAGGCTAGGAGTAGTTCGAGCTGTCTGTAGTGGCTATGCAGAACTGGACTACACTATACTGAGATATGCTAGGAGTAGCTCAAGCTGTCTGTAGTGGCTATGCAGAACTGGACTACACTATACTGAGATAGGCTAGCAGTAGCTCAACCTGTCTGTAGTGACTATGCAGAACTGGACTACAGTATACTGAGATAGGCTAGGAGTAGTTCAAGCTGGCTGTAGTGGCTATGCAGAACTGGACTACAGTATACTGAGAGATGCTAGGAATAGTTCAAGCTGGCTGTAGTGGCTATGCAGAACTGGACTACAGTATACTGAGAGATGCTAGGAGTAGTTCAAGCTGCCTGTAGTGGCTATGCAGAACTGGACTACAGTATACTGAGAGATGCTAGGAGTAGTTCAAGCTGGCTGTAGTGACTATGCAGAACTGGACTACAGTATACTGAGATAGGCTAGGAGAAGTGCAAGCTGTCTGTAGTGGCTATGCAGAACTGGACTACAGTATACTGAGATAGGCTAGGAGTAGTTCGAGCTGTCTGTAGTGGCTATGCAGAACTGGACTACACTATACTGAGATATGCTAGGAGTAGCTCAAGCTGTCTGTAGTGGCTATGCAGAACTGCACTACACTATACTGAGATAGGCTAGGAGTAGCTCAAGCTGTCTGTAGTGGCTATGCAGAACTGGACTAAAGTATACTGAAATGGGCTAGGAGTAGCTCAAGCTGTCTGTAGTGGCTATGCAGAACTGGGCCACACTATACTGAGATATGCTAGGAGTAGCTCAAGCTGTCTGTAGTGGCTATGCAGAACTGGACTACAGTATATTGAGAGATGCTAGGAGTAGTTCAAGCTGCCTGTAGTGGCTATGCAGAACTGGACTAGAGTATACTGAGGGATGCTAGGAGTAGTTCAAGCTGGCTGTAGTGGCTATGCAGAACAGGACTACAGTACACTGAGAGATGCTAGGATTAGTTCAAGCTGGCTGTAGTGGCTATGCAGAACTGGACTACAGTATACTGAGAGATGCTAGGAGTAGTTCAAGCTGTCTGTAGTGGCTATGCAGAACTGGACTACACTATACTGAGATAGGCTAGGAGTAGTTCAAGCTGGCTGTAGTGGCTATGCAGAACTGGACTACAGTATACAGAGATAGGCTAGGAGTAGTGCAAGCTGGCTGTAGTGGCTATGCAGAACTGAACTACACTATATTGAGATAGGCTAGGAGTAGCTCAAGCTGTCTGTAGTGGCTATGCAGAACTGGACTACACCATACCGAGATAGGCTAGGAGTAGTTCAAGCGCTCTGTAGTGGCTATGCAGAACTGTGCTACACTATATTGAGGTAGGCTAGGAGTAGTTCAAGCGCTCTCTAGTGGCTATGCAGAACTGGGCCACACTATATTGAGATAAGCTAGCAGTAGCACAAGCTGTCTGTAGTGACTATGCAGAACTGGACTACAGTATACTGAGATAGGCTAGGAGTAGTGCAAGCTGGCTGTAGTGGCTATGCAGCACTGGACTACACTATGCTGAGATAGGCTAGGAGTAGTGTGAGCTGTGTGTAGTGGCTATGCAGAACTGGGCTATAGTATACTGAGATAGGCTAGGAGTAGTGCAAGCTGGCTGTAGTGGCTATGCAGCACTGGACTACACTATACTGAGATAGGCTAGGAGTAGTGCAAGCTGTCTGTAGCGGCTATGCAGAACTGGCCTACGGTATACTAAGATAGGCTAGGAGTAGTTCAAGCTGTCTGTAGTGGCTCTGCAGAACTGGACTACACTATATTGAGATAGGCTAGGAGTAGTTCAAGCGCTCTGTAGTGGCTATGCAGAACTGAGATACACTATACTGAGATAGACTAGGAGTAGTGCAAGCTGTCTGTAGTGGCTATGCAGAACTGGACTACACTATACTGAGATAGGCTAGAAGTAGTTCGAGGTGTCTGTAGTGGCTATGCAGAACTGGACTACAGTATACTGAGATAGGCTGGGAGTAGTGCAAGCTGTCTGTAGTGGCTATGCAGAAGCGGGCTACACTATATTGAGATAGACCAGGAGTAGTGCAAGCTGTCTGTAGTGGCTATGCAGAACTGGACTACAGTACACTGAGATGGGCTAGAAGTAGTGCAACCTGTGTGTAGTGGCCTTGCAGAACTGGACTACAGTATACTGAGATAGCCTAGGAGTAGTGTGAGTTGTCTGTAGTGGCTATGCAGAACTGGACTACAGTACACTGAGATGGGCTAGGAGTAGTGCAAGCTGTGTGTAGTGGCTATGCAGAACTGGAATACACTATACTGAGATAGGCTAGAAGTAGTTCGAGGTGTCTGTAGTGGCTATGCAGAACTGGACTACAGTATACAGAGATAGGCTGGGAGTAGTGCAAGCTGTCTGTAGTGGCTACACAGAACTGGACTACAGTATACTGAGATAGGCTTGGAGTAGTTCAAGTTGGCTGTAGTGGCTACACAGAACTGGGCTACAGTATACTGAGATAGGCTAGGAGTAGTTCAAGCTGGCTGTAGTGGCTACACAGAACTGGACTACAGTATACTGAGATAGGCTTGGAGTAGTTCAAGCTGGCTGTAGTGGCTACACAGAACTGGGCTACAGTATACTGAGATAGGCTAGGAGTAGTTCAAGTTGGCTGTAGTGGCTACACAGAACTGGACTACAGTATACTGAGATATGCTAGGAGTAGTTCAAGCTGGCTGTAGTGGCTACACAGAACTGGACTACAGTATACTGAGATAGGCTTGGAGTAGTTCGAGCTGGCTATAGTGGCTATGCAGAACTGGACTACAGTACACTGAGATAGGCTAAGATAAGTTCAAGTTGGCTGTAGTGGCTACACAGAACTGGACTCTGTATACTGACATAGGCTAGGAGAAGTTCAAGCTGGCTGTAGTGGCTATGCAGAACTGGACTACAGTACACTGAGATAGGCTAGGAGTAGTTCAAGTTGGCTGTAGTGGCTATGCAGAACTGGACTACAGTATACTGAGATAGGCTAGGAGCAGTTCGAGGTGGCTGTAGTGGCTATGCAGAACTGGACTACAGTATACTGAGATAGGCTAGGAGAAGTTCAAGCTGGCTGTAGTGGCTATGCAGAACTGGACTACAGTATACTGAGATAAGCTAGGAGAAGCTCGAGCTGGCTGTGGTGGGTATGCAGAGCTAGACCCCACTATATTGAGATAGGCTAGGAGTAGTTCAAGCTGTCTGTAGTGGCTATGCAGAACTGGGCTTTACTACACTGAGATATGCTAGGAGTAGTTCAAGCTGGCTGTAGTGGCTATGAAAAACTGGACTACAGTATACTGAGATAGGCTAGGAGCAGCTCGAGCTGTCTGTAGTGGCTATGCAGATCTGGGCTACAGTATACTGAGATAGGCTAGGAGTACCTCGAGCTGTCTGTAGTGGCTATGCAGAACTGGGCTACAGTATACTGAGATAGGCTAGGAGTAGCTCAAGCTGTCTGTAGTGGCTATGCAGAACTGGGCTACACTATACTGAGATAGGCTAGGAGTAGCTCGAGCTGTCTGTAGTGGCTATGCTGAACTGGGCTACAGTATACTGAGATAGGCTAGGAGTAGCTCGAGCTGGCTGTAGTGGCTATGCAGAACTGAACTACAATATACTGAGATATCCTAGGAGTAGTTCCAGCTGCCTGTAGTGGCTATGCAGAACTGGGCTACAGTATACTGAGATAGGCCAGGAGTAGCTCGAGCTGTCTGTAGTGACTATGCAGAACTGGGCTACAGTATACTGAGATAGGCTAGGAGTAGCTCGAGCTGTCTGTCGTGGCTATATAGCACTGGGCTACACTATACTGAGATAGGCTAGGAGTAGCTCGAGCTGTCTGTAGTGGCAATGCATAACTGGACCACATTATACTGAGATAGGCTAGGAGTAGCTCGAGCTGTCTGTAGTGGCTATGCAGAACTGGACTACAGTATACTGAGATAGGCTAGGAGTAGCTCAATCTGTCTGTAGTGGCTATGCAGAACTGGACTACAGTATACTGAGATAGGCTAGGAGTACCTCGAGCTGTCTGTAGTGGCTATGCAGAACTGGACTACAGTATACTGAGATGGGCTAGGAGTAGCTCGCGCTGTCTGTAATGGCTATGCAGAACTGGGCTACACTATACTGAGATAGGCTAGGAGTAGCTCAAGCTGTCTGTAGTGGCTATGAAGAACTAGACTACAGTATACTGAGATAGGCTAGGAATAGTTCAAGCTGGCTGTAGTGGCTACACAGAACTGGGTTACACTACACTGAGATAGGCTAGGAGTAGTTCAAGTTGGCTGTAGTGGCTATGCAGAACTGGGCTACACTATACTGAGATAGGCTAGGAGTAGCTCGAGCTGTCTGTAGTGGCTACAAAGAACTGGACTACACTATACTGAGATAGGCTAGGAGTAGTTTGAGCTGGCTGTAGTGGCTATGCAGAACTGGACTACAGTATACTGAGATAGGCTAGGAGTAGTGCAAGCTGTCTGTAGTGGCTATGCAGAACTGGACTACACTATACTGAGATAGGCTAGGAGTAGCTTGAGCTGTCTGTAGTGGCTATGCAGAATCGGGCTACACTATACTGAGATAGGCTAGGAGTAGCTCGAGCTGTCTGTAGCGGCTACACAGAACTGGACTACACTATACTGAGATAGGCTAGGAGTGGTTCGAGCTTTCTGTAGTGGCTATGCAGAACTGGACTACAGTATACTGAGATAGGCTAGGAGTACCTCGAGCTGTCTGTAGTGGCTATGCAGAACTGGGCTACAGTATACTGAGATAGGCTAGGAGTAGCTCAAGCTGTCTGTAGTGGCTATGCAGAACTGGGCTACACTATACTGAGATAGGCTAGGAGTAGTTCGAGCTGTCTGTAGTGGCTATGCTGAACTGGGCTACAGTATACTGAGATAGACTAGGAGTAGCTCGAGCTGTCTGTAGTGGCTATGCAGATCTGGGCTACAGTATACTGAGATAGGCTAGGAGTAGCTCGAGCTGGCTGTAGTGGCTATGCAGAACTGAACTACAATATACTGAGATATCCTAGGAGTAGTTCCAGCTGCCTGTAGTGGCTATGCAGAACTGGGCTACAGTATACTGAGATAGGCCAGGAGTAGCTCGAGCTGTCTGTAGTGACTATGCAGAACTGGGCTACAGTATACTGAGATAGGCTAGGAGTAGCTCGAGCTGTCTGTAGTGGCTATATAGAACTGGGCTACACTATACTGAGATAGGCTAGGAGTAGCTCGAGCTGTCTGTAGTGGCAATGCATAACTGGACCACATTATACTGAGATAGGCTAGGAGTAGCTCGAGCTGTCTGTAGTGGCTATGCAGAACTGGACTACAGTATACTGAGATAGGCTAGGAGTAGCTTGAGCTGTCTGTAGTGGCTATGCAGAATTGGGCTACACTATACTGAGATAGGCTAGGAGTAGCTCGAGCTGTCTGTAGTGGCTATGCAGAACTGGACTACAGTATACTGAGATGGGCTAGGAGTAGCTCGCGCTGTCTAGAATGGCTATGCAGAACTGGGCTACACTATACTGAGATAGGCTAGGAGTAGCTCAAGCTGTCTGTAGTGGCTATGAAGAACTAGACTACAGTATACTGAGATAGGCTAGGAATAGTTCAAGTTGGCTGTAGTGGCTACACAGAACTGGGCTACACTACACTGAGATAGGCTAGGAGTAGTTCAAGTTGGCTGTAGTGGCTATGCAGAACTGGGCTACACTATACTGAGATAGGCTAGGAGTAGCTCGAGCTGTCTGTAGTGGCTACAAAGAACTGGACTACACTATACTGAGATAGGCTAGGAGTAGTTTGAGCTGGCTGTAGTGGCTATGCAGAACTGGACTACAGTATACTGAGATAGGCTAGGAGTAGTGCAAGCTGTCTGTAGTGGCTATGCAGAACTGGACTACACTATACTGAGATAGGCTAGGAGTAGCTTGAGCTGTCTGTAGTGGCTATGCAGAATTGGGCTACACTATACTGAGATAGGCTAGGAGTAGCTCGAGCTGTCTGTAGCGGCTACACAGAACTGGACTACACTATACTGAGATAGGCTAGGAGTAGCTCGAGCTTTCTGTAGTGGCTATGCAGAACTGGACTACAGTATACTGAGATAGGCTAGGAGTAGCTCGAGCTTTCTGTAGTGGCTATGAAGAACTGGACTACAGTATCCTGAGATAGGCTAGGAGTAGCTCGAGCTTTCTGTAGTGGCTACACAGAACTGCACTACACTATACTGAGATTGGCTAGGAGTAGCTCGAGCTGTCTGTAGTGGCTATGCAGAACTGGACTACAGTATACTGAGATAGGCTAGGAGTAGCTCGAGCTGTCTG
Source organism: Tenodera sinensis (assembly GCA_030765045.1). Lineage (NCBI taxonomy): Eukaryota > Metazoa > Arthropoda > Insecta > Mantodea > Mantidae > Tenodera > Tenodera sinensis. Next base: position 35,140,002 of record CM060969.1, on the reverse strand, counting down.
TAGTGGCTATGCAGAACTGGACTACAGTATACTGAGATAGGCTAGGAGTAGCTCGAGCTGTCTGTAGTGGCTATGAAGAACTGGACTACACTATACTGAGATAGACTAGGAGTAGCTCGAGCTGTCTGTAGTGGCTATGAAGAACTGGACTACACTATACTGAGATAGGCTAGAAGTAGTTCAAGTTGGCTGTAGTGGCTACACAGAACTGGACTACAGTATACTGAGATAGGCTAGGAGTAGTTCAGGCTGGCTGTAGTGGCTACACAGAACTGGACTACAGTATACTGAGATAGGCTAGGAGTAGTTCAAGCTGGCTGTAGTGGCTACACAGAACTGGGCTACACTACAGTGAGATAGGCTAGGAGAAGTTCAAGCTGGCTGTAGTGGCTATGCAGAGCTGGACTACACTATACTGAGATAGGCTAGGAGTAGCTCGAGCTCTCTGTAGTGGCTATGAAGAGCTGGGCTACTGTATACTGAGATAGGCTAGGAGTAGTTCAGGTTGGCTGTAATGGCTACACAGAACTGGACTACAGTATACTAAAATAGGCTACGAGAAGTTCAAGCTGGCTGTAGTGGCTATGCAGAACTGGACTACAGTATACTGAGATGGACTAGGAGTAGTTCAAGCTGTCTGCAGTGGCTATGAAGAACTGGACTACAGTATACTGAGATAGACTAGGAGTAGTTCGAGCTGGCTGTAGTGGCTATGCAGAACTGGACTACACTATACTGAGATAGGCTAGGAGTAGTTCAATTTGGCTGTAGTGGCTATGAAGAACTGGACCACAGTATACTGAGATAGGCTAGGAGTAGTTCAAGCTGGCTGTAGGGGCTACACAGAACTGGACTACAGTATACTGAGATAGGCTGGGAGTAGTTCGAGCTGGCTGTAGTGGCTATGCAGAACTGGACTACACTATACTGAGATAGGCTAGGAGTAGTTCCAGCTGGCTGTAGTGGCTATGCAGAACTGGACTACACTATACTGAGATAGGCTAGGAGTAGCTCGAGCTCTCTGTAGTGGCTATGCAGAACTGGGCTACACTATACTGAGATAGGCTAGGAGTAGCTCGAGCTCTCTGTAGTGGCTATGAAGAACTGGACTACAGTATACTGAGATAGGCTAGGAGTAGCTCGAGCTGTCTGTAGTGGCTATGAAGAACTGGACTACACTATACTGAGATAGACTAGGAGTAGTTCAAGTTGGCTGTAGTGGCTACACAGAACTGGGCTACACTATACTGAGATAGGCTAGGAATAGCTCGAGCTGTCTGTAGTGGCTATGCAGATCTGGGCTACAGTATACTGAGATAGGCTAGGAGTAGCTCGAGCTGTCTGTAGTGGCTATGCAGAACTGGGCTACAGTATACTGAGATAGGCTAGGAGTAGCTCGAGCTATCTGTAGTGGCTATGAAGAACTGGACTACAGTAAACTGAGATAGGCTAGGAGTAGCTCCAGCTGTCTGTAGTGGCTATGCAGAACAAGGCTACCCTATACTGAGATAGGCTAGGAGTAGCTCGAGCTCTCTGTAGTGGCCATGAGGAACTTGACTTTAGTATACTGAGATAGGCTAGGAGTAGCTCGAGCTGTCTGTAGTGGCTATGAAGAACTGGACTACACTATACTGAGATAGACTAGGAGTAGTTCAAGTTGGCTGTAGTGGCTACACAGAACTGGGCTACACTATACTGAGATAGGCTAGGAATAGCTCGAGCTGTCTGTAGTGGCTATGCAGATCTCGGCTACAGTATACTGAGATAGGCTAGGAGTAGCTCAAGCTGTCTGTAGTGGCTATGAAGAACTAGACTAGAGTATACTGAGATAGGCTAGGAGTAGTTCGAGCTGGCTGCAGTGTCTATGCAGAACTGGACTACAGTATACTGAGATAGGCTAGGAGTAGTGCAAGCTGTCTGTAGTGGCTCTGCAGAACTGGGCTACACTATACTGAGATAGGCTAGGAGTAGCTCGAGCTGTCTGTAGTGGCTACACAGAACTGGACTACAGGATACTGAGATAGGCTAGGAGTAGTGCAAGCTGTCAGTGGTGGCTATGCAGAACTGGACTACACTATACTGAGATGGGCTAGGAGTAGCACGAGCTGGCTGTAGTGGCTACACAGAACTGGGCTACACTATACTGAGATAGGCTAGGAGTAGTTCAAGTTGGCTGTAGTGGCTATGAAGAACTGGGCTACAGTATACTGAGATAGGCTAGGAGTAGTTCAAGCGCTCTGTAGTGGCTATGCAGAACTGTGCTACACTATATTGAGGTAGGCTAGGATTAGTTCAAGCGCTCTCTAGTGGCTATGCAGAACTGGGCCACACTATATTGAGATAAGCTAGCAGTAGCACAAGCTGTCTGTAGTGACTATGCAGAACTGGACTACAGTATACTGAGATAGGCTAGGAGTAGTGCAAGCTGGCTGTAGTGGCTATGCAGCACTGGACTACACTATGCTGAGATAGGCTAGGAGTAGTGTGAGCTGTCTGTAGTGGCTATGCAGAACTGGGCTATAGTATACTGAGATAGGCTAGGAGTAGTGCAAGCTGGCTGTAGTGGCTATGCAGCACTGGACTACACTATACTGAGATAGGCTAGGAGTAGTGCAAGCTGTCTGTAGCGGCTATGCAGAACTGGCCTACGGTATACTAAGATAGGCTAGGAGTAGTTCAAGCTGTCTGTAGTGGCTCTGCAGAACTGGACTACACTATATTGAGATAGGCTAGGAGTAGTTCAAGCGCTCTGTAGTGGCTATGCAGAACTGAGATACACTATACTGAGATAGACTAGGAGTAGTGCAAGCTGTCTGTAGTGGCTATGCAGAACTGGACTACACTATACTGAGATAGGCTAGAAGTAGTTCGAGGTGTCTGTAGTGGCTATGCAGAACTGGACTACAGTATACTGAGATAGGCTGGGAGTAGTGCAAGCTGTCTGTAGTGGCTATGCAGAAGCGGGCTACACTATATTGAGATAGACCAGGAGTAGTGCAAGCTGTCTGTAGTGGCTATGCAGAACTGGACTACAGTACACTGAGATGGGCTAGAAGTAGTGCAACCTGTGTGTAGTGGCCTTGCAGAACTGGACTACAGTATACTGAGATAGCCTAGGAGTAGTGTGAGTTGTCTGTAGTGGCTATGCAGAACTGGACTACAGTACACTGAGATGGGCTAGGAGTAGTGCAAGCTGTGTGTAGTGGCTATGCAGAACTGGAATACACTATACTGAGATAGGCTAGAAGTAGTTCGAGGTGTCTGTAGTGGCTATGCAGAACTGGACTACAGTATACAGAGATAGGCTGGGAGTAGTGCAAGCTGTCTGTAGTGGCTACACAGAACTGGACTACAGTATACTGAGATAGGCTTGGAGTAGTTCAAGTTGGCTGTAGTGGCTACACAGAACTGGGCTACAGTATACTGAGATAGGCTAGGAGTAGTTCAAGCTGGCTGTAGTGGCTACACAGAACTGGACTACAGTATACTGAGATAGGCTTGGAGTACTTCAAGCTGGCTGTAGTGGCTACACAGAACTGGGCTACAGTATACTGAGATAGGCTAGGAGTAGTTCAAGTTGGCTGTAGTGGCTACACAGAACTGGACTACAGTATACTGAGATATGCTAGGAGTAGTTCAAGCTGGCTGTAGTGGCTACACAGAACTGGACTACAGTATACTGAGATAGGCTTGGAGTAGTTCGAGCTGGCTATAGTGGCTATGCAGAACTGGACTACAGTACACTGAGATAGGCTAGGAGTAGTTCAAGTTGGCTGTAGTGGCTACACAGAACTGGACTCTGTATACTGAGATAGGCTAGGAGAAGTTCAAGCTGGCTGTAGTGGCTATGCAGAACTGGACTACAGTACACTGAGATAGGCTAGGAGTAGTTCAAGTTGGCTGTAGTGGCTATGCAGAACTGGACTACAGTATACTGAGATAGGCTAGGAGCAGTTCGAGGTGGCTGTAGTGGCTATGCAGAACTGGACTACAGTATACTGAGATAGGCTAGGAGAAGTTCAAGCTGGCTGTAGTGGCTATGCAGAACTGGACTACAGTATACTGAGATAAGCTAGGAGAAGCTCGAGCTGGCTGTGGTGGGTATGCAGAACTAGACCACACTATATTGAGATAGGCTAGGAGTAGTTCAAGCTGTCTGTAGTGGCTATGCAGAACTGGGCTTTACTACACTGAGATATGCTAGGAGTAGTTCAAGCTGGCTGTAGTGGCTATGAAAAACTGGACTACAGTATACTGAGATAGGCTAGGAGCAGCTCGAGCTGTCTGTAGTGGCTATGCAGATCTGGGCTACAGTATACTGAGATAGGCTAGGAGTACCTCGAGCTGTCTGTAGTGGCTATGCAGAACTGGGCTACAGTATACTGAGATAGGCTAGGAGTAGCTCAAGCTGTCTGTAGTGGCTATGCAGAACTGGACTACACTATACTGAGATAGGCTAGGAGTAGCTCGAGCTGTCTGTAGTGGCTATGCTGAACTGGGCTACAGTATACTGAGATAGGCTAGGAGTAGCTCGAGCTGGCTGTAGTGGCTATGCAGAACTGAACTACAATATACTGAGATATCCTAGGAGTAGTTCCAGCTGCCTGTAGTGGCTATGCAGAACTGGGCTAGAGTATACTGAGATAGGCCAGGAGTAGCTCGAGCTGTCTGTAGTGGCTATATAGAACTGGGCTACACTATACTGAGATAGGCTAGGAGTAGCTCGAGCTGTCTGTAGTGGCAATGCATAACTGGACCACATTATACTGAGATAGGCTAGGAGTAGCTCGAGCTGTCTGTAGTGGCTATGCAGAACTGGACTACAGTATACTGAGATAGGCTAGGAGTAGCTCAATCTGTCTGTAGTGGCTATGCAGAACTGGACTACAGTATACTGAGATAGGCTAGGAGTACCTCGAGCTGTCTGTAGTGGCTATGCAGAACTGGACTACAGTATACTGAGATGGGCTAGGAGTAGCTCGCGCTGTCTGTAATGGCTATGCAGAACTGGGCTACACTATACTGAGATAGGCTAGGAGTAGCTCAAGCTGTCTGTAGTGGCTATGAAGAACTAGACTACAGTATACTGAGATAGGCTAGGAATAGTTCAAGCTGGCTGTAGTGGCTACACAGAACTGGGCTACACTACACTGAGATAGGCTAGGAGTAGTTCAAGTTGGCTGTAGTGGCTATGCAGAACTGGGCTACACTATACTGAGATAGGCTAGGAGTAGCTCGAGCTGTCTGTAGTGGCTACAAAGAACTGGACTACACTATACTGAGATAGGCTAGGAGTAGTTTGAGCTGGCTGTAGTGGCTATGCAGAACTGGACTACAGTATACTGAGATAGGCTAGGAGTAGTGCAAGCTGTCTGTAGTGGCTATGCAGAACTGGACTACACTATACTGAGATAGGCTAGGAGTAGCTTGAGCTGTCTGTAGTGGCTATGCAGAATTGGGCTACACTATACTGAGATAGGCTAGGAGTAGCTCGAGCTGTCTGTAGCGGCTACACAGAACTGGACTACACTATACTGAGATAGGCTAGGAGTAGCTCGAGCTTTCTGTAGTGGCTATGCAGAACTGGACTACAGTATACTGAGATAGGCTAGGAGTACCTCGAGCTGTCTGTAGTGGCTATGCAGAACTGGGCTACAGTATACTGAGATAGGCTAGGAGTAGCTCAAGCTGTCTGTAGTGGCTATGCAGAACTGGGCTACACTATACTGAGATAGGCTAGGAGTAGCTCGAGCTGTCTGTAGTGGCTATGCTGAACTGGGCTACAGTATACTGAGATAGACTAGGAGTAGCTCGAGCTGTCTGTAGTGGCTATGCAGATCTGGGCTACAGTATACTGAGATAGGCTAGGAGTAGCTCGAGCTGGCTGTAGTGGCTATGCAGAACTGAACTACAATATACTGAGATATCCTAGGAGTAGTTCCAGCTGCCTGTAGTGGCTATGCAGAACTGGGCTACAGTATACTGAGATAGGCCAGGAGTAGCTCGAGCTGTCTGTAGTGGCTATATAGAACTGGGCTACACTATACTGAGATAGGCTAGGAGTAGCTCGAGCTGTCTGTAGTGGCAATGCATAACTGGACCACATTATACTGAGATAGGCTAGGACTAGCTCGAGCTGTCTGTAGTGGCTATGCAGAACTGGACTACAGTATACTGAGATAGGCTATGAGTAGCTCAATCTGTCTGTAGTGGCTATGCAGAACTGGACTACAGTATACTGAGATAGGCTAGGGGTACCTCGAGCTGTCTGTAGTGGCTATGCAGAACTGGACTACAGTATACTGAGATGGGCTAGGAGTAGCTCGCGCTGTCTGTAATGGCTATGCAGAACTGGGCTACACTATACTGAGATAGGCTAGGAGTAGCTCAAGCTGTCTGTAGTGGCTATGAAGAACTAGACTACAGTATACTGAGATAGGCTAGGAATAGTTCAAGCTGGCTGTAGTGGCTACACAGAACTGGGCTACACTACACTGAGATAGGCTAGGAGTAGTTCAAGTTGGCTGTAGTGGCTATGCAGAACTGGGCTACACTATACTGTGATAGGCTAGGAGTAGCTCGAGCTGTCTGTAGTGGCTACAAAGAACTGGACTACACTATACTGAGATAGGCTAGGAGTAGTTTGAGCTGGCTGTAGTGGCTATGCAGAACTGGACTACAGTATACTGAGATAGGCTAGGAGTAGTGCAAGCTGTCTGTAGTGGCTATGCAGAACTGGACTACACTATACTGAGATAGGCTAGGAGTAGCTTGAGCTGTCTGTAGTGGCTATGCAGAATTGGGCTACACTATACTGAGATAGGCTAGGAGTACCTCGAGCTGTCTGTAGTGGCTATGCAGAACTGGGCTACAGTATACTGAGATAGGCTAGGAGTAGCTCAAGCTGTCTGTAGTGGCTATGCAGAACTGGGCTACACTATACTGAGATAGGCTAGGAGTAGCTCGAGCTGTCTGTAGTGGCTATGCTGAACTGGGCTACAGTATACTGAGATAGGCTAGGAGTAGCTCGAGCTGGCTGTAGTGGCTATGCAGAACTGAACTACAATATACTGAGATATCCTAGGAGTAGTTCCAGCTGCCTGTAGTGGCTATGCAGAACTGGGCTAGAGTATACTGAGATAGGCTAGGAGTAGCTCGAGCTGTCTGTAGTGGCTATATAGAACTGGGCTACACTATACTGAGATAGGCTAGGAGTAGCTCGAGCTGTCTGTAGTGGCAATGCATAACTGGACCACATTATACTGAGATAGGCTAGGAGTAGCTCGAGCTGTCTGTAGTGGCTATGCAGAACTGGACTACAGTATACTGAGATAGGCTAGGAGTAGCTCAATCTGTCTGTAGTGGCTATGCAGAACTGGACTACAGTATACTGAGATAGGCTAGGAGTACCTCGAGCTGTCTGTAGTGGCTATGCAGAACTGGACTACAGTATACTGAGATGGGCTAGGAGTAGCTCGCGCTGTCTGTAATGGCTATGCAGAACTGGGCTACACTATACTGAGATAGGCTAGGAGTAGCTCAAGCTGTCTGTAGTGGCTATGAAGAACTAGACTACAGTATACTGAGATAGGCTAGGAATAGTTCAAGCTGGCTGTAGTGGCTACACAGAACTGGGCTACACTACACTGAGATAGGCTAGGAGTAGTTCAAGTTGGCTGTAGTGGCTATGCAGAACTGGGCTACACTATACTGAGATAGGCTAGGAGTAGCTCGAGCTGTCTGTAGTGGCTACAAAGAACTGGACTACACTATACTGAGATAGGCTAGGAGTAGTTTGAGCTGGCTGTAGTGGCTATGCAGAACTGGACTACAGTATACTGAGATAGGCTAGGAGTAGTGCAAGCTGTCTGTAGTGGCTATGCAGAACTGGACTACACTATACTGAGATAGGCTAGGAGTAGCTTGAGCTGTCTGTAGTGGCTATGCAGAATTGGGCTACACTATACTGAGATAGGCTAGGAGTAGCTCGAGCTGTCTGTAGCGGCTACACAGAACTGGACTACACTATACTGAGATAGGCTAGGAGTAGCTCGAGCTTTCTGTAGTGGCTATGCAGAACTGGACTACAGTATACTGAGATAGGCTAGGAGTACCTCGAGCTGTCTGTAGTGGCTATGCAGAACTGGGCTACAGTATACTGAGATAGGCTAGGAGTAGCTCAAGCTGTCTGTAGTGGCTATGCAGAACTGGGCTACACTATACTGAGATAGGCTAGGAGTAGCTCGAGCTGTCTGTAGTGGCTATGCTGAACTGGGCTACAGTATACTGAGATAGACTAGGAGTAGCTCGAGCTGTCTGTAGTGGCTATGCAGATCTGGGCTACAGTATACTGAGATAGGCTAGGAGTAGCTCGAGCTGGCTGTAGTGGCTATGCAGAACTGAACTACAATATACTGAGATATCCTAGGAGTAGTTCCAGCTGCCTGTAGTGGCTATGCAGAACTGGGCTACAGTATACTGAGATAGGCCAGGAGTAGCTCGAGCATTCTGTAGTGGCTATATAGAACTGGGCTACACTATACTGAGATAGGCTAGGAGTAGCTCGAGCTGTCTGTAGTGGCAATGCATAACTGGACCACATTATACTGAGATAGGCTAGGAGTAGCTCGAGCTGTCTGTAGTGGCTATGCAGAACTGGACTACAGTATACTGAGATAGGCTAGGAGTAGCTCAATCTGTCTGTAGTGGCTATGCAGAACTGGACTACAGTATACTGAGATAGGCTAGGGGTACCTCGAGCTGTCTGTAGTGGCTATGCAGAACTGGACTACAGTATACTGAGATGGGCTAGGAGTAGCTCGCGCTGTCTGTAATGGCTATGCAGAACTGGGCTACACTATACTGAGATAGGCTAGGAGTAGCTCAAGCTGTCTGTAGTGGCTATGAAGAACTAGACTACAGTATACTGAGATAGGCTAGGAATAGTTCAAGCTGGCTGTAGTGGCTACACAGAACTGGGCTACACTACACTGAGATAGGCTAGGAGTAGTTCAAGTTGGCTGTAGTGGCTATGCAGAACTGGGCTACACTATACTGTGATAGGCTAGGAGTAGCTCGAGCTGTCTGTAGTGGCTACAAAGAACTGGACTACACTATACTGAGATAGGCTAGGAGTAGTTTGAGCTGGCTGTAGTGGCTATGCAGAACTGGACTACAGTATACTGAGATAGGCTAGGAGTAGTGCAAGCTGTCTGTAGTGGCTATGCAGAACTGGACTACACTATACTGAGATAGGCTAGGAGTAGCTTGAGCTGTCTGTAGTGGCTATGCAGAATTGGGCTACACTATACTGAGATAGGCTAGGAGTAGCTCGAGCTGTCTGTAGCGGCTACACAGAACTGGACTACACTATACTGAGATAGGCTAGGAGTAGCTCGAGCTTTCTGTAGTGGCTATGCAGAACTGGACTACAGTATACTGAGATAGGCTAGGAGTAGCTCGAGCTTTCTGTAGTGGCTATGAAGAACTGGACTACAGTATACTGAGATAGGCTAGGAGTAGCTCGAGCTTTCTGTAGTGGCTACACAGAACTGCACTACACTATACTGAGATAGGCTAGGAGTAGCTCGAGCTGTCTGTAGTGGCTATGCAGAACTGGACTACAGTATACTGAGATAGGCTAAGAGCAGCTCGAGCTGTCTGTAGTGGCTATGCAGAACTGGACTACAGTATACTGAGATAGGCTAGGAGTAGCTCGAGCTGTCTGTAGTGACTATGAAGAACTGGACTACACTATACTGAGATAGACTAGGAGTAGCTCGAGCTGTCTGTAGTGGCTATGAAGAACTGGACTACACTATACTGAGATAGGCTAGAAGTAGTTCAAGTTGGCTGTAGTGGCTACACAGAACTGGACTACAGTATACTGAGATAGGCTAGGAGTAGTTCAGGCTGGCTGTAGTGGCTACACAGAACTGGACTACAGTATACTGAGATAGGCTAGGAGTAGTTCAAGCTGGCTGTAGTGGCTACACAGAACTGGGCTACACTACAGTGAGATAGGCTAGGAGAAGTTCAAGCTGGCTGTAGTGGCTATGCAGAGCTGGACTACACTATACTGAGATAGGCTAGGAGTAGCTCGAGCTGTCTGTAGTGGCTATGAAGAGCTGGGCTACTGTATACTGAGATAGGCTAGGAGTAGTTCAGGTTGGCTGTAATGGCTACACAGAACTGGACTACAGTATACTAAAATAGGCTACGAGAAGTTCAAGCTGGCTGTAGTGGCTATGCAGAACTGGACTACAGTATACTGAGATGGACTAGGAGTAGTTCAAGCTGTCTGCAGTGGCTATGAAGAACTGGACTACAGTATACTGAGATAGACTAGGAGTAGTTCGAGCTGGCTGTAGTGGCTATGCAGAACTGGACTACACTATACTGAGATAGGCTAGGAGTAGTTCAATTTGGCTGTAGTGGCTATGAAGAACTGGACTACAGTATACTGAGATAGGCTAGGAGTAGTTCAAGCTGGCTGTAGGGGCTACACAGAACTGGACTACAGTATACTGAGATAGGCTGGGAGAAGTTCGAGCTGGCTGTAGTGGCTATGCAGAACTGGACTACACTATACTGAGATAGGCTAGGAGTAGTTCAAGCTGGCTGTAGGGGCTACACAGAACTGGACTACAGTATACTGAGATAGGCTAGGAGTAGTTCCAGCTGGCTGTAGTGGCTATGCAGAACTGGACTACACTATACTGAGATAGGCTAGGAGTAGCTCGAGCTCTCTGTAGTGGCTATGCAGAACTGGGCTACACTATACTGAGATAGGCTAGGAGTAGCTCGAGCTCTCTGTACTGGCTATGAAGAACTGGACTACAGTATACTGAGATAGGCTAGGAGTAGCTCGAGCTGTCTGTAGTGGCTATGAAGAACTGGACTACACTATACTGAGATAGACTAGGAGTAGTTCAAGTTGGCTGTAGTGGCTACACAGAACTGGGCTACACTATACTGAGATAGGCTAGGAATAGCTCGAGCTGTCTGTAGTGGCTATGCAGATCTGGGCTACAGTATACTGAGATAGGCTAGGAGTAGCTCGAGCTGTCTGTAGTGGCTATGCAGAACTGGGCTACAGTATACTGAGATAGGCTAGGAGTAGCTCGAGCTATCTGTAGTGGCTATGAAGAACTGGACTACAGTAAACTGAGATAGGCTAGGAGTAGCTCGAGCTGTCTGTAGTGGCTATGCAGAACTGGGCTACCCTATACTGAGATAGGCTAGGAGTAGCTCGAGCTCTCTGTAGTGGCCATGAAGAACTGGACTTTAGTATACTGAGATAGGCTAGGAGTAGCTCGAGCTGTCTGTAGTGGCTATGAAGAACTGGACTACACTATACTGAGATAGACTAGGAGTAGTTCAAGTTGGCTGTAGTGGCTACACAGAACTGGGCTACACTATACTGAGATAGGCTAGGAATAGCTCGAGCTGTCTGTAGTGGCTATGCAGATCTCGGCTACAGTATACTGAGTTAGGCTAGGAGTAGTTCGAGCTGGCTGCAGTGTCTATGCAGAACTGGACTACAGTATACTGAGATAGGCTAGGAGTAGTGCAAGCTGTCTGTAGTGGCTCTGCAGAACTGGGCTACACTATACTGAGATAGGCTAGGAGTAGCTCGAGCTGTCTGTAGTGGCTACACAGAACTGGACTACACGATACTGAGATAGGCTAGGAGTAGTGCAAGCTGTCAGTGGTGGCTATGCAGAACTGGACTACACTATACTGAGATAGGCTAGGAGTAGTTCAAGTTGGCTGTAGTGGCTATGAAGAACTGGGCTACAGTATACTGAGATAGGTTAGAAGTAGTTCAAGTTGGCTGTAGTGGCTACACAGAACTGGACTACAGTATACTGAGATAGGCTAGGAGTAGTTCAAGCTGGCTGTAGTGGCTACAGAGAACTGGACTACAGTATACTGGGATAGGCTAGGAGTAGTTCAAGCTTGCTGTAGTGGCTACACAGAACTGGGCTACACTACACTGAGATAGGCTAGGAGAAGTTCAAGCTGGCTGTAGTGGCTATGCAGAACTGGACTACACTATACTGAGATAGGCTAGGAGTAGTTCAAGTTGGCTGTAGTGGCTACACAGAACTGGACTACAGTATACTGAGATAGGCTAGGAGTAGCCCGAGCTGGCTGTAGTGGCTATGCAGAACTGGGCTACACTATACTGAGATAGGCTAGGAATAGTTCAAGTTGGCTGTAGTGGCTACACAGAACTGGACTACAGTATACTGAGATAGGCTAGGAGAAGTTCAAGCTGGCTGTAGTGGCTTTGCGGAACTGGACTACAGTATACTGAGGTAGACTAGGAGTAGTTCAAGCTGTCTGTAGTGGCTGTGAAGAACTGGTCTACAGTATACTGTAATAGAATAGGAGTAAATCGAGCTGGCTCTAGTGGCTATGCAGAACTGGACTACTGTATACTGAGGTAGGCTAGGAGAAGTTCAACCTGGCTGTAGTGGCTATGCAGAACTGGACTACGGTACACTGAGATAGGCTAGGAGTAGTTCAAGTTGGCTGTAGTGGCTATGAAGAACTGGGCTACAGTATACTGAGATAGGCTAGGAGTAGTTCGAGCTGGCTCTAGTGGCTATGCAGAACTGGAATACAGTATACTGAGATAGGCTAGGAGAAGTTCAAGCTGTCTGTAGTGGCTATGCAGAACTGGGCTACACTATACTGAGATAGGCTAGGAGTAGCTCGAGCTCTCTGTAGTGGCTATGAAGAACTGGACTACAGTATACTGAGATAGGCTAGGAGTAGCTCGAGCTGTCTGTAGTGGCTATTCAGAACTGGACTACAGTATACTGAGATAGGCTAGGAGTAGCTCGAGCTGTCTGTAGTGGCTATGAAGAACTGGACTACACTATACTGAGATAGACTAGGAGTAGCTCGAGCTGTCTGTAGTGGCTATGCAGAACTGGGCTACACTATACTGAGATAGGCTAGGAGTAGCTCGAGCTGTCTGTAGTGGCTACAAAGAACTGGACTACACTATACTGAGATTGGCTAGGAGTAGTTCGAGCTGGCTGTAGTTGCTATGCAGAACTGGACTACAATATACTGAGATAGGCTAGGAGTAGTGCAAGCTGTCTGTAGTGGCTATGCAGAACTGGACTACACTATACTGAGATAGGCTAGGAGTAGTTTGAGCTGTCTGTAGTGGCTATGCAGAACTGGGCTACACTATACTGAGATAGGCTAGGAGTAGCTCGAGCTGTCTGTAGCGGCTACACAGAACTGGACTACATTATACTGAGATAGGCTAGGAGTAGCTCGAGCTTTCTGTAGTGGCTATGCAGAACTGGACTACAGTATACTGAGACAGGCTAGGAGTAGCTCGAGCTGTCTGTAGTGGCTATGAAGAACTGGACTACAGTATACTGAGATAGGCTAGGAGTAGCTCGAGCTTTCTGTAGTGGCTACACAGAAGTGCACTACACTATACTGAGATAGGCTAGGAGTAGTTCGAGCTGTCTGTAGTGGCTATGCAGAACTGGACTACAGTATACTGAGATAGGCTAGGAGTAGCTCGAGCTGTCTGTAGTGGCTATGCAGAACTGGACTACAGTATACTGAGATAGGCTAGGAGTAGCTCGAGCTGTCTGTAGTGGCTATGAAGAACTGGACTACAGTATACTGAGATAGGCTAGGAGTAGCTCGAGCTTTCTGTAGTGGCTACACAGAACTGCACTACACTATACTGAGATAGGCTAGGAGTAGTTCGAGCTGTCTGCAGTGGCTATGCAGAACTGGACTACAGTATACTGAGATAGGCTAGGAGTAGCTCGAGCTGTCTGTAGTGGCTACGAAGAACTAGACTACAGTATACTGAGATAGGCTAGGAGTAGTTCGAGCTGGCTGCAGTGTCTATGCAGAACTGGACTACAGTATACTGAGATAGGCTAGGAGTAGTGCAAGCTGTCTGTAGTGGCTCTGCAGAACTGGGCTACACTATACTGAGATAGGCTAGGAGTAGCTCGAGCTGTCTGTAGTGGCTACACAGAACTGGACTACACGATACTGAGATAGGCTAGGAGTAGTGCAAGCTGTCAGTGGTGGCTATGCAGAACTGGACTACACTATACTGAGATAGGCTAGGAGTAGCACGAGCTGGCTGTAGTGGCTACACAGAACTGGGCTACACTATACTGAGATAGGCTAGGAGTAGTTCAAGTTGGCTGTAGTGGCTATGAAGAACTGGGCTACAGTATACTGAGATAGGCTAGAAGTAGTTCAAGTTGGCTGTAGTGGCTACACAGAACTGGACTACAGTATACTGAGATAGGCTAGGAGTAGTTCAAGCTGGCTGTAGTGGCTACAGAGAACTGGACTACAGTATACTGGGATAGGCTAGGAGTAGTTCAAGCTTGCTGTAGTGGCTACACAGATCTGGGCTACACTACACTGAGATAGGCTAGGAGAAGTTCAAGCTGGCTGTAGTGGCTATGCAGAACTGAACTACACTATACTGAGATAGGCTAGGAGTAGTTCAAGTTGGCTGTAGTGGCTACACAGAACTGGACTACAGTATACTGAGATAGGCTAGGAGTAGCCCGAGCTGGCTGTAGTGGCTATGCAGAACTGGGCTACACTATACTGAGATAGGCTAGGAATAGTTCAAGTTGGCTGTAGTGGCTACACAGAACTGGACTACAGTATACTGAGATAGGCTAGAAGAAGTTCAAGCTGTCTGTAGTGGCTTTGCGGAACTGGACTACAGTATACTGAGGTAGACTAGGAGTAGTTCAAGCTGTCTGTAGTGGCTGTGAAGAACTGGTCTACAGTATACTGATATAGAATAGGAGTAAATCGAGCTGGCTGTAGTGGCTATGCAGAACTGGACTACTGTATACTGAGATAGGCTAGGAGAAGTTCAACCTGGCTGTAGTGGCTATGCAGAACTGGACTACGGTACACTGAGATAGGCTAGGAGTAGTTCAAGTTGGCTGTAGTGGCTATGAAGAACTGGGCTACAGTATACTGAGATAGGCTAGGAGTAGTTCAAGTTGGCTGTAGTGGCTACACAGAACTGGACTACAGTATACTGAGATATGCTAGGAGTAGTTCGAGCTAGCTGTAGTGGCTATGCAGAACTGGACTACAGTATGCTGAGATAGGCTAGGAGAAGTTCAAGCTGGCTCTATTGGCTATGCAGAACTGGACTACACTATACTGAGATAGGCTAGGGGTAGCTCGAGCTGTCTGTAGTGGCTATGAAGAACTGGGCTACACTATACTGAGATAGGCTAGGAGTAGTTCAAGTTGGCTGTAGTGGCTACACAGAACTGGACTACTGTATACTGAGATA
Organism: Tenodera sinensis; assembly: GCA_030765045.1. Classification (NCBI taxonomy): domain Eukaryota; kingdom Metazoa; phylum Arthropoda; class Insecta; order Mantodea; family Mantidae; genus Tenodera; species Tenodera sinensis. The sequence goes on along the minus strand of CM060969.1, from coordinate 35,124,668 downwards.
GGCTAGGAGAAGTTCAACCTGGCTGTAGTGGCTATGCAGAACTGGACTACGGTACACTGAGATAGGCTAGGAGTAGTTCAAGTTGGCTGTAGTGGCTATGCAGAACTGGACTACAGTATACTGAGATAGGCTAGGAGTAGTTCGAGCTGGCTCTAGTGGCTATGCAGAACTGGAATACAGTATACTGAGATAGGCTAGGAGAAGTTCAAGCTGTCTGTAGTGGCTATGCAGAACTGGGCTACACTATACTGAGATAGGCTAGGAGTAGCTCGAGCTCTCTGTGGTGGCTATGAAGAACTGGACTACAGTATACTGAGATAGGCTAGGAGTAGCTCGAGCTGTCTGTAGTGGCTATGCAGAACTGGACTACAGTATACTGAGATAGGCTAGGAGTAGCTCGAGCTGTCTGTAGTGGCTATGAAGAACTGGACTACACTATACTGAGATAGACTAGGAGTAGCTCGAGCTGTCTGTAGTGGCTATGCAGAACTGGGCTACACTATACTGAGATAGGCTAGGAGTAGCTCGAGCTGTCTGTAGTGGCTACAAAGAACTGGACTACACTATACTGAGATTGGCTAGGAGTAGTTCGAGCTGGCTGTAGTTGCTATGCAGAACTGGACTACAGTATACTGAGATAGGCTAGGAGTAGTGCAAGCTGTCTGTAGTGGCTATGCAGAACTGGACTACACTATACTGAGATAGGCTAGGAGTAGCTTGAGCTGTCTGTAGTGGCTATGCAGAACTGGGCTACACTATACTGAGATAGGCTAGGAGTAGCTCGAGCTGTCTGTAGCGGCTACACAGAACCGGACTGCATTATACTGAGATAGGCTAGGAGTAGCTCGAGCTTTCTGTAGTGGCTATGCAGAACTGGACTACAGTATACTGAGACAGGCTAGGAGTAGCTCGAGCTGTCTGTAGTGGCTATGAAGAACTGGACTACAGTATACTGAGATAGGCTAGGAGTAGCTCGAGCTTTCTGTAGTGGCTACACAGAAGTGCACTACACTATACTGAGATAGGCTAGGAGTAGTTCGAGCTGTCTGTAGTGGCTATGCAGAACTGGACTACAGTATACTGAGATAGGCTAGGAGTAGCTCGAGCTGTCTGTAGTGGCTATGCAGAACTGGACTACAGTATACTTAGATAGGCTAGGAGTAGCTCGAGCTGTCTGTAGTGGCTATGAAGAACTGGACTACAGTATACTGAGATAGGCTAGGAGTAGCTCGAGCTTTCTGTAGTGGCTACACAGAACTGCACTACACTATACTGAGATAGGCTAGGAGTAGTTCGAGCTGTCTGTAGTGGCTATGCAGAACTGGACTACAGTATACTGAGATAGGCTAGGAGTAGCTCGAGCTGTCTGTAGTGGCTATGCAGAACTGGACTACAGTATACTGAGATAGGCTAGGAGTAGCTCGAGCTGTCTGTAGTGGCTATGAAGAACTGGACTACGCTATACTGAGATAGACTAGGAGTAGCTCGAGCTGTCTGTAGTGGCTATGAAGAACTGGACTACACTATACTGAGATAGGCTAGAAGTAGTTCAAGTTGGCTGTAGTGGCTACACAGAACTGGACTATAGTATACTGAGATAGGCTAGGAGTAGTTCAGGCTGGCTGTAGTGGCTACACAGAACTGGACTACAGTATACTGAGATAGGCTAGGAGTAGTTCAAGCTGGCTGTAGTGGCTACACAGAACTGGGCTACACTACACTGAGATAGGCTAGGAGAAGTTCAAGCTGGCTTTAGTGGCTATGCAGAGCTGGACTACACTATACTGAGATAGGCTAGGAGTAGCTCGAGCTGTCTGTAGTGGCTATGAAGAGCTGGGCTACTGTATACTGAGATAGGCTAGGGGTAGTTCAAGTTGGCTGTAATGGCTACACAGAACTGGACTACAGTATACTAAAATAGGCTAGGAGAAGTTCAAGCTGGCTGTAGTGGCTATGCAGAACTGGACTACAGTATACTGATATGGACTAGGAGTAGTTCAAGCTGTCTGCAGTGGCTATGAAGAACTGGACTACAGTATACTGAGATAGACTAGGAGTAGTTCGAGCTGGCTGTAGTGGCTATGCAGAACTGGACTACACTATACTGAGATAGGCTAGGAGTAGTTCAATTTGGCTGTAGGGGCTATGAAGAACTGGGCTACAGTATACTGAGATAGGCTAGGAGTAGTTCAAGTTGGCTGCAGTGGCTACACATAACTGGACTTCAGTATACTGAGATAGGCTAGGAGTAGTTCAAGCTGGCTGTAGGGGCTACACAGAACTGGACTACAGTATACTGAGATAGGCTGGGAGTAGTTCGAGCTGGCTGTAGTGGCTATGCAGAACTGGACTACACTATACTGAGATAGGCTAGGAGTAGTTCAAGCTGGCTGTAGGGGCTACACAGAACTGGACTACAGTATACTGAGATAGGCTAGGAGTAGTTCGAGCTGGCTGTAGTGGCTATGCAGAACTGGACTACACTATACTGAGATAGGCTGGGAGTAGTTTGAGCTGGCTGTAGTGGCTATGCAGAACTGGACTACACTATACTGAGATAGGCTAGGAGTAGCTCAAGCTGGCTGTAGGGGCTACACAGAACTGGACTACAGTATACTGAGATAGGCTAGGAGTAGTTCGAGCTGGCTGTAGTGGCTATGCAGAACTGGACTACAGTATACTGAGATAGGCTAGGAGTAGTGCAAGCTGTCTGTAGTGGCTATGCAGAACTGGACTACACTATACTGAGATAGGCTAGGAGTAGCTCGAGCTTTCTGTAGTGGCTATGAAGAACTGGACTACAGTATACTGAGATAGGCTAGGAGTAGCTCGAGCTTTCTGTAGTGGCTACACAGAACTGCACTACACTATACTGAGATAGGCTAGGAGTAGCTCGAGCTGTCTGTAGTGGCTATGCAGAACTGGACTACAGTATACTGAGATAGGCTAGGAGTAGCTCGAGCTGTCTGTAGTGGCTATGAAGAACTGGACTACACTATACTGAGATAGACTAGGAGTAGCTCGAGCTGTCTGTAGTGGCTATGAAGAACTGGACTACACTATACTGAGATAGGCTAGAAGTAGTTCAAGTTGGCTGTAGTGGCTACACAGAACTGGACTACAGTATACTGAGATAGGCTAGGAGTAGTTCAGGCTGGCTGTAGTGGCTACACAGAACTGGACTACAGTATACTGAGATAGGCTAGGAGTAGTTCAAGCTGGCTGTAGTGGCTACACAGAACTGGGCTACACTACAGTGAGATAGGCTAGGAGAAGTTCAAGCTGGCTGTAGTGGCTATGCAGAGCTGGACTACACTATACTGAGATAGGCTAGGAGTAGCTCGAGCTGTCTGTAGTGGCTATGAAGAGCTGGGCTACTGTATACTGAGATAGGCTAGGAGTAGTTCAGGTTGGCTGTAATGGCTACACAGAACTGGACTACAGTATACTAAAATAGGCTACGAGAAGTTCAAGCTGGCTGTAGTGGCTATGCAGAACTGGACTACAGTATACTGAGATGGACTAGGAGTAGTTCAAGCTGTCTGCAGTGGCTATGAAGAACTGGACTACAGTATACTGAGATAGACTAGGAGTAGTTCGAGCTGGCTGTAGTGGCTATGCAGAACTGGACTACACTATACTGAGATAGGCTAGGAGTAGTTCAATTTGGCTGTAGTGGCTATGAAGAACTGGACTACAGTATACTGAGATAGGCTAGGAGTAGTTCAAGCTGGCTGTAGGGGCTACACAGAACTGGACTACAGTATACTGAGATAGGCTGGGAGTAGTTCGAGCTGGCTGTAGTGGCTATGCAGAACTGGACTACACTATACTGAGATAGGCTAGGAGTAGTTCAAGCTGGCTGTAGGGGCTACACAGAACTGGACTACAGTATACTGAGATAGGCTAGGAGTAGTTCCAGCTGGCTGTAGTGGCTATGCAGAACTGGACTACACTATACTGAGATAGGCTAGGAGTAGCTCGAGCTCTCTGTAGTGGCTATGCAGAACTGGGCTACACTATACTGAGATAGGCTAGGAGTAGCTCAAGCTCTCTGTAGTGGCTATGAAGAACTGGACTACAGTATACTGAGATAGGCTAGGAGTAGCTCGAGCTGTCTGTAGTGGCTATGAAGAACTGGACTACACTATACTGAGATAGACTAGGAGTAGTTCAAGTTGGCTGTAGTGGCTACACAGAACTGGGCTACACTATACTGAGATAGGCTAGGAATAGCTCGAGCTGTCTGTAGTGGCTATGCAGATCTGGGCTACAGTATACTGAGATAGGCTAGGAGTAGCTCGAGCTGTCTGTAGTGGCTATGCAGAACTGGGCTACAGTATACTGAGATAGGCTAGGAGTAGCTCGAGCTATCTGTAGTGGCTATAAAGAACTGGACTACAGTAAACTGAGATAGGCTAGGAGTAGCTCGAGCTGTCTGTAGTGGCTATGCAGAACTGGGCTACCCTATACTGAGATAGGCTAGGAGTAGCTCGAGCTCTCTGTAGTGGCCATGAAGAACTGGACTTTAGTATACTGAGATAGGCTAGGAGTAGCTCGAGCTGTCTGTAGTGGCTATGAAGAACTGGACTACACTATACTGAGATAGACTAGGAGTAGTTCAAGTTGGCTGTAGTGGCTACACAGAACTGGGCTACACTATACTGAGATAGGCTAGGAATAGCTCGAGCTGTCTGTAGTGGCCATGAAGAACTGGACTTTAGTATACTGAGATAGGCTAGGAATAGCTCGAGCTGTCTGTAGTGGCTATGCAGATCTCGGCTACAGTATACTGAGATAGGCTAGGAGTAGCTCAAGCTGTCTGTAGTGGCTATGAAGAACTAGACTACAGTATACTGAGATAGGCTAGGAGTAGTTCGAGCTGGCTGCAGTGTCTATGCAGAACTGGACTACAGTATACTGAGATAGGCTAGGAGTAGTGCAAGCTGTCTGTAGTGGCTCTGCAGAACTGGGCTACACTATACTGAGATAGGCTAGGAGTAGCTCGAGCTGTCTGTAGTGGCTACACAGAACTGGACTACACGATACTGAGATAGGCTAGGAGTAGTGCAAGCTGTCAGTGGTGGCTATGCAGAACTGGACTACACTATACTGAGATAGGCTAGGAGTAGCACGAGCTGGCTGTAGTGGCTACACAGAACTGGGCTACACTATACTGAGATAGGCTAGGAGTAGTTCAAGTTGGCTGTAGTGGCTATGAAGAACTGGGCTACAGTATACTGAGATAGGCTAGAAGTATTTCAAGTTGGCTGTAGTGGCTACACAGAACTGGACTACAGTATACTGAGATAGGCTAGGAGTAGTTCAAGCTGGCTGTAGTGGCTACAGAGAACTGGACTACAGTATACTGGGATAGGCTAGGAGTAGTTCAAGCTTGCTGTAGTGGCTATGCAGAACTGGACTACACTATACTGAGATAGGCTAGGAGTAGTTCAAGTTGGCTGTAGTGGCTACACAGAACTGGACTACAGTATACTGAGATAGGCTAGGAGTAGCCCGAGCTGGCTGTAGTGGCTATGCAGAACTGGGCTACACTATACTGAGATAGGCTAGGAATAGTTCAAGTTGGCTGTAGTGGCTACCCAGAACTGGACTACAGTATACTGAGATAGGCTAGGAGAAGTTCAAGCTGGCTGTAGTGGCTTTGCGGAACTGGACTACAGTATACTGAGGTAGACTAGGAGTAGTTCAAGCTGTCTGTAGTGGCTATGAAGAACTGGTCTACAGTATACTGATATAGAATAGGAGTAAATCGAGCTGGCTGTAGTGGCTATGCAGAACTGGACTACTGTATACTGAGATAGGCTAGGAGAAGTTCAACCTGGCTGTAGTGGCTATGCAGAACTGGACTACGGTACACTGAGATAGGCTAGGAGTAGTTCAAGTTGGCTGTAGTGGCTATGAAGAACTGGGCTACAGTATACTGAGATAGGCTAGGAGTAGTTCAAGTTGGCTGTAGTGGCTACACAGAACTGGACTACAGTATACTGAGATATGCTAGGAGTAGTTCGAGCTAGCTGTAGTGGCTATGCAGAACTGGACTACAGTATGCTGAGATAGGCTAGGAGAAGTTCAAGCTGGCTGTATTGGCTATGCAGAACTGGACTACACTATACTGAGATAGGCTAGGGGTAGCTCGAGCTGTCTGTAGTGGCTATGAAGAACTGGGCTACACTATACTGAGATAGGCTAGGAGTAGTTCAAGTTGGCTGTAGTGGCTACACAGAACTGGACTACTGTATACTAAGATAGGCTAGGAGAAGTTCAACCTGGCTGTAGTGGCTATGCAGAACTGGACTACGGTACACTGAGATAGGCTAGGAGTAGTTCAAGTTGGCTGTAGTGGCTATGCAGAACTGGACTACAGTATACTGAGATATGCTAGGAGTAGTTCGAGCTGGCTCTAGTGGCTATGCAGAACTGGAATACAGTATACTGAGATAGGCTAGGAGAAGTTCAAGCTGTCTGTAGTGGCTATGCAGAACTGGGCTACACTATACTGAGATAGGCTAGGAGTAGCTCGAGCTCTCTGTAGTGGCTATGAAGAACTGGACTACAGTATACTGAGATAGGCTAGGAGTAGCTCGAGCTGTCTGTAGTGGCTATGCAGAACTGGACTACAGTATACTGAGATAGGCTAGGAGTAGCTCGAGCTGTCTGTAGTGGCTATGAAGAACTGGACTACACTATACTGAGATAGACTAGGAGTAGCTCGAGCTGTCTGTAGTGGCTATGCAGAACTGGGCTACACTATACTGAGATAGGCTAGGAGTAGCTCGAGCTGTCTGTAGTGGCTACAAAGAACTGGACTACACTATACTGAGATTGGCTAGGAGTAGTTCGAGCTGGCTGTAGTTGCTATGCAGAACTGGACTACAGTATACTGAGATAGGCTAGGAGTAGTGCAAGCTGTCTGTAGTGGCTATGCAGAACTGGACTACACTATACTGAGATAGGCTAGGAGTAGCTTGAGCTGTCTGTAGTGGCTATGCAGAACTGGGCTACACTATACTGAGATAGGCTAGGAGTAGCTCGAGCTGTCTGTAGCGGCTACACAGAACTGGACTACATTATACTGAGATAGGCTAGGAGTAGCTCGAGCTTTCTGTAGTGGCTATGCAGAACTGGACTACAGTATACTGAGACAGGCTAGGAGTAGCTCGAGCTGTCTGTAGTGGCTATGAAGAACTGGACTACAGTATACTGAGATAGGCTAGGAGTAGCTCGAGCTTTCTGTAGTGGCTACACAGAAGTGCACTACACTATACTGAGATAGGCTAGGAGTAGTTCGAGCTGTCTGTAGTGGCTATGCAGAACTGGACTACAGTATACTGAGATAGGCTAGGAGTAGCTCGAGCTGTCTGTAGTGGCTATGCAGAACTGGACTACAGTATACTGAGATAGGCTAGGAGTAGCTCGAGCTGTCTGTAGTGGCTATGAAGAACTGGACTACAGTATACTGAGATAGGCTAGGAGTAGCTCGAGCTTTCTGTAGTGGCTACACAGAACTGCACTACACTATACTGAGATAGGCTAGGAGTAGTTCGAGCTGTCTGTAGTGGCTATGCAGAACTGGACTACAGTATACTGAGATAGGCTAGGAGTAGCTCGAGCTGTCTGTAGTGGCTATGCAGAACTGGACTACAGTATACTGAGATAGGCTAGGAGTAGCTCGAGCTGTCTGTAGTGGCTATGAAGAACTGGACTACGCTATACGGAGATAGACTAGGAGTAGCTCGAGCTGTCTGTAGTGGCTATGAAGAACTGGACTACACTATACTGAGATAGGCTAGAAGTAGTTCAAGTTGGCTGTAGTGGCTACACAGAACTGGACTACAGTATACTGAGATAGGCTAGGAGTAGTTCAAGCTGGCTGTAGTGGCTACACAGAACTGGGCTACACTACACTGAGATAGGCTAGGAGAAGTTCAAGCTGGCTTTAGTGGCTATGCAGAGCTGGACTACACTACTGAGATAGGCTAGGAGTAGCTCGAGCTGTCTGTAGTGGCTATGAAGAGCTGGGCTACTGTATACTGAGATAGGCTAGGGGTAGTTCAAGTTGGCTGTAATGGCTACACAGAACTGGACTACAGTATACTAAAATAGGCTAGGAGAAGTTCAAGCTGGCTGTAGTGGCTATGCAGAACTGGACTACAGTATACTGATATGGACTAGGAGTATTTCAAGCTGTCTGCAGTGGCTATGAAGAACTGGACTACAGTATACTGAGATAGACTAGGAGTAGTTCGAGCTGGCTGTAGTGGCTATGCAGAACTGGACTACACTATACTGAGATAGGCTAGGAGTAGTTCAATTTGGCTGTAGTGGCTATGAAGAACTGGGCTACAGTATACTGAGATAGGCTAGGAGTAGTTCAAGTTGGCTGCAGTGGCTACACAGAACTGGACTTCAGTATACTGAGATAGGCTAGGAGTAGTTCAAGCTGGCTGTAGGGGCTACACAGAACTGGACTACAGTACACTGAGATAGGCTGGGAGTAGTTCGAGCTGGCTGTAGTGGCTATGCAGAACTAGACTACACTATACTGAGATAGGCTAGGAGTAGTTCAAGCTGGCTGTAGGGGCTACACAGAACTGGACTACAGTATACTGAGATAGGCTAGGAGTAGTTCGAGCTGGCTGTAGTGGCTATGCAGAACTGGACTACACTATACTGAGATAGGCTGGGAGTAGTTCGAGCTGGCTGTAGTGGCTATGCAGAACTGGACTACACTATACTGAGATAGGCTAGGAGTAGCTCAAGCTGGCTGTAGGGGCTACACAGAACTGGACTACAGTATACTGAGATAGGCTAGGAGTAGTTCGAGCTGGCTGTAGTGGCTATGCAGAACTGGACTACACTATACTGAGATAGGCTAGGAGTAGCTCGAGCTGTCTGTAGTGGCTATGCAGAACTGGGCTACACTATACTGAGATAGCCTAGGAGTACCTCGAGCTCTCTGTAGTGGCTATGAAGAACTGGACTACAGTATACTGAGATAGGCTAGGAGTAGCTCGAGCTGACTGTAGTGGCTATGAAGAACTGGACTACACTATACTGAGATAGACTAGGAGTAGTTCAAGTTGGCTGTAGTGGCTACACAGAACTGGGCTACACTATACTGAGATAGGCTAGGAATAGCTCGAGCTGTCTGTAGTGGCTATGCAGATCTGGGCTACAGTATACTGAGATAGGCGAGGAGTAGCTCGAGCTGTCTGTAGTGGCTATGCAGAACTGGGCTACAGTATACTGAGATAGGCTAGGAGTAGCTCGAGCTATCTGTAGTGGCTATGAAGAACTGGACTACAGTAAACTGAGATAGGCTAGGAGTAGCTCGAGCTGTCTGTAGTGGCTATGCAGAACTGGGCTACCCTATACTGAGATAGGCTAGGAGTAGCTCGAGCTCTCTGTAGTGGCCATGAAGAACTGGACTTTAGTATACTGAGATAGGCTAGGAGTAGCTCGAGCTGTCTGTAGTGGCTATGAAGAACTGGACTACACTATACTGAGATAGACTAGGAGTAGTTCAAGTTGGCTGTAGTGGCTACACAGAACTGGGCTACACTATACTGAGATAGGCTAGGAATAGCTCGAGCTGTCTGTAGTGGCTATGCAGATCTGGGCTACAGTATACTGAGATAGGCTAGGAGTAGCTCAAGCTGTCTGTAGTGGCTATGAAGAACTAGACTACAGTATACTGAGATAGGCTAGGAGTAGTTCGAGCTGGCTGCAGTGTCTATGCAGAACTGGACTACAGTATACTGAGATAGGCTAGGAGTAGTGCAAGCTGTCTGTAGTGGCTATGCAGAACTGGACTACACTATACTGAGATAGGCTAGGAGTAGCTCGGGCTGTCTGTAGTGGCTCTGCAGAACTGGGCTACACTATACTGAGATAGGCTAGGAGTAGCTCGAGCTGTCTGTAGTGGCTACACAGAACTGGACTACACGATTCTGAGATAGGCTAGGAGTAGTGCAAGCTGTCTGTGGTGGCTATGCAGAACTGGACTACACTATACTGAGATAGGCTAGGAGTAGCTCGAGCTGGCTGTAGTGGCTACACAGAACTGGGCTACACTATACTGAGATAGGCTAGGAGTAGTTCAAGTTGGCTGTATTGGCTATGCAGAACTGAACTACACTATATTGAGATAGGCTAGGAGTAGTTCAAGCTGTCTGTAGTGGCTATGCAGAGCTGTGATACACTATACCGAGATAGGCTAGGAGTAGTGCAAGTTGGCTGTATTGGCTATGCAGAACTGAACTACACTATACCGAGATAGGCTAGGAGTAGTTCAAGCGCTCTGTAGTGGCTACGCAGAACTGTGCTACACTATATTGAGATAGGCTAGGAGTAGTTCAAGCGCTCTGTAGTGGCTACGCAGAACTGTGCTACACTATATTGAGGTAGGCTAGGAGTAGTTCAAGCGCTCTCTAGTGGCTATGCAGAACTGGGCTACACTATATTGAGATAGACTAGGAGTAGTGCAAGCTGTCTGTATTGGCTATGCAGAACTGGACTACACTATACTGAGATAGGGTAGGAGTAGTTCAAGCTGTCTGTAGTGGCTATGCAGAACTGGACTACAGTACACTGAGATAGGCTGGGAGTAGTGTGAGCTGTCTGTAGTGGCTATGCAGAACTGGAATACAGTATAGTGGGATAGTCTAGGAGTAGTGCAAGCTGTCTGTAGTGGCTATGCAGAACTGGACTACAGTATACTGAGATAGGCTAGGAGAAGTGTGAGCTGTCTGTAGTGGCTATGCAGAACTGGACTACACTATACTGAGATAGGCTAGGAGTAGTTCAAGCTGTCTGTAGGTACACTGAGATAGGCTAGGAGTAGTGTGAGCTGTCTGTAGTTGCTATGCAGAACTGAACTACACTATCCTGAGATAGGCTAGGAGTGGTGCAAGCTGGCTGTAGTTGCTATGCAGAACTGAACTACACTATACTGAGATAGGCTAGGAGTAGTTCAAGCGCTCTGTAGTGGCTATGCAGAACTGGGCTACAGTATACTTAGATAGGCTAGGAGTAGTTCGAGGTGTCTGTAGTAGCTATGCAGAACTGGGCTACAGTATACTGAGATAGGCTAGGAGTAGTTCGAGCTGTCTGTAGTGGCTATGCAGAACTGGGCTACAGTATACTGAGATAGCCTAGGAGTAGCTCGAGCTGTCTGTAGTGGCTACACAGAACTGGACTACACGATACTGAGATAGGCTAGGAGTAGTGCAAGCTGTCTGTGGTGGCTATGCAGAACTGGACTACACTATACTGAGATAGGCTAGGAGTAGCTCGAGCTGGCTGTAGTGGCTACACAGAACTGGGCTACACTATACTGAGATAGGCTAGGAGTAGTTCAAGTTGGCTGTAGTGGCTATGAAGAACTGGGCTACAGTATACTGAGATAGGCTAGGAGAAGTTCAAGCTGGCTGTAGTGGCTATGCAGGACTGGACTACACTATACTGAGATAGGCTAGGAGTAGTTCAAGTTGGCTGTAGTAGCTACACAGAACTGGACTACAGTATACTGAGATAGGCTAGGAGTAGCCCGAGCTGGCTGTAGTGGCTATGCAGAACTGGGCTACACTATACTGAGATAGGCTAGGAATAGTTCAAGTTGGCTGTAGTGGCTACACAGAACTGGACTACAGTATACTGAGATAGGCTAGGAGAAGTTCAAGCTGGCTGTAGTGGCTATGCGGAACTGGACTACAGTATACTGAGGTAGACTAGGAGTAGTTCAAGCTGTCTGTAGTGGCTATGAAGAACTGGACTACAGTATACTGATATAGAATAGGAGTAAATCGAGCTGGCTGTAGTGGCTATGCTGTACTGGACTACGCTATACTGAGATAGGCTAGGAGTAGTTCAAGTTGGCTGTAGTGGCTATGAAGAACTGGGCTACAGTATACTGAGATAGGCTAGGAGTAGTTCAAGTTGGCTGTAGTGGCTACACAGAACTGGACTACAGTATACTGAGATAGGCTTGGAGTAGTGCGAGCTAGCTGTAGTGGCTATGCAGAACTGGACTACAGTATGCTGAGATAGGCTAGGAGAAGTTCAAGCTGGCTGTATTGGCTATGCAGAACTGGACTACACTATACTGAGATAGGCTAGGGGTAGCTCGAGCTGTCTGTAGTGGCTATGAAGAACTGGGCTACACTATACTGAGATAGGCTAGGAGTAGTTCAAGTTGGCTGCAGTGGCTACACAGAACTGGACTACTGTATACTGAGATAGGCTAGGAGAAGTTCAACCTGGCTGTAGTGGCTATGCAGAACTGGACTACAGTACACTGAGATGGGCTAGGAGTAGTTCAAGTTGGCTGTAGTGGCTATGCAGAACTGGACTACAGTATACTGAGATAGGCTAGGAGTAGTTCGAGCTGGCTCTAGTGGCTATGCAGAACTGGAATACAGTATACTGAGATAGGCTAGGAGAAGTTCAAGCTGTCTGTAGTGGCTATGCAGAACTGGGCTACACTATACTGAGATAGGCTAGGAGTAGCTCGAGCTCTCGGTAGTGGCTATGAAGAACTGGACTACAGTATACTGAGATAGGCTAGGAGTAGCTCGAGCTGTCTGTAGTGGCTATGCAGAACTGGACTACAGTATACTGAGATAGGCTAGGAGTAGCTCGAGCGGTCTGTAGTGGCTATGAAGAACTGGACTACACTATACTGAGATAGACTAGGAGTAGCTCGAGCTGTCTGTAGTGGCTATGCAGAACTGGGCTACACTATACTGAGATAGGCTAGGAGTAGCTCGAGCTGTCTGTAGTGGCTACAAAGAACTGGACTACGCTATACTGAGATAGGCTAGGAGTAGTTCGAATTGGCTGTAGTGGCTATGCAGAACTGGACTACAGTATACTGAGATAGGCTAGGAGTAGTGCAAGCTGTCTGTAGTGGCTATGCAGAACTGGACTACACTATACTGAGATAGGCTAGGAGTAGCTTGAGCTGTCTGTAGTGGCTATGCAGAACTGGACTAAAGTATACTGAGATGGGCTAGGAGTAGCTCAAGCTGTCTGTAGTGGCTATGCAGAACTGGGCCACACTATACTGAGATATGCTAGGAGTAGCTCAAGCTGTCTGTAGTGGTTATGCAGAACTGGACTACACTATACTGAGATAGGCTAGGAGTAGTTCAAGCTGGCTGTAGTGGCTATGCAGAACTGGACTACAGTATATTGAGAGATGATAGGAGTAGTTCAAGCTGCCTGTAGTGGCTATGCAGAACTGGACTAGAGTATACTGAGGGATGCTAGGAGTAGTTCAAGCTGGCTGTAGTGGCTATGCAGAACAGGACTACAGTACACTGAGAGATGCTAGGATTAGTTCAAGCTGGCTGTAGTGGCTATGCAGAACTGGACTACACTATACTGAGATAGGCTAGGAGTAGTTCAAGCTGGCTGTAGTGGCTATGCAGAACTGGACTGCAGTATACAGAGATAGGCTAGGACTAGTGCAAGCTGGCTGTAGTGGCTATGCAGAACTGAACTACACTATATTGAGATAGGCTAGGAGTAGTTCAAGCTGTCTGTAGTGGCTATGCAGAACTGGACTACACTATACCGAGATAGGCTAGGAGTAGTTCAAGCACTCTGTAGTGGCTACGCAGAACTGTGCTACACTATATTGAGATAGGCTAGGAGTAGTTCAAGCGCTCTGTAGTGGCTATGCAGAACTGCGCTACACTATATTGAGGTAGGCTAGGAGTAGTTCAAGCGCTCTCTAGTGGCTATGCAGAACTGGGCCACACTTTATTGAGATAAGCTAGCAGTAGCACAAGCTGTCTGTAGTGACTATGCAGAACTGGACTACAGTATACTGAGATAGGCTAGGAGTAGTGCAAGCTGGCTGTAGTGGCTATGCAGCACTGGACTACACTATGCTGAGATAGGCTAGGAGTAGTGTGAGCTGTCTGTAGTGGCTATGCAGAACTGGGCTATATTATACTGAGATAGGCTAGGAGTAGTGCAAGCTGGCTGTAGTGGCTATGCAGCACTGGACTACACTATACTGAGATAGGCTAGGAGTAGTGCAAGCTGTCTGTAGCGGCTATGCAGAATTGGCCTACGGTATACTGAGATAGGCTAGGAGTAGTTCTAGCTGTCTGTAGTGGCTCTGCAGAACTGGACTACACTATATTGAGATAGGCTAGGAGTAGTTCAAGAGCTCTGTAGTGGCTATGCAGAACTGAGATACACTATACTGAGATAGACTAGGAGTAGTGCAAGCTGTCTGTAGTGGCTATGCAGAACTGGACTACACTATACTGAGATAGGCTAGAAGTAGTTCGAGGTGTCTGTAGTGGCTATGCAGAACTGGACTACAGTATACTGAGATAGGCTGGGAGTAGTGCAAGCTGTCTGTAGTGGCTATGCAGAAGCGGGCTACACTATATGGAGATAGACCAGGAGTAGTGCAAGCTGTCTGTAGTGGCTATGCAGAACTGGACTACAGTACACTGAGATGGGCTAGAAGTAGTGCAACCTGTGTGTAGTGGCCTTGCAGAACTGGACTACAGTATAGTGAGATAGCCTAGGAGTATTGTGAGTTGTCTGTAGTGGCTATGCAGAACTGGACTACAGTACACTGAGATGGGCTAGGAGTAGTGCAAGCTGTGTGTAGTGGCTATGCAGAACTGGACTACACTATACTGAGATAGGCTAGAAGCAGTTCGAGGTGTCTGTAGTGGCTATGCAGAACTGGACTACAGTATACTGAGATAGGCTGGGAGTAGTGCAAGCTGTCTGTAGTGGCTATGCAGAAGCGGGCTACACTATATTGAGATAGACCAGGAGTAGTGCAAGCTGTCTGTAGTGGCTATGCAGAACTGGACTACAGTACACTGAGATGGGCTAGAAGTAGTGCAACCTGTGTGTGGTGGCCTTGCAGAACTGGACTACAGTATACTGAGATAGCCTAGGAGTAGTGTGAGTTGTCTGTAGTGGCTATGCAGAACTGGACTACAGTACACTGAGATGGGCTAGGAGTAGTGCAAGCTGTGTGTAGTGGCTATGCAGAACTGGACTACAGTATACAGAGATAGGCTAGGAGTACTGCAAGCTGTCTGTAGTGGCTATGCAGAACTGGACTACGCTATACCGAGATAGGCTAGGAGTAGTTCAAGCACTCTGTAGTGGCTACGCAGAACTGTGCTACACTATATTGAGATAGGCTAGGAGTAGTTCAAGCGTTCTGTAGTGGCTATGCAGAACTGTGCTACACTATATTGAGCTAGGCTAGGAGTAGTTCAAGCGCTCTCTAGTGGCTATGCTGAACTGGGCTACACTATATTGAGATAGACTAGGAGTAGTGCAAGCTGTCTGTATTGGCTATGCAGAACTGGACTACACTATACTGAGATAGGCTAGGAGTAGTTCAAGCGCTCTGTAGTGGCTATGCAGAACTGGGCTACACTATGTTGAGATAGACTAGGAGTAGTGTGGGCTGTCTGTAGTGGCTATGCAGAACTGGACTACAGTATAGTGGGATAGGCTAGGAGTAGTGCAAGTTGGCTGTATTGGCTATGCAGAACTGAACTACACTATATTGAGATAGGCTAGGAGTAGTTCAAGCTGTCTGTAGTGGCTATGCAGAGCTGTGATACACTATACCGAGATAGGCTAGGAGTAGTGCAAGTTGGCTGTATTGGCTATGCAGAACTGAACTACACTATACCGAGATAGGCTAGGAGTAGTTCAAGCGCTCTGTAGTGGCTACGCAGAACTGTGCTACACTATATTGAGATAGGCTAGGAGTAGTTCAAGCGCTCTGTAGTGGCTACGCAGAACTGTGCTACACTATATTGAGGTAGGCTAGGAGTAGTTCAAGCGCTCTCTAGTGGCTATGCAGAACTGGGCTACACTATATTGAGATAGACTAGGAGTAGTGCAAGCTGTCTGTATTGGCTATGCAGAACTGGACTACACTATACTGAGATAGGGTAGGAGTAGTTCAAGCTGTCTGTAGTGGCTATGCAGAACTGGACTACAGTACACTGAGATAGGCTAGGAGTAGTTCAAGCTGTCTGTAGGTACACTGAGATAGGCTAGGAGTAGTGTGAGCTGTCTGTAGTTGCTATGCAGAGCTGAACTACACTATCCTGAGATAGGCTAGGAGTGGTGCAAGCTGGCTGTAGTTGCTATGCAGAACTGAACTACACTATACTGAGATAGGGTAGGAGTAGTTCAAGCTGTCTATAGTGGCTATGCAGAACTGGACTACAGTACACTGAGATAGGCTAGGAGTAGTTCAAGCTGTCCGTAGGTACACTGAGATAGGCTGGGAGTAGTGTGAGCTGTCTGTAGTGGCTATGCAGAACTGGAATACAGTATAGTGGGATAGTCTAGGAGTAGTGCAAGCTGTCTGTAGTGGCTATGCAGAACTGGACTACAGTATACTGAGATAGGCTAGGAGAAGTGTGAGCTGTCTGTAGTGGCTATGCAGAACTGGACTACACTATACTGAGATAGGCTAGGAGTAGTTCAGGCTGTCTGTAGGTACACTGAGATAGGCTAGGAGTAGTGTGAGCTGTCTGTAGTTGCTATGCAGAACTGAACTACACTATCCTGAGATAGGCTAGGAGTGGTGCAACCTGGCTGTAGTTGCTATGCAGAACTGAACTACACTATACTGAGATAGGCTAGGAGTAGTTCAAGCGCTCTGTAGTGGCTATGCAGAACTGGGCTACAGTATACTTAGATAGGCTAGGAGTAGTTCGAGGTGTCTGTAGTAGCTATGCAGAACTGGGCTACAGTATACTGAGATAGGCTAGGAGTAGTTCGAGCTGTCTGTAGTGGCTATGCAGAACTGGGCTACAGTATACTGAGATAGGCTAGTAGTGTTTCGAGGTGTCTGTAGTAGCTATGCAGAACTGGGCTACAGTATACTTAGATAGGCTAGGAGTAATGCAAACTGTCTGTAGTGGCTATGCAGAAATGGGCTACACTATACTGAGATAGACTAGAAGTAGATCGAGCTGTCTGTAGTGGCTATGCAGAACTGGACTACAGTATACTGAGATAGGCTAGTAGTAGTTCGAGCTGTCTGTAGTGAATATGCGGAACTGGACTACACTATACTGAGATATGCTAGGAGTAGCTCAAGCTGTCTGTAGTGGCTATGCAGAAGTGCACTACACTATACTGAGATAGGCTAGGAGTAGCTCAAGCTGTCTGTAGTGGCTATGCAGAACTGGACTAAAGTATACTGAGATGGGCTAGGAGTAGCTCAAGCTGTCTGTAGTGGCTATGCAGAACTGGGCCACACTATACTGAGATATGCTAGGAGTAGCTCAAGCTGTCTGTAGTGGTTATGCAGAACTGGACTACACTATACTGAGATAGGCTAGGAGTAGTTCAAGCTGGCTGTAGTGGCTATGCAGAACTGGACTACAGTATATTGAGAGATGCTAGGAGTAGTGCAAGCTGCCTGTAGTGGCTATGCAGAACTGGAGTAGAGTATACTGAGGGATGCTAGGAGTAGTTCAAGCTGGCTGTAGTGGCTATGCAGAACAGGACTACAGTACACTGAGAGATGCTAGGATTAGTTCAAGCTGGCTGTAGTGGCTATGCAGAACTGGACTACAGTATACTGAGAGATGCTAGGAGTAGTTCAAGCTGTCTGTAGTGGCTATGCAGAACTGGACTACACTATACTGAGATAGGCTAGGAGTAGTTCAAGCTGGCTGTAGTGGCTATGCAGAACTGGACTACAGTATACAGAGATAGGCTAGGAGTAGTGCAAGCTGGCTGTAGTGGCTATGCAGAACTGGACTACACTATACCGAGATAGGCTAGGAGTAGTTCAAGCGCTCTGTAGTGGCTATGCAGAACTGTGCTACACTATATTGAGATAGGCTAGGAGTAGTTCAAGCGCTCTCTAGTGGCTATGCAGAACTGGGCCACACTATATTGAGATAAGCTAGCAGTAGCACAAGCTGTCTGTAGTGACTATGCAGAACTGGACTACAGTATACTGAGATAGGCTAGGAGTAGTGCAAGCTGGCTGTAGTGGCTATGCAGCACTGGACTACACTATGCTGAGATAGGCTAGGAGTAGTGTGAGCTGTCTGTAGTGGCTATGCAGAACTGGGCTTTAGTATACTGAGATAGGCTAGGAGTAGTGCAAGCTGGCTTTAGTGGCTATGCAGCACTGGACTACAGTATACTGAGATAGGCTAGGAGTAGTTCGAGCTGTCTTTAGTGGCTATGCAGAGCTGGACTACACTATACTGAGATATGCTAGGAGTAGCTCAAGCTGTCTGTAGTGGCTATGCAGAACTGGACTACACTATACTGAGATAAGCTAGCAGTAGCACAAGCTGTCTGTAGTGACTATGCAGAACTGGACTACAGTATACTGAGATAGGCTAGGAGTAGTGCAAGCTGGCTGTAGTGGCTATGCAGCACTGGACTACACTATGCTGAGATAGGCTAGGAGTAGTGTGAGCTGTCTGTAGTGGCTATGCAGAACTGGGCTATAGTATACTGAGATAGGCTAGGAGTAGTGCAAGCCGGCTGTAGTGGCTATGCAGCACTGGACTACACTATACTGAGATAGGCTAGGAGTAGTGCAAGCTGTCTGTAGCGGCTATGCAGAACTGGCCTACGGTATACTGAGATAGGCTAGGAGTAGTTCAAGCTGTCTGTAGTGGCTCTGCAGAACTGGACTACACTATATTGAGATAGGCTAGGAGTAGTTCAAGCGCTCTGTAGTGGCTATGCAGAACTGAGATACACTATACTGAGATAGACTAGGAGTAGTGCAAGCTGTCTGTAGTGGCTATGCAGAACTGGACTACACTATACTGAGATAGGCTAGAAGTAGTTCGAGGTGTCTGTAGTGGCTATGCAGAACTGGACTACAGTATACTGAGATAGGCTGGGAGTAGTGCAAGCTGTCTGTAGTGGCTATGCAGAAGCGGGCTACACTGTATAGAGATAGACCAGGAGTAGTGCAAGCTGTCTGTAGTGGCTATGCAGAACTGGACTACAGTACACTGAGATGGGCTAGAAGTAGTGCAACCTGTGTGTAGTTGCCTTGCAGAACTGGACTACAGTATACTGAGATAGCCTAGGAGTAGTGTGAGTTGTCTGTAGTGGCTATGCAGAACTGGACTACACTACACTGAGATGGGCTAGGAGTAGTGCAAGCTGTGTGTAGTGGCTATGCAGAACTGGCCTACAGTACACAGAGATAGGCTAGGAGTAGTGCAAGCTGTCTGTAGTGGCTATGCAGAACTGGACTACGCTATACCGAGATAGGCTAGGAGTAGTTCAAGCGTTCTGTAGTGGCTATGCAGAACTGTGCTACACTATATTGAGGTAGGCTAGGAGTAGTTCAAGCGCTCTCTAATGGCTATGCTGAACTGGGCTACACTATATTGAGATAGACTAGGAGTAGTGCAAGCTGTCTGTATTGGCTATGCAGAACTGGACTACACTATACTGAGATAGGCTAGGAGTAGTTCAAGCGCTCTGTAGTGGCTATGCAGAACTGGGCTACACTATGTTGAGATAGACTAGGAGTAGTGTGGGCTGTCTGTAGTGGCTATGCAGAACTGGACTACAGTATAGTGGGATAGGCTAGGAGTAGTGCAAGTTGGCTGTATTGGCTATGCAGAACTGAACTACACTGTATTGAGATAGGCTAGGAGTAGTTCAAGCTGTCTGTAGTGGCTATGCAGAGCTGTGCTACACTATACCTAGATAGGCTAGGAGTAGTGCAAGTTGGCTGTATTGGCTATGCAGAACTGAACTACACTATACCGAGATAGGCTAGGAGTAGTTCAAGCGCTCTGTAGTGGCTACGCAGAACTGTGCTACACTATATTGAGATAGGCTAGGAGTAGTTCAAGCGCTCTGTTGTGGCTACGCAGAACTGTGCTACACTATACCGAGATAGGCTAGGAGTAGTTCAAGCGCTCTGTATTGGCTACGCAGAACTGTGCTACACTATATTGAGATAGGCTAGGAGTAGTTCAAGCGCTCTGTAGTGGCTACGCAGAACTGTGCTACACTATATTGAGGTAGGCTAGGAGTAGTTCAAGCGCTCTCTAGTGGCTATGCAGAACTGGGCTACACTATATTGAGATAGACTAGGAGTAGTGCAAGCTGTCTGTATTGGCTATGCAGAACTGGACTACACTATACTGAGATAGGGTAGGAGTAGTTCAAGCTGTCTGTAGTGGCTATGCAGAACTGGACTACAGTACACTGAGATAGGCTGGGAGTAGTGTGAGCTGTCTGTAGTGGCTATGCAGAACTGGAATACAGTATAGTGGGATAGTCTAGGAGTAGTGCAAGCTGTCTGTAGTGGCTATGCAGAACTGGACTACAGTATACTGAGATAGGCTAGGAGTAGTGTGAGCTGTCTGTAGTGGCTATGCAGAACTGGACTACACTATACTGAGATAGGCTAGGAGTAGTTCAAGCTGTCTGTAGGTACACTGAGATAGGCTAGGAGTAGTGTGAGCTGTCTGTAGTTGCTATGCAGAACTGAACTACACTATCCTGAGATAGGCTAGGAGTGGTGCAAGCTGGCTGTAGTTGCTATGCAGAACTGAACTACACTATACTGAGATAGGCTAGGAGTAGTTCAAGCGCTCTGTAGTGGCTATGCAGAACTGGGCTACAGTATACTTAGATAGGCTAGGAGTAGTTCGAGGTGTCTGTAGTAGCTATGCAGAACTGGGCTACAGTATACTGAGATAGGCTAGGAGTAGTTCGAGCTGTCTGTAGTGGCTATGCAGAACTGGGCTACAGTATACTGAGATAGGCTAGTAGTGTTTCGAGGTGTCTGTAGTAGCTATGCAGAACTGGGCTACAGTATACTTAGATAGGCTAGGAGTAATGCAAACTGTCTGTAGTGGCTATGCAGAAATGGGCTACACTATACTGAGATAGACTAGAAGTAGATCGAGCTGTCTGTAGTGGCTATGCAGAACTGGACTGCAGTATACTGAGATAGGCTAGGAGTAGTGTGAGCTGTCGGTAGTGGCTATGCAGAACTGGACTACAGTATACCGAGATAGGCTAGGAGTAGTGTGTGGTATCTGTAGTGGCTACGCATGACTTGGCTACACTTTACTGAGATATGCTAAGAGTGGTGTGAGCTGTCTGTAGTGGCTATGCAGAGCTGGGCTACAGTATACAGAGATAGTCTAAGAGTAGTCTGACCTGTCTGTGTTGGCTACACAGAACTGGACTACACTATACTGAGATAAGCTAGGAGCAATTCGAGCTGGCTGTAGTGGCTACGCAGAGCTTGACTAGAGTACACTGAGAAAGGCTAAGAGTAGTGTAAGCTGTCTGATTTGTATACAGAACTTGAAAGTGAAAAGTGAGGTGTCATCCATGACGCAATACAAAAGGTAAAAATTTGTTATCCAGTGTAATCTTTCAGAGCGTGATTATTTAAAAACTTTAACTGAAGGTATGAAACAGTTAAACATTTTTGGTTGCAAATGAAATCAAAGCGATTATTGGTGCTCCTTGTTTGCAGGACGTTAGAACACAAAACTTTGTGTTGTGATAATCACTTGATTTGACAAAAAAAAAAAAAAAAAAAAAAAAAAAAGAGGCTCTTACATTAAAAGCACTTTTTAGTGTTAGAAATATGAAATAAAATAAATATTTCAAAAGTGATGCTTTTTAATAAACACTGCAATACTCATGCTTATTATAGAAATATTCTCTTTCCTTATTCCTCTAAATAAATGTAAGCGAATACTTAGAAAAAGAAACACTCATTTTTAAACCATTTGTAAAGTTGCAAACAAACTTTCCGTCATGCAGTGAAATTA